>VXBO01008741.1:186317-234494 GCA_013400135.1 Rhinoptilus africanus
TTTTTACTTTTATTTCCCAGCTCGAGATTATCCTTGGATACTGAAAAACAAGCGGCCAGACAAACTGCGAGATACACTCAAGGAGGTAGAGGTATGTTTCAGAAAGTTTCAAGTACAGCAACATATAATCCGGTTTTCAAACCTCTTTCAACAGCTTTAATTTTCATAAAGATCCAACTCTCCCAGTGATGATAAATGTGCTTTTGTCTGGCGGGCTCTTCTAAAACAGCTGCATCTTTGTGTGGCATGCTTCAGCCGTAAACCTGAAAATCAGAAGAATGGTAACCGATAGTGACAATGTGTACTCCAACTCCACTCTCTGTTTTCTGTTGTCCTTTAGGACTTAATGCAAAACAGTCGGTGTCTGCTGAGCAAATGGAAGAACAAACATATCTGTCAGGTAAAATGTTTTGACAAGCTCTTGCAGTGTTCAATCAGTGGAGCCAAACAGCCATTCAGTGATTGATGCAATAGTGTTAAAATGTTAGCTAACACAGAAAATCTTTGTTTTGTTTTATTTTGTTTTATTTTGTTTTTAGTGTATGGACTCTTATTACCTAGATTGTGTTTATTTAAATTTCTAACCCAAAATAGATGCTACAAACCAAAAATTTGGGGGTTTTTATCAACAAGAAAAATTATATTAAAGGGCCCTGATTCTGTGAGATTATTACTATCTGGGGAAACTGAAAGCATCCTGTACCTCAGAAAAGCAGGCTAAGGGAACAGTTAAAATATAGAGACAGGACTGGAATCTATGTTATATTACATTTTTCTATTTTAATTATTCACGTGTCTGTTGCGAATCTTTTTACTTTGTGCTTGTGTAACATGGGAGGGAAGCTATAACTCTAAACCAGCTAGATAATTAATCAAGTTATGGAACAAAAGATATTGTGACATGTGGCACACATGTCCTCTGTCTATATACGTTCCACATATTGTATACAAGAAGCAGCTTTTCACATCCTCTTTAACACAGGACAGTAGGGTAGCTAGTCTTTTTGTATCAATAATAAAGATATCATTGCCAAAGATACATTTGCCTATCAGATCTTACCGCTAGTAAATGTATATCATTCCCATATAGATTACATATTATATATCTGTGAATGTTAATACTCTAGAACTGATTTAAATACTAATTGTATGCTAATTTAGAGGACTCATTTTTTTTTTCTGTTATTATTGTTCCGACTAGGAAAGGAATTTGGTTAAGTAATACTGAGTCAATAAGCCATGAGTGTATTCATCTTCTTCATTTGCTTTCCCCATCAATTCTCCCTCTGTCATTTTCCTTCCCCTCCCATCTATCTGCATCCACCCGCATTCCTTACCAATACATACTCTGGAACAGTGAACTTCTTGCCAAAATTTGATCATCCTGCCTTTATAATATAACACCTTTGTCTGACTATCAATTCTGTATAAAACTCTTTTTTTTCTTTTTGACTCAGCATCCTCTAGGAAGTTTCACGCTTACATAAACAAAAATGCGACAAATACAATTTTATTTCTTGTACAAGATGGGGAAAGAAGAGAGACGTATGTTTTTATCTTAGTGTGTTAGGTCTGGCTCTACATTGGATTGAATCATGTAGAAGGGTAGCTTGATAAACTGAGTGTATTTTAGGGGTTTTTAGATGGCTTGTGTAGCCAGAGTATAAGCAATATTATAGCTTATAACATAGCCAGAGTTAAAGTTATAGCTAAAAATCAAAGTCATTTCTCTGTCTTTAAGTTCTGATTTTGGTTTCTCAATCCCAAAACAAAACGTTTTGCATTTTTTTTATATAGTAATGGATGATAATTGAAGTCTCCAGCAGGGTTTAGAATGTTCCACCAAAACAATTGTGTTATTCCACTTTCTGTCTTCCTGAAAACATAAGCTCTCCAACGAATGAAAATAAGACAGAGAAAAATTAATAATTTGGGAGAGCGTAGAACAAAAAAGCTGTCTTCTCTCAATTTTATGTCAAACAGTTGGTTTTTCTGCTTCTCATCTGTCTTTGAGCATTTTGCAGGAGTATCTGAACTCTTCCATTTTGATACAAATGTTCTGAAGCTTCTGGAAAAGATGTTGTGCATTTATTTTTTAGTTCTAAGCAGGAGACTAATTAACTGTTTCAGCAGAAAGTGCTTGCCACATAATGGTGTGATCTATGTCATAGCACTACTGTACTCACGTGCTATTTTGGATGGTTACTAGAGCAGCTGCTAGTGGAAAAAGAAGACTCCATGTTTGCATTAACTTCCAAGAGTAATAGAATGCAACACATCAGACAAAGAGCATGGAGAGCCTGTGGTGAATTACCCTGACTGCGTAATTTTCAGTGATTTGGGATAAATCTGAGTGGAGGCTTTAATTATAGTATCTTTTTTTTTTTTAGCTTTTGGTTTATTAGTAGCAATACAATGTCAAATAAGTTCTTTTCTAGCAATTAAAATATTTAACTCAACAGCCATCACATTTTTCGATAAATGGTCTATGTATTTGCATTTGCCATATCTTTAGCTGAGCCAGGAAGACTTCCCTTTTTATTGTAATAATAATGTGCTATCCAAAAACTCAATGGCTGTTGTACCTTTAGCAAGAAAGGACACATGAAAAAAAAAATATCTGAAAGGTGATACAATGATAACAAGACTATAATTTGGAAGAGTAGTATGATTTCCCTCAGATTTAGTTAAAAACAAGCGTAGGAGTGCTGCTAGTGTGCCTTCTGGAACCTAAACATCACTATTCCTAATTCCTCGCTGCTTCCTCCAGCGCTTCCAGCTTTTAACTATCCCACAGGCAAAACTTGGGGGCTATAAATTTAAACATGCATCTGCTAAAAATGAGTGTGCTGCCATGTTAACAGTTGGTGTGCAAATGACCAATTAGACTTCATGCATATGCCGCAATGAAAAATCTAGTTAGTTTGCATGCAGATTATCTTGTCCATTGTATGAATGCATTTCTCAAAATTGGCTCTTCTATATGAGTTTGCCTAGAAGTACTATAATGCTGGCCCAGCTTTCTGCCTTTCTTAATGTTTCATTTTATGCATCAAAATTTCTCCTATTACTTTTATTTATACAATCAGTGCATTAGAAGTTGCATATCTACTTCCTTGTCCATTGTCAAAAAAAAAAAAAATCCATTGACCTTTATTTTTGCAGTCCTAAGTACTGCTTAGCACTTCTGAAATAGATGATGTGCCAGTTCATGTAAACATAACCTGGACTGTACAGGGATTTTTGTCAAGGAGCTTGCTCTCCTATTTAAACTAGCTTAGTTGAGCCCTAAAGGACTGAGGTCTTTTCTTTAGCTCTGTTCCTGCTTGTTCCAGTAGGATCTGAATGCACACCATTTCTCTATGGTACTTCTGAACCCCAACTTTGATGACCTGTGATGAGTCGCTGAAATAATCCTGTAATCTTCAGTTAGGTGATATCAAAGGAAAATAAATAGACCATGAAAGAAGGATGACAGAAAAAAGGGACAAGAAGTCTTTACAAGAAGATGCCACTGTATTGTTTATAATGAAATAAACAATTTACTCCTCGGCTTTCCCTGCCAAGGAATAATAATCTAAGGAATTAATTTTATCAATATTGTTGAGTTTACTTAACTCAGCTCTGGCTGCTTCCCTTCCTCCTGGTCTCCTTCTCTAATTCTTTGGAATGCTTTTAAGTTTTGCCACAAAATCATGAAGTCAATCCTATGTCATTATGCCATTGGTTCAGGTTTCGTTTTACAATATAAGGTAGTAAAAAATTAATGAGATCAAGCCAAAACATTTGATTTCCAACTTTTTTTAGTTTTACATTTGCATTATGATGTAGAATTAAGCACATGCCAACACTGAATTATTTTATTGTATAAAAGCCAAGTACTAACTGTGAATCATATCTGTTACCTGCTAATGAAAAAGATATATATTTTTTTTGCAAAATTACTTTGATTTTATTTGATTTGTGTTGCAATTTATGTACGTATATGAATGGTTTTTATGTTCCCATCAGTGACATACTTAGAACTGGATTCTGAGTTGAGATGCACAGCAATGTTTGCTGACATGGCTTGTTATATCAGCTACAATGCCTATAAGCAAACTGATCTAGCAAGATATGTGGTGACAGAGTGTGGCACATCTGATATCAAAATCAAGACATTCTGGCTAGAATACATGAGAAGCTAGTATCCATCACCAGTTCCTAAGAGGAACATTGCCCTCATCTTAAATTCTTTTGTTTGCTTTTGATCGCAGCCATTAATGTGTTGTGTGGTTTTAGAGATTTGGAGCTAGACGTATAAAAGCATTGATTATTGTGAAACAGTAACGTGTAACAACAATAACTTCATCTGTAATAAGGCATGCAACAGAGTAATTACGGTAGGGTGGCTAAGAAAGCAATCTGGAATGAAGAGGTGGGGAAAAACCCTGGGAACCTGCTTGAACAAGAAATGCTTTGCAATTCTCTTCTCCTTTTGCATATTCCTTTGTTGGTTGGGCTCTCTAGGGGAAAACAGTTTGCAGAAATATTTTTTACAGGCATATTTTCCTTCTCCTCCATTTTTAATCAGATAGAAGCAAATCCTGGCTTTGCTTTGCAGGTATCTTTTTAGGTAGAAGGGCTGATAAGCAGCTAAGTGGCATGAATGAGGAGTCAAGGGCTAAGGCTTCCAAGGATAAAGGAATCCGCTTAAGTACATGCTTAAGTTCTACTAAAGTCTGTAAGTCGTGAGCCTGTACTTAAGTCTTTTGATCAAGAAAAAGTAACTCAAATACATATTGGAAAGCTTTGCTATTGGGTAAGGGAAAGGCTAAGTCTTCCCCTAAGTATCCTCTGCTCCTTATGTCTGTGTTTCTCATTGGAGAACCATTTCTGCCACATGAAGCACGTAATTCCTTCTTTCGAAGTCTTCACTTTCAACTCCTCATTAACACAGAAATTAAGTGGCCCTTCCTTCCCAGCATGTGGAATGGCCAGATGCCCAAACAGTTTACTCAGACTGTGTTCAAGTACAAAGGCTATGCCCATTCTTCCAATAGGTATGAAGTCATGCTTTCAGATTTTGTTTAGGAACACCTTGAGACTGCTAAAGCTGTAGAGATGACTCTTCTGATTTCTGTTTTTCACATCACAATACTTCATACTGACAAATGTATCGTGTGTTTCATTATTGTGAGCTTTTTCCCCTAATTTGATATTTGTCAGATGGAATGATTTCGTGCCTTGTGTAAAGAATGCTGCTTACATTTGCTTTTATTCTTTAGCAATAATGGGCAATTCCCTTGAGCAGTATTTTTTGGAGTTGGATCACTGTGTATCTGTGTTCAAGCCAAGTTTGCAGTCTTCCCCATTTGCTTCATATTCATTCCTGCTTATGATTGGACTGCTCCCATCCACCAAAATATGAGCTTAACTATGCAAGCTTATGTATAACAGCACCTAAATCTTATTACCATGTAACAGTCTTTGCATAGACTCCTTACAGTGAGTAAGGAATTGAAATAATGAAGTTTCAATTTCAGCACATAAATATTTTCTGTCTTACAGAATATTTTTGATGAAAGATAACAGAGAAACACAGAATCATTTAGGTTGGAAAAGACGCTTAAGATCATCAAGTCCTACTGTAAACCTGACACTGCCAAGTCCACCACTAAACCATGTCCCACAGCACTGCACCTACACGTCTGTTAAAAACCTCCAGGGATGGTGACTCAACCATTTCCCTGCTTTATTCAAACACCTGCTTGTATTTCATGGTAAACTTAAAGATCTATTTTTAAAAAAGCCCCCAGTCTAATCCAAAGGATTTTTAAAGGGAGGTGGAAGAAATACTGACCTTACCTGGGCATATAGTGTGTACGGTCTCTGATTTACTTTTTTAATTTAGACTCTAAATTCCCTAGGGGGAAGGATTTAAACCTATGGACCACAGGTATATCACCAACCATAGTGAGTTATTGTAGCAACAGTTTGTTAAATTAAAATTTAAGTTTTGCTCAAATATCTCAAACTTCTGCAGAGAATAGCGGGAAATAGTATTTTGCTGTAAAAATAAAGAAGGAAGGAGTGCAATGGGAGAAACATAAAAGACATGGAAATTATATTATTTTTTACCTACTTTCTGTCATTCTGTCATGCCATACTAATAGCTTAGAGTTCTGTGCAAGACTGTAAATAAATAGCATTGGTTTAATGACTAGTTTCATAGATGTAAAGCAAAGCACGCCCATTAGCACAACCTTTTATATTTATATAAACGTCTTGTCATCATACACTGGGGCATTTTTCATAGCTGTCTATTCTATCTCTGTAACGGGTGTGATTTATGTCCTTACCAGGAAATGAACACAGACTCATAGAATCACAGAATGGTCTGAGTTGGAAGGGACCTTAAAGATCCTCTAATTCCACCCCCCTGCCCTGGGCAGGGACACCTCCCACCAGACCAGGCTGCTCCAAGCCCCATCCAGCCTGGCCTTGTACCCCTCCAGGGATGGGGCAGCCACAGCTTCCCTACACCCGTAAATAAGTAAGAGTTACAGATTCCTAACCTTATTTGTTGCTCTCAAGCCAAGAGTTTGCAAGCATGTCTCTATACAGCATAATGGATGGACATCTTTGATGTCAGCAGAATGACAAGCGTGTGGTCCCCTTCATTAATGCAGTCATTCAAGATCAATGACCATCTATAGATCAAAACATTTTTTTCCTGTGTTTTGCCTCTCCTCTTTACCCGGGTGGGTGGTATATAGCCCTACTCTCTCAGGTAAACCCAGAGGCTACAAACAGAGTTCTGGTTCACTTAGGCTATTCTCCCAGGTTTACTCCAGGATGCCCTTTTCGCTCCCTGCAAGGAAAGGACACATGGGAGCAACCTACCATTGTACTAATGTTTTCTGTGAGAAAAACACAGCTCCTAAGCAAAGGTCTTGTGGAAAACACAAGTTGTAGAGTTTATCTACATGACTGCACCAGCTCTCTTATTGGCACATAACGCTAAGGATTTGGGGTGTTTTACTCTTCTCTGACTGTCACTCGGTAATTTAGAACTGATCTTTCCAGAGTATTTATGTCATTTTGCTTGGTCATTGCTTGCAACGTAGTTTGTCAATTTCTGGGTTTCAACCCTCACTTTTTCAACTAGGTTCTTTGGACAATTTTAGCTAACCATAGTCGAACCTTACTGGGCTTAATATTATCAAGTTGGAAATAAATTGTGATTTTATCTAATCTAACTTCAGCATAAGGATAAATGGAAGTTTTGAAAGATTGTAATAAGAGCTGCATGAGTGTAACTGTGTCTAACATTTTTACTAGGACAAAACCTTAAAGGACATCTGTCATGACAGGGAATATTGAAACATTGACTATATATATTTATCAAAAGAATGCATGATTAGACTTTGTCAGGATGGGAAATGATCATTCGTTCTTAACAAATTCATTTCACATCACAGGTTTTTTTTTTTGTTTCTATTTCAGATGTTGCTAGAATTTCTTTTCAAACTACTATGAATTGACAGGAAGATAGATTGGAAAAATGTTGGTTAAAGATATTAGTCAGGGCACGAAGGTAGTTTATTTAAACATGCTTGTCCTATTCGCTGCTACAGAGAGCACAGAGTAATATAGCAAGATATGTATACCTGAAATCTTCATAGCTAAATTATTGAGAGCAGATCACGGCACAAGAGGCAAGCTCAATTAGATCACTACGTTCCTGTCCCCAGTATTTTTTATTTATGATACAGTCCAGTAGATCTCACTGCAAGGAACTTTATGTACCAGTGTGTTGTACTAAAAAGTATATTACAACCATGTTTGTCTCGCAGCTATAGCGTAAAACAAAGAGGGACTTATGCCAAATTGTACTACAAGAGCAAGTATTTCTCTCGTGTGAAGTTTTCTAAAAGCACAGCAATTTCTTTAGAATTCTGCTGTTAGGTAGAAGTAAGAGCTGGAGTCCCAAATTCTTGCCCTTTGGTGAGCCCTTTGTACATCTCTGCAACGGGCTTTCCACTGAGGATTCCTTTGGCAGAAAAGATTGTTCAGCAAGTTTAGAGCTGGTGTGGCCTCTGCTGAACCAATAATGATTTTTAGTTTTTTACTGATTAGAGGGAGATGAACCTAGCTGCCAGAATGAGTCCCTCTGACCTGCTGCTATGTAACAGGAAGGAGAGCTGGCCTGAAGGTTCTTTAACTTACGTGCCGAGGCCACCTAGCCTGGCAGCTTGCGGGATCAGAGGTGGCACTGGAAAATGAATTAAAATACACTTGTGTTTTTAGTACTGCAGTAGTGATTTTTTTTTCTGCTGTTTTTGCATTAATATTTCTGTAGAAATGGCAATGAGTTAAACAATAATGTGGTCAGAAATTTTTCTTTATATGCCCCTGACTTTATCTTTTACCATCTTATTAAGAAAACAATATTTGTCTAATAAAGCTTTTTGTATACTCCTGCTACCGGAGTAACTTGTCAGAGTGACGTCAACTCACAATGGAGCAGGGAATCTTATGGGTTGTATTTTCTGAATTTCCTTGCTGTGATAGTTACATTCAGAAAATTCCTAAGTGTAATAATTTAATAATGCAAAAAGAAATGGTTTTCATGACTCCTCCCACTGACCATTCTCTCTCATACAAGATACGGCATCAGAAGGAGCTGATAAGTACTGTGACTTAGCCTTCAAGATTATATGTATCATTTAATTGAGATTAATTAGTCAGGAATAGTTAGTTAACTCTGAAATAATCCTCTGACTATTCTGTCCAATGGTTTAAATTTCTGCTCTCTAAGAGAGACATCTACAACCTTATGCCAAGGAGTATATGAATTTATGAGGAGCCCACAGCTATCACTGTGGTAGGACACTGTTATTTAAATTAAACAATAGATGAATGATCAAAAATAACAAGGATTGTGAAAAGGTGCTCGTTGTAATCTGTGATAATAATGTAAAATTACATGAAGCCCAATTTTGTATCTTTTTTTCATGCAGGATTGCAGTTATTTTATATGGAAAAAATCAGGTCCATGGATGACAGAGTGATTGGCGTCATCCCTTTACTCATTCAGGACAGAATTTTGATCTCCCTTTTTAACAAGCTAATTCCATACATTTTCTGCAACATTTGGGGACTTAGCATGCATCTTCTTCAAGTGTTCAGCAACTGTAATTCCTGTACCAGTGTCACATTACGCCTCTGCCTTTCATTGAAAAAGCTTTCAAAGTCATTATAAGACAGCTTCACATCAGTGATAAGTCTCTCTTGTAATTTGGAAAATTAGATTACTACGTAATGGGCAGCTGCTAATATGCACCTTGGAACATTTCACTTTATTAATGATTCTTGATGTCTTGTTTTCTCACTATTTGGATTTAGCTTCTCTTTCACTCAGGTATCTTGGTGTCCCTAAGCCTTTCTGGGCCACAGCTGGAGAAAGTGGTGATTGACAGGACCCTGGTGGGGAAGCTCATCTCCGACACCATCAGTGATGGTAATTACACCCACGTGCAAATCAATTGCCTGCATTAACAATAGAGTAGAGAAACAGTATGTCAACAGGTAGACTAATTATTGCCACTGGGGACTTGCAAACACAACAAGTAATTGCATGTAAAGCCATAGTTACAACCCTCAGGACTGAGAACACTTTAAGAATAATATTTAACATCAAAGTTTTCAGGCTTGTCAAATGCTGAATGGGTTTCTAAAATTCAGTTTCTTACACATTTTAATCACTGAGAACGTGCCATTTGAAGCTGTCATGTTTATTTCGTAAGTGGGAGAATGGGACAGAACCAAACATTACCCAACTGATTAATTACATGGGATAGTTATTATTAAAATATTTACTTATTAGAAAAGGCTGGATAACAGCAGTTACATGGAGGTGTTCTGATTTAGTTTCCATATTCCCAGAATCTCACTTTTCTTATTAACTAGTGACTGCTAAAAATGAAGTTTTAGTTCAATGAAGAAGAAAACTTATGAAAATGTACCAGTTTTCAACAGCTTTATGGTATGACTATAGCTTTTTCAGTGTGTCCCTGCAGAGCTCCACTGAGGACCCAACCAGGTGTCAGTATCTTGGCATCTGCATGATCAAAAATAGGGAATTTCGGTGCAAGCCAAATTACATGTGCAGTATCTTCCAAATTCTTAAAAAGTAGACCCAAATTACGTCCTTTTAATAAGAATATACGCTCAATTAGCTTTGATCTTTAATGGTTTATTTTCTTCCATATGTGGGCATCTATTGAATATTGGCCTGGTTAAGTAAGAAACCTGCAATGCTGTGTCTCTCTAATTCTTATCAGTATATTGTCGTTTAGTCTTGAAAAATAACAATATAACTGTGTTAGTAGAATCTTCAGTATCAAAAAAACAACCCTAACCTTGTTTTTTGATCAACGAACAACACAGAGAATGTCTTGACTCCTTTTTTTCACTCTTCACTTGTGTTACTAGATTACTAATTCCATCTCAGATTTTTCTGCCCTCTGTTTTAAGAGGGAGAACTTCATACTTTCAGGGGTAACAAAAGTAGGAAAGCACGGAAGCTAAGGTTATACCCAAATTGAAGTTGTTTGTAGAACTTATTTAGAATACTCTGTCTTTAAAAAACAAAATCATAAATAGTAAATATATAATTAAATTATACATATCTTGCCTTACATTTGTTTATCATGTCATAGAAATACAAATGTTTAAAAAAAATACTGCTAACTAAAAAAGCTTACAACTAAAGCAATAATAGAGCAACAAATACGTTTTTCTACTGTTATACCACTCAAACTGCTATAAATAACATTATATAATGGCTTGTCCTTATTTTCACTTGTTGAAGAATTTCTTAAACTTCCATGTTTGGTGATACCCGTGTCTGAAGGTAGAACAGAACTGCCTCTGTTCAGGAAAAGCAAACCTGCAATATCCGTCACTGCAATACATTGGCTTTTTTTATGAACAAAAAGAAGATACTTTTGTTACCCACACAAACAGTGTTCAAAATACATATTTTTATACTGAACTATCCTTATGTGAGAACCACAACATAATGTTGTCCTGGAATAAATTCACTTTAATCCAACATAATTTCATGTCTTTCCAAATCTAGGTTGGAATTAGGGTTGTGATTATAAAGTTGACCGAAAGAAATTTGATATTTAATACAAGAAGTCTGTATAAAAAGAATAGTTCTTATTTTAACAATTGTGTATATGTAGAAATGGATAGGTTTACAATTTATCAAATTTACTTACGCAATGTTGTAATTCTTACTCAGAGTAACATGTCCTCTTAACATTTGGAATAAAGGTCAGATTGTGTTCACAAAATACAGAATTAAAATTGCATTTATTACCCTCCTGCCTCTTATGAAGTCCTGATTATTATTTAGTGGCAAAATTTAGAAAAAAAATAATTAGAAATTATAGAAAAATTGCTTTCCTAGAAGAAAATAGTAGTTCTTATTTTCTAAGTTGTTTTGTGGCACTGGGGTCTTCCCATGCCAAACAACCACGGCTACTGAAAATCAAGGGACTGCTGGTCTCATTCACACCTGCACAGGGATCTTTGAATCCTGCTTTCTTTCCTTCAGCCAAAACTAATTTCAGAAGCATGTGAGGTGGACTGTAGGTCATCTTTAATGTAAACTACATCTGTGAGGGTATCAAAATATTTTAACTGTGTAGATATCGAGGATACTGTACTCTGTGGCTTTGAATTTTCTTCTGTGTTTAGGATCTCAGTTATGGCTTCTAACTCACCTTGTCAGATACTTTTATCACCATTTTTTTTTTTTTTTTTTTTCTAAAAATTAGTGCTAATGTTATATTTCAAAGGCAATTATTTGGCTTTAATCTTTACCCTGTAGCATTTGCATACCAGATACTTCAGAGCTGTGCCAGTACATGACTATTGGAAAATCAAACTGGTTGTAAATCAGATTAAATCAAAGCAAAGCTGAGTAGCCAGTTTGCACTGCTTATATGCAAGACTATACTGTCAATCTACCGAAGGATGTATAAAATACATGTAACAATCTAGGATATTAGTCACAAATGCATTTTTTTTCTTTTTTTGGATTGTTCAGGGTTTTGTTTGGTCGCTTGGTTTTAAATCCGGTTCCACTTTCCTTGACATTTTCATTTTAGCAGAAGTTCAGGAGTTTAGTTTCTGAAGACAGCTTGCTAGCTTCACTTTAAACCTGGTTCTCATCAACAGTTCTTCATTGATCTGCTACTAGTTACCCTGATGACTGACTGCATTCTCAGACATCTCTTTATGTGCTGGCACTGCTTGAATAACTGGATAACACTTGGGAAAAATCATGGATGCTATTGTCTAACTAATTTTCATTGTCAACTTAGTTGTTCAGTTTTGTAATGAACTGTTTTGGTTTAGCACCCCCTTAGGATAACAGCAAGGATTCCACTGCACTTCTCCAGATTCCAAGGGAGTCTGTTCCATCTTGGTTACCTGTATTGTTTCGGTAGCCCCATGTGAAGCTTTCAAACAATTCCTAAGCCCTCTAAAGCATAATCCTGTATGTAACAGCCTCCTTCATGTCTGCAGCAGCACCCAGAACTTCAGAATGTCAAAACACCAGATACACCTTAAGTACTAATTGGCATTTATCATCCTTAACTGGAGCAATGCTGTACTAGGTGCATTTCTGAAAAAGTGGTGGATGTTCTCATAAGAAAAAAAAATAAAAATGAAGGTTGATCCGAGATGAAAATGAATGTGGAAGGGCATAAAACGTATATATGAATGTAGTGGTAACTTGGTATGAGATAATTTATTCAGGTTTATGTAATCAGAGTACTACCTAGGCTTTTTTTCTCATTTCCAAGATGGTCCTGGCAGGATGACACATTGATGTCTTTTAGGAGATTACAGAGGTTTCACTGTAATATTTAAGACACTCTCTTGAAAAAATTGCTTTTTGCAGTGTCTCAGTGGAGGGTTCAGTAATGTGTTTTGTTACTAGAAACAGGTATTACAGTGGTGACAGTTTTTATTTGTTTTTTTCAGCTGTTCTTACAGACAATTTCATCATCTTGTCATTTGAGGACCATAACCAACTCTGCTTTATTCAGTTTACAAAGAAGATGGATTCTCCCGATGTAAACAAAAGACTGGAAAAACTCTCTTGTTTGGACTTTAAGGTATAGCTGTCAATGGTGACTGTAAATACTACAGTAGCTTTAAATTGTGAATCACTGGTGCTTGCTGATATAGGATATCAGTATAGCAGTATAGGATATAGGATAGCAGTATAAGTTGCAAACATTTATATAACTGATCAGAACAGCTCAAATTCTAAAAAAAGGCAGTTACTAAAAAGTAAAAAAAATGACATGGCATTCTGAGTTAATGAATTAAAATACTGTGCCAAGAGGGATCCAATTTTCTGCTGTATTTATGTTAAGGGCTCAGACACACAGTCGAGGTACTCCCGCTTAACAGATTACCTTGTGTCCGTTGAGCAGCAGTAACTGACCCTTTGCACATTCTCAGCATCTAACAAGCATGAAGCAAAATCTGTAATGGTAAACCTCAGTGTAAAAGATTTAAGCTAATGTGTTTTACCTCTTGTTTGCTGTGGGCTAAAAATGCACGCATGGTCAATTACTATGGCTCAGCTGATATACACAAACTCATGAAGTTATGATAATTCAGTCATCTGTCTGAGCTCTTAAGACGGTTATATTTCTTTGCAGAAATCTTAATTTTCCCTCTAGTTACAGTAATCGTATTGTTGGGAAAGTTAGTTTTACAATTAAGCCACTGAGCTGGGACTCAAGGTTTAGAAGCTGAGTTTCTCGCCACTGACAAACTGTGTATGTGACCTTAGGCAAGTGACTTGGTGCCTCTGGATCTCAATTCACTATGTGCACAGTGAAGATCGAAATACTCCTTTTTTTCAGCCCTTTATGTATGGCAGTAGCTGAAAGGTAGTCTCAAGATAGCTGAGCTGGCTTTAAACTAGTCAGATTCATCTCAAACTGAATTACGCCATATCTTGGGTGGATTGGGCTGTGGAAGCATAACTTATTTTGACCATCAGCTCTTTGACATCAGGGCAGTGGCTGACCGTAGGTGGAAGTGCCTGATGCTACAACAGTATGAAAGAATAATCAGCCAAAGGCAATTAACTTTGAACAGGCAGAGTAGGAAGGAGGCTGCATACAATTCACTGCAAGAATGAAGAAGAGACAGGCCTTTGCCCAAGAAAGGTAGAAAGATGTAGTAAGCAAAAGAGAGAGTTTGTGTTTATTTCAGACTGGATAAATATTAAGGAAAACAATCTTCTACTAGCAAATATTTTCCCCTTGACAACCCGTCAGTAATTTGCTTCCTCACATAAGGGAGTTTGCATCTGTAAGGCAAGCTTTTTAAGGATGTGTTTAATTTAAGTTTTGCCATATTACGTTTTAACTTGCTTGGTAGAAATACTTTCTGCTAGGATGAATATCTAATACATTTTCCAGGCTGTTTCAGTTCAGGGCCTCTTTTCAGCAATGACTTGTGTTTGCGAGATTGATCCAACCTCTATAACGTGGATTTGAGACAGTTCACTGTTCACCAGGAACTGAGCTGATACGTAGTTTACTTGAAAATTATGTGTGCTTGTGCCTGGCCTATGGCGTTTGTTAAGGTTGTGCTTTAGAAGTAAGGGTAGTGTGTGGTAGGGGTGGGGTTTTTTAATAGCTCTAAACTTTAACGAAGAAGCTATGGTGAGCTGAAGACTGCCTTCATCATTTAATTGTGAGGGCCATAGCTCCTTACTTAATTCATGTTTAGAAAATGTATTTTCATTCTGGGTATTGCTGGGCACATTTTGGATCTCACGGTTATGGCATTTTTTTCTTGGGAAGGAAGGAAAGCCTAATCCATAGAAAAGTCTCTCTGCCCTAGGAAACCAGAAATATCTGCTGTACTCCTTAATAGGGTTGTTATGTTCAGTTCTTTGCTGACACAGCGGAGCTTCTAGAAACGCCTCCATGTTCAATGTTAACTTTGCTTTCTCTTGAAATCAGTGGGAATCACTATGGATTATTTCCTTGCCAGCCAAAAAAAGGCATTTGCATTTTTTAATTGAATGTTCTTTTGTGTGAAGCTTGCTAGTCAGGCAGCTAAATATAATTTTTATTATCTTCAAAATTGCACCAGTGTGAGCCAGCAGAAAGTATTATTCACTACTGCAATAATATTATGTCAGCTCTCTGCGTTGAATTAGAGTTCTTTATGACTGTTGGTCAAACTTACAAAAGCTGAAAGATCACAGACACAGTCAACACTAGTGTCGCTATCAGTAGTAACAAAAGAAACAAAAGATGGTCCTCAGTTGCAAATGTGCAAACTTGCAACAACACAGGCTTTAGAAAAAACAGTTCCTTAGTGTTGATTTTTTTTTCCCAAGAGAAATTGAATTAAAAGGTAGCTTGCACTGGTATAAAACTACGACGGGATTAAAATATGGAGCTAAGATTCAGAAAATTTGAGTGTAGCCTTCATCTCTGGCTCTGACATTTGGTGT
Organism: Rhinoptilus africanus; assembly: GCA_013400135.1. Taxonomy (NCBI): domain Eukaryota; kingdom Metazoa; phylum Chordata; class Aves; order Charadriiformes; family Glareolidae; genus Rhinoptilus; species Rhinoptilus africanus. Next base: position 201,877 of record VXBO01008741.1, read on the forward strand.
AGCCTTGAGAAATATAGGTAGCATTTGGGTTTAAATTCCCATTTCTAAAATGAGGAAAATGCTTGCTTCCAGTCATATGTAATGATACAATTAAATTTCTGTCATATTTACGTTGTAATTTCTTTGGTACGTGGACAGAAGCAACTTCACATAGCTCACTGTCCAGCCTCACGGTGGGCAAAATTGGCAGGGAACTCTCGGCACTACTGGACTGCCAGAGTGCTATTAATAATAAGAACAAGTCAACCATGCTTTTCTCCTCACAGTTATTTATCCGATATTTATCCGAAAGTTGGTCCTTTTTTTACACAATACATACCTAAATGGAAGAATTACTTTCTCTGTCCTCTTCCTTTCTAAACGATGCCACCTTGGATTTTATTTACACTTTGAAAAAAGAAAAGAAGACTTATTGTATGAATCGCAGCAGTCTTGAAGACCAGCAAAATATAAAACCAACTGCTATTGTTTGCCTTTTCTCAGTGGCATTAGTCCATGTTTGAGAGTGCCATGTCTATTGCGAGATGCAGAGGTTTACAAAAGATTTGTGGCTGTTATTACATGTGAAATTGTTGTGAACAGGTAACGCTGCAATACAGCACTAATTAATATCTATGAAAGTGTTTGTGTTTTTCCATCCTAATAGATGTGTTGCCACCAAATTAACTATTTATATGTAGTTTTCATTCAAGTATCAGCTACCTGTTAACTTTTATGTATGTTTTATCTTTATACTTCTAAAGAGCATTTTGACAAGTAAAACACAGGATAGTCTGAGAATATTGACCTTTTGCAAGTTTTTCCCATCTGTGGTTTTTTTAATCCATTTCAATTTACTGAAGGAGGAGACAGTACAAGGAGTTAAATGTTTACCATGAGAGAACAACATTGGTAATTACTTTGATTTCAGTTCCTTTTGATGTGTATTCAGGGGATGAAGAGGTCAATAATATTATGACCATGCAAATAGAAAAGGGTTCTTTTTGACCATATAAAAAACAGCAGAGGATTATTAAAGCATTAACCTTGATTTTAATGGCCTTGGTTGAGTGGTGAGATCACAATTTGGATGAGCCTGATTATTTACTAAATACAATACATAAATGCAACGGGTTCTTAACACCCATTGCACTCTGGCATTATCGCATTACTGCCATCCTTTGTTGCCTTGCAGACAGGAATATGAAAGCAATCTGTCATGTAGTGAGACTGGCTCCAGAAGCATTTCTCTGATAAGAAGACCCCCTGCCCTTTGCTAGTGTCTGGTCCAGTAGGCTTAGCCATGCGCTTAATCCCCAGAAAGTGGTTCGATTATTGCTGACCAGCAATGGCAAGATAGTTTTTTTTTTCCCCTAGCTATCAACCTTCCATTAATTCCTTAAGCAGAAATGCGGTGCAATCTATATTTCCTTGGCATGTGTCACCCAGATGGTGCACTGCTCATGTTTTCAAATAACCATGCTCCAAAATAACAGAGTTTGAATAATAAATTCCACAAATCCTTCCTGAGAAAGAGGCACAATTCTCAAGAGCTGCATAAACTTTACGCATGATGCTGTAGCTCATCCACATTATGCAGAAAAGTATATATTCTCTTGCAAAGCGGATGCTTGTATCTGGATTCCTTAATTTAGGGAGGAAAAAGGAAGATATATGTTTGCTCAAACACTGTAGAATATATTTAATATTTGATTATGTCTTAAACACTAGCCTTAGCTCCCTGGTCAGCTTTGCAGAACTTGTCATTTAATATGGCTAAGCTTAAATCCTGTGTGTAGGTCGATGCTGTCAAGCAACCATGACTGTACATTTTGGTATTGATTGGAGTCATTGCAGTAAATTCCTTCTTAACTCACATTCCTTTCCTTCCCAATCCCCTCCCCATAGATAAAAGTGTGAGCATGTCTTTTTCTGTCTGAGGAGATATTTTTTACATTTACAGACAGCCTATATGAAGATATATGTACGCAGTCCTCTGTGTATATATATGCATTCTCTTTCCCACATCCAAAGTAAATGCTCCCAATTGCTCCTACTGTGCTATTTTATCACCTCAAACATTTCCTGCATTTTCTTCTTCCACCAGATTTCTTACATTGATATACTTGGACCAGAAGGTAGAAGGATGAAACGTCACCTGGCAATTAACTGTATGCAAGATATGGTCATTTGCTGGTGGTCAGCAACTAGTGATGGAGCATGGCCTTGGTCTCCTATTTCCTGTGAGAGGGACAGAGCCAACCTATTGCTATTAGGCTGTGCACATGGCAAATTGGAGGTAAAGTGCTGAACTCTCTTGTTATGTGATTTTTCGGATTTGCTAAAGAAATAACTGCTTGACTGAAATGCATCTTCAGGTAGATATGAAGAATAGATGTGATAAAAACATAAGAAAGGAAGATCAGCCATTCTAATCTTAAAAACAAAGGTTCATTATTTAATGAAAAAACCCACCTTATTTAGTGTGTTTACTATTTTCACATCAAAACTAGCAATCTGAGAAAGTAGCAAGGAAGTAAGGTCTTTGTAATGGAATAGCTTTGGAGCTGCTAACGCTGAAAGTAGAAGTGTCAGAGTTCTACTAGCAAACTCTAATCCGGGTTAGAAACTGTAGCTGTTGCATGCTTGTCTAATGCAATTGTTTTACATTGTCTGCAGTGTTAACTGATAGGCACTTTTCATCTATTTTAAGTTATGTATTATCAGATTTTAGCTACAGATGCTGCATAAATTGTTGCTATGAGTATTGATCAAATCAGGGACCAATGTTTTTCTTAAAGAAAAAGTCAAAATTCCCCATCTACAGGTGGGAATGTAGGCTACAAGTTAGGACAAGGCTACAAGCTGACCTTCTTCCTGACACTTGCTTCCCTTACCTTTTTAGGCAGATCTTTCCATTTCATCTCTTTCATTTTTGTTTCATCTACTTAAGAATATCTGAATCCAGTTTCTTATGTTAGGTAAAAACTTAAAAATGAAGCTATCTGGGCATACTCTGAGGAGAACTGGAGCCTGAATTTAAAATGTAAAAGCTGTTCTGAGCTAGCATCTCATATAGATGCTCCTATATTTGAAATTTTATTTTCAGTTTAGTTTAAGACACTGCTAATATGGACTAAAAAGACACTGAGTGTGGGAGAAGAGCACAAACTTGAGTATCAGCTGTGGAGTAGCTGTTCTGGGGTAGCTATTGCAGACTATTTCCCTGTAGGGAAAAACCCTAAGTAACACTTTAAGAATAAGCTGCTCTTATAAACAACATCCTGTTCTCTTTAATTAGGGAAGATGTAAATGTTTTAATGTCTCAGAATTATTACTTTGATAACTAATATTAATTTCAGTGAGGTTTATTTTCCCTTGGGATTTTCTATGTATTGAAAGCAGAAGAGAAAAGGTAGTTGAGACAGCTTTTTTTTTTCTTATTTCAGCCATTAGTCACTGCAGAATTTAAGTTTAAATTACCTCCAGTTCTGCCTTCTTTACTTCTTTTCAATTGACCTCTCTCCACTAGCGGTCATCTTTGACTCATCTCTCTCCTCTGCCTGATACACACCTGCAGTTCTCAATTCCCCCTGCAGCTATGCCCAATCGCTTATAAAAATTACTCTCGTAGCTAAAACCTGCCTCTGTTCTTTGTAAGTTTTTTTCAGCCTAGTCCCTGTGCCAGTTTGATATTATGATACTTCACCCTACTAGCATTTCAGATCTTGTTTCTTACCACGGCTTCCGTACGTCCAGGTTCTGACGGTGACATTCCCACGCCTTTTGTTTCCTTCCCACGTCTTCCAGAATACTCCCTAATGCCAACGTAGCAGCTTACAATCTCTATTTTCTGAGGGTTTTTTAGAGACTTGACCCTTTTAAGAAATTCATAGAAACGACCCTATCTGTTTAAAGTTTTCTCCATTTCATTTTATACATTGTAGGGAGATTTCCAAATTACAGCATTGCTCTGCATCTTTCAGTACACCTTGTTTTATCCTTTTCTGGTTTAGACTCTAAATTGCTCAGGGCTGAGGCTGTCTAGTATAGTCCCAAGCACATCACTGGTGCTTAACACAACAATCATAATAAGTATTCAGTGAGCCTTTAGGCCTAAACTCATAATCCTTTTAATTTAGCCCATATTGTAATATAAATATAAGAAAATTATTTTTAAAAGCTGAATGGCCAAATTTAACTGTTCAGTTGCTTTCCCTTTTCTGATTCTTTGACTGTACTTGTCTGTTTGAATTCTAAGGTCTTCAGATGAAATTTCTTTTCCTGTATTTGTCAATAAAATACCAAGCACTATGCCAGGGCTATGGAAAAATCAGTCATATGTAGATAACATTTTCTTGCTGGTTGACAGTTAGTCTTTCCACGTACTAATCTCCTGGATGCTCAGTGGGCTGCTGTGTAAGGCCCAAGACACTCTACTGATAGGCTTCCCCTATGTAGCCACGATGTGTAACCTATGGTGCTGTTTGTTGGGGGTTTTTTTCTTGATTTCTCTAGCACTCCTTATGGACAGGAGTTAAATTCCTGCGCATGGATTGGGGATGTCATAACCCCGCAGCTCTAGAAGTGGTATCAACCCCAAATCTGCAATTTAATGAGGTGCATTTTCCCCTTGCAGAGACTTGGAGGGGAACTTTAACTTAACACCTTTGATTTCTGAGGGTCATTTGATAGCCTAAAATGAGCAAAAACATAGTTAGCATTTCTAGACAGCTTCTGAACAGTTGCTCTCTAGGTCAGACACCACAAAAATGCAGTATATCTGTAAGCATGCTAATTTGCCTCTCTTTGCCCCTACTCCTTTACCATTTGTAGTGTTTTTCAGGTATAGACCTGGAATAAAAACATAACGGGCCGTTGTTATGCATGAAAGTAAATCCATATTTATCATATTTGACCAATAATACCAATTTTCTCCCAGTAGATTATTATTGTCAACACAAAAAGAATGAGAAGCATGAACTGATTGTTTGGTGTGCGTATCAAAAAGAAGTGTAGTAAAATAGTACTACTACTATAAAATAGTATTGCTTGGATAAAACAGCATTATTATCTAGAATTAAGAGAAAAATAGGAACTGCTGAGTGTCTAGCCCATAAAGAGCTGTTTGGTATATTTGCTTTATGAAAAAGTAAACCAGGCCTGAGGAAATGAACGGGTTCTGCCCACAGCGGTTGCGTAGAACCTTGATGCTGACCTACAAGAAAGATCTGCCAGCTACTGACACTCCTGTTGTGGCAGAGCAAAGGGAAATGGGGCACTTAGGTGGTACTATCTGCTCGCTGGAAGAATTGTCCTAGTGCTATTTGCTGGCCACCAGAAGAGTGCTTATTAGGACAGGAATAACTCTGGGACAAGGCAACTCAACCCCTCGTCATGATGCTGTCCTGTAACTACGCGTTCTGCAGTGGGATGATTCCCCTTGCACATACAGTGTTTGGGGTATTGCGTACTTCAGCAGCTTTTCAACTTAATGGAGGAAATAGATTTTACATTTTAAATACACCGTAAATGTGATTGGAGCCATGCTCTGTGGCTTTATGTTTTAACATTTGCTGCTCTTAAGGCTAAAGGCAGACATTATTCTTCTAAAAACGGAAACTACTCTTACCTTGCAAATCTTGGCGCTTTTTACTCCTTTTTTTTTTTTTTACTGAGATCAGTGTTCACTATGTTAAATGCTGTAGGATTTGGTGAGGAATCCTCCCCTGAAGAAAGAAAAGCACTCTTCTGTTTAACACAGGGCTTTGCTTCAGTGTGCAGTGTATGTTTATATGCGTGCACTCATGTTGCTGCAGGACTATTTGTCTGTTGCACCTTTGTCTGCTTGCTTGCGGGCATTGGCTTCCTCTGGTAAACTCATCCATTCTCCAATTTATTTATTTAATTATTTGGGGTTCCTTTGTTTCTTCTTTCCTACAGTACCAATGATCAAGGATGTTATTTAAATTGTCTCCCTGTAGAGATAATGCTAGTATTTTGATTTCAAAACCAGAAGAGGAATCTTCCAGAGATCATTTCAAACAATTTGGTGTGAATAAATAGGATCTGATGTGAAATCATCCTTGGATTAAACGCTTTGAGAGAAAGTCAGGTGAAAATCAACATGAACTTTATTCTGCAAACATAAATTAGCTGGAGGTGATGATGCCAGGGCTTAGTTACTGTAGTACTTTGCATTTGTCTTTGCCATGTTTATTTTCACTCCATTTAGTGCTAGCGCAAATGGCTGAAATTATACTTCAATCCTGCGGAAAAAATAATTTGCCTGAGAGAGAATATTATTTTTCTTTCTCCCAAGAGACAATATTTAATAGCTATTGTTTCCACATTGTGCCTCGAACTTGTGAAATAAACACAGCTAGGAGTGACCTCTCCTACAATTACTGCAGCACTCAGAAAACCGTCGACGGTGTGTGACTGAATAGCTGAAATACCTCTGACACACATAGAGCAAAGAATGCAAAATCCTTGATGTCACGTTGGGTTAAAAGTTCAATGAATAATATGGGATAAAGATGATGATGATAAATTTTGAAAGAAAATAAGAATAAATGTTGGCTGAAGATCTAAATAATAAGATTGCGTGTGGGACTGTAAATACAATGCAGGCAAGCAAGTAACCTAGAGTAGGAGCCTTGCATTTTTATTTTAGAAATGTTTAAGAATAGGCATGGGCGTTTTTCTTCCATCTTCACAGTGCTGTTATTTAAAGCTATTTTACTCTAGTGTGCACTACACTTCCCACTCTACATTTTTAATTAAAGTGTTTGTTGTTATTTGGAGCCTCACTGTGTGAAATTAAACAAGCATTTTTTTAACACCCATAAAATAAATCAAACATTTTTCCCATCTGAAGGACACACAATTCAGTCACAGCAAGCTTATTTCTCTGTTTCTTTTGTTTCCTTTTTTTTATCTGCCTGGTAAGCCAATTTTCTGCTTAAGAACTACTGGTTAAAACTCTTATTTGTTTTGATATGTGGACTTTATCCTTTCCCAGCACTCTGTGCAAAATACTTCAAATTTAAGTGCTCAAAGATTTACACTGAGAAGAGTGACACTGCCCACGTGATCTAGTGCTATTATTTCTTTCAGACACAAAAATGAAAGAAATATATTTCAGCTAGCATAATTCATAACCCTTATTTACAAAGATTAACAGATTCCTTTACTTGGATTGTTACAATTTCTGACTCTAGGATTTGAGAACCTGACCTGTATAGTGTCCCTCCTACTGCTGATTAGCAGATGCAGAGCACCAGCTGGTACGGCAAGGGGGAAACAATATAAATGTGCAGTAATGGTGCATGGCTGCCACATTAATAAGGGGAATATGCATAAATTATGTGGACAGTATTTAAATACATTTACTATATTTTTGTAGCATAGATGTCACAAAACTAAAAAGAACTTTTACTTTAAAAAAAAAAGCCAACTTATTTGTTTCACAGGAAGTAATTGGTTTTACTTCATCCAAAGTACTTCCAGAAATCTTCCTTTCAAATGTAAGGCTAAGTGCTTTGTCCCAAGATTTACGGAAAGCAGTTAACGTTGAATGGGATAGAACACCCCGCCATGTGATATTACAGCTCTGTCTGTTTAGATCCGCTGCCCCGTCCCCTCCTCTGCAAATCCTGCGGTTGTCCTACCCACTTCTGGGCAACTCCTCCAGCTTCTGCCTTCCCATTCCCCAAACAAATGTTTAGTTAACTTCAAGATATATTGCAGTTTTAATGTTCTCCTTTAGGGTCTAGAGAAGTACTGCTCACCAGGAAGGAATCCCAGTGAATTCCTTTAAATGGACTGATAAAGCACTACGCGCACTATATTTACTGGCATGTCGTTGCTTACCAGATAGAAAAACAATTGGTGGGTAATGGAATACCATCTTCTTGGGGGGGAAAAAAAAAGATGTTTTGATTGTTGGACTTCTTATTTTTCAAAATCATTATCATAGCCTTATTAACAAGTTTTTGTAGCTGTATATCTCTCTGCTTTAGTTTTCTGGTTAGTGGCATGAAGAATTAATAATAAAAGTCATTTCTGACAGAGAAACTCAAATCTTCCCTCTCAGATGAAAGAGAATATCCATTTTTTTCCCCTTCAGTGTGCAAAATACCGGTTACATTCAGCAAAGCTGGAAACCAGAACAAAGAGGTCTCTCGGCTTGGTACTCTTCCTCCAAGAGGCACATGAGGCCACTGAAGCATGAGAAGGAGCTTATCTCTTCCAATCTAAGGAGAAATGTTTCTCTTGTTTTCAGCCAGCATGTGAATAGCAGTGTCTAGAAAAGTTTCCTTTAAGCCTAATTTGTTTAAACATTATGTCAAAACTTCTGTTTTGAAATGCAGCAAATAGTCTTTCTCTCCTCGCAAGAACTTTCCCCTAGTTTAGAATTGGGTTCTATGCAGCAACCAGCCCTACCCTAGACTTCAAGGATCTGCTCTCAAAATTATGTGAAGCTAGGAAACTTCTCATCGCAAGGCTCATTAAATTAGCCTTCCTAAATAGAAGACTCTGCTTTCTTTTAAATTCAAAGTGGTGAGCGACATTTTATCCCACTTCTGCTCTAACAAGGCGGAACAAAAATATTAATTGGATTCAGTTTGGTTGATGACTCTCAAATGATCAGATGGCAACATCTACTTTTCTGTGACTATTTCCATTGCTGTTTTCCAGCAGTCACTCCTATGGAGTCCTAAAATCCATTTTTCACCTGTTTTCTTCTCTACTGTCTTAAACTTCATTCTCTGCTCAGTCTTTCATCTCTTATAGGCTTGATTATTGTGTGGCTCTTCATGACTTTTCTTGTAGCTCGTGAGGAGATGTCCAGAGAGGAACACTGAGTTTGGATCAAAATATGTAGATGAATAATGCAGTGCATTGAAACCTGCCACAGGAAGACAGAAATCTGAGTCCCAGAGGGCCTCAAGGCTCATTTCACCGAAGTTATGGAAGCTTTGAAGACTTGCTTGGGCAAGATTTCTATTTCACATATTTGAAAGGCAGCTACCTGGGTTCTATACACACTCTTAGGGAAAACTGCAGAACAAATAACGCTTCACCTTGCCTTTATTTAGGGTTACAGAGCTCTGTGGTCACAGTAATCCTTTGTCCACAATAACCTCTTTTAAGGGTTTCCTTGCTTTGCAATTTAACACCTTAATAAGCTACACATCTCAGCAGTTCTAACATCTCCACAGTAGCCAACTGCACATTTTGTGGGCGCAAGTGACTAGTTGCAGAGGCTAAGTCATCAGTGAGGGAATGGTGGAGATGAGGAAAAGTTTTTCAGAGTATATGAGTAATTTAATCTTTTATTTCCTCTTTGGTATGTATTTTCATTGATCACTGCTCTTCATTGAAATCAGTTTACCTGGTTTTCATAAGCTGGATGCATTGGCTTCTGTATTAAATGCTTTTGTGTTAAATGGTTCTTTGTATGCCCCTAACTACTCAAACTAGCTAAGACTTTTGTATTAACCGGCAGCACCGTAGAATTGCAGTAATCCTTTTTTTCTTTCTTTTCAACAAGAAGCCCTTTTGCTGACAAAATAAGTAAACTATCAGAACAAAACATCCTAATCAGTCTGATCAACATCCCGAATAACTTGTTTATAAATTCATCAGTTGCTTCTGAAGTAATGGGTGGTATGCAAAAAAAAAAATATCTTAATTTCTTATTCTCCTCCTTTGTCAGATGAAAGCCTAAATTATATATTCAGCTGGTCGTGTGATCTGGGGAAATCAACTTGAAACTGCTTTAACATTATGTGTACGTTTCTGCTTTCAACCTGAAATTTCCAAACTTCCTCTCTCGCCCTCTCTCTGCCTTTTAATCACATTTGCTACCCCTTTCTGTGTAAACGGTACCTGTGTACCACCTGGACTCAAAGGAAGGGGCTTCCAAAATTAGTGTCAGGTCAGCAGCTTTCATTTACAGTGTGAAGAATGTTGTGGGTATACCTGAGGGTGGGGTTTGGCTCGGTTTGATGTTTTCCTTTCATTCTTTATTTCTGCATGAACAAACACCAGCAAGTTTCTGACTGACTTCTACTACTCTCATTCTGCTAGAGACATTCGTTTTCTCTCTCTTTCAGATAAATAGCTTTTCATAAGCCGATTTGTAACTTTTTTACAGCTGGTACTTTTCTCACACTTTCCCTGCTCGAGTCCTGTATGATACCTCTCCCCCAAACCCACATACTGTAGACAACAGTCTTCATTGAACTCCACAGTTGCCTCCATCACTTCATGGTACTTCCCATGTTTCCCCACTACAAATTCTTGCTCTTTGACAGCTGCTGGCTTTATATCATATTCTGCCTTTGTGTTCTTCTTTCAGTTCATTCAACTTCCAAGTACCCCTAAAGTGGTCCCCTTTTTCTGCTATCACAAATTCATGTATTCTGCATCTGAAGCTGTATGGCACCAAAGAACATCTACCACCTACTCATTTGGCAATATATACTACACATTGTTTAAACATGCCATTGTTTGTACCACTACAGTGTAATATTTTCTGTTACCATGGCCCAGAGCAAATGATCAAGAACACTCTAGGTGTGATGCTCAGAGTAATCTATTATAAATTTTCCCAGAAATTTGGGGGTTTCTCCCCCACCTCACTTGTGAATAATCAGTTATTCTTTTGTATCAGTCAGCTGCTCATTTCTCCTCTTACCAACACTGTTAGGACCATCCCTTCTTTTGTCTTCTGTTCTGCTAACTTGTTATATACTCTGGACCAATAAATATGGCTCAAACTGTATTGCAGGGATTTTTAGTCAAAGGAATTAACCTTTTAAAACTTAAACAAGTAGATTTTACAACTCCATTTCTAAAATGGATATTTGTTTTAGCTTATTGACCCACGAGAAAGCACATTTGCAGTAGTTCGCTTTTTAAATCATCAAAGTAGGAATGAAGTTACAAATGACGACCAAAACGTTTTGGATTTTTTTTTCAGGTTCTGAGTTATGTCCGTACCGAATGGGATCCACTCGATGCTAGGTTCAGCACTAATCAGCCTTACCAGGTTTACACGGTAGAGCACTCTGTCTCCACAGACAAAGAACCCATGGCTGACAGCTGCGTCTACAAGTGTGTCAGGAACAAAATTCAGTGTGCAGCCGTCACCCGAATACCACTACGCTCCAAGGCAATCAGCTGTTGCAGAGACGCTACAGAAGACAAACTAGTCCTGGGTTGTGAAGACTCCTCAATAATTCTGTATGAAGGCTACAACCAAGTGACTCTCTTAGCTCAAGCAGAGCTGCTGCCTGTTTCAATAACCTACCACCCTTCTGGAGCCATATTCATGGTTGGCAGCTGTCAAGGGGAGCTGCAACTTTTTGACACGGCGCTGTCCCCAATTAAAATTCAGCTCTTGGCACAAGAGTATTCACCTGAGGCAACTCTGCAATTCAGTAAGCACTTTGACGTGCCTAGCAGCCTCATCCAACTCCAGTGGGCTGCTCCTCAAGTTGCATCTGCCAGCGCTGACGGCACAGATACTCATGATCTTTTGTTGGTTAGATTCGACAAAGGACCCTTAGGAGTACTTCACTTTAAACTTGGTAAGTTACCGAGCACATCTATTGAACCCTGGGCTCTCAAGGAAATATCTGTACCTCAGAAGTTTTTTGCAGTTTGAAAGCAACAGCCTCATTTTAGATATACGGGACCATAGCCTAAAAGCACATAGGCCCGATGTTATGTGAAGATGTGAACCAAGGAGATAATTATGTTTCACAATTACTTAGTATCTTTTCATATGGGGTCTGACAGAATAGGTCACTGATCTGTTGTTGGATCAGAGGTCCCATTATGTTCCCTGCTACCCTAATAAAGCGTATTATAATAACAATTTCTCATATCGAAAATTCTTTTATTCTGTAGTATATAATTTTAGGAATTATATTCACTCCGTAGTAATACCCCTGACAAGCTAAAATAAGCTGTATTTAACAATATGATAATAATGATGTTTTCTTTCCTAAATTATTTTTTGTGTGTATGATGCAACTGTCCTTTCCGTTACAATATGTATTTGTCCCAGTACTCTGTTCTTCCTGACTTCTGGACATGAAATTACACCATTCCTTTCCTTGAAGACTTTTCACACAAGAAGGCAGGTTTTCATCACCATCACAGAAGTTTGATCTCTAAATAATTTGCCAAGAGCTGTGAATAGAAGTAGTAATAATACTAATTTTAGAATTTATATATCACTTCTGAGTTCAGGTGTAAGGAGACTTTAAGAGAGTAAAACCATAACTATCTTCATTTTGCAAAACAGAATAACAAGAAGCAGTAAAGGAAAGCTAAAAGGCTTCCCGAGAGTTACACAACGAGTCAGTGACTGAACCGAGAATAAAACCCCTGCAGTTGCTCATCAGTGAGAACTGTATTCATTCCATTCAAGGCAGGCAAGTTACAGTGGGGCAAACCCACTGTGAGAGCTAAAAAAACAATCATGCTTAAATCTTCTGACTACCAAGCCAGTGTTTCAGCAGAGCAGACAGCCATGTCGAATATACTCATCCTGGGAAATGTCAGCATTTTGCCCATTGTCTGTCCAAAGAAACAGGATCGCCTTTGTGAATCTTTACAGGAGTTTTTATGATTCATTTGTATAAAGCTACTGAGATTAGGAAGAAGACTTTTTAAAAAAAAACCCAACCTAGATGACAATAAGGTTTGAAAATCTACTTTCTTTCTTTACTTACTGAGACATGCATGTGCTTTTGTGGGGGAAAATCCTGTCTAAAAGTACTGCAGACCTAAACATTTGGAAAACTGAATTTAAAAAACTTAACTAAGTATGCCACTATATTAATATAATAGGATGTTAGCAACAGAAATGATGGATTGACTTATAGTGGTGTATTTTTAAAAGAGCTGATCCAGATTATTACTATTATCCAAAAAAACTGTTAAAAAACTGTTTACAAGTTATCATTTATGTTGAGATAATTCAGCTGCATTATGTTCAACGACAGGTTTAATAGTTGCAGAATACCCCAGAACACTAATTAAAACAGCTATTTGATGGTTTTGTGCATGTTGGCCATTAAAAAAAAACCCTCTAAATTACCTCTTACCTGTGAAGCAGAAGGCACTCTCCCCACATCTACCTTGCTTTTCTTCAGTCCTCCCTTGTGGGGTTTTCTCACAACAGCTTTCCAGAAAGCACAGCTTTCCCCTTGCTATCTTTAGCACATTTATGTTCTTACGAAGGCAAGCAGGCTCTCAGTGCAGGGATTTAGAGGCCTTTCCTGCTAATTGCCAGCTTGTAAACTTAATTGGACTGTCTCCCTGGGCACCGTTCCTAAATCAATTAGGCAGCAAGTTGGCTGTCACCTCTTTTTCCCAAGCAGGTTGCCTGGAAGCGCACCACCCAGGAGAAGTCAAGCATCCAAATGGGAAGATGTTGACCTCTGTAGCTGAAAGTTATCACATTTTAAAATTCATTCTGTATAATTACTGTAAAATCACTTCTAGGAAGAAGGCAAAGCTGTCTCTATCCCTCCCTCCCTTCCTCTTTGTAGTCCACTGTGCAAAAATATGCTGTTCTCTATTGCATCCTGGTTTACCAGAGCTTTACCGCTCTTCTTTTCAGTGTGCCACACTACCAAGGTAATGCTGTGTTGAACCTCAGCGGGTTTTAGGCCTCTGCTATATAAGAAGTAATGCAAATATAAATTAATATGGAAAATTTAGGGGTCCATGACAGCAAAACCCAGACAGGCATTTAGGACTGAAGTAAAATCCATAATTAACTCGTGGCTTGGAATTGTTTCCCATAAAAGACTGTTAAGAAACTATGCCAATGAGAACAGGCAAATATGTTTTTAACTTCCAGCTGACATATTATGATTTTGGACAAGTTCTGTGAATTCTCCATTGTGCTGTCTCGCCAGATTTATTTCAGGAAAAGATTCATATTAAATTTACCCACAAACATTAATGGCAAATATTTTTGGTGTCTAATGCCAAACTCATTTTCAAAAGCATTGCGGCTTCTTGTCGTTGATGTCAACCCAGATCTTGGATAATGCCAAACTTGGTACTGGTGCCAGTGGTTCAGCGTTGCTGGCCTCGAAAGACATTTTAAATATAATATTATATTTAATTAGCATGCAATTAAGTATTTTCAGCTTCACTTAGTGATTAATGTGAAGATTGCCCAACTTACGTAATACTTCAAAAACACTATACATTTAGGAAGGATAAAGTCTACCATAACAATTAGATATTATCACACATACACAGGTTAAACACTGCTATTGCACAGTATAATGTCCATAGGCTTTAATACATGCAAATGTAAAGTGAAACACAATAGACAGCCATGTCTCTTCTTTAGTGATACTAAAAATATAGGTATTTCTCTGTTACAAGAAATAAATATCTAAGCTTTTTTCCCCAAAGCGTCATATTTGTAATGCAAGTTCTCAGCAGGTTACTCGTCCTCAAGCTATAGTCAAGTGTTTTCCTCTACTATTTTTTTCTCCATTCTTATTTTACATCACAAACAATATTCACAACTACATTTATGAAAATTTTGTGAGGTATGTTTTCTGTATATCAGGTCTGCTTTTCTCTTTTGTCAGACTTTTTTTTCCCCCAGCTGTCCTATGGCTTTAATATCAGTATTGAGCTTCAGCTTGTTCCTTTGCTCACCTGAGTTTTTCCCTTAAAATTAGTTTTGACAAACAACATCAGTATATAAATTGAGAAAATAGAAAGAAAATCACATTATGTTTTTATTTAAAGAGAGAGGAACAGTAAGTTTATTCTGGTCTCTTTCTAATATCTGGAGCAGTAGTGACTTTAGCACAATGACCCGAAGCAAGAATTGCTCAAATGCCATGTGGGCCCTATGTCACACGATCGTTTGGCTAGTCAGAGACAATAAATAACATTACTTTCTGCAGCTTTTCAGTAACCCTTTCTGTTCAGAAGCTGAGATCTACAAGTCAAGAAACATTGGCAGTCTTTTAATTTCTATTTTTTGGAGAGAGGGTGCTGTAGATAAATCATGCTCTCATGGAGTGAGTGCTATGTTGCTGGCTTCTTTCCCTTATGGCAAACTTGTTCTTGGTTTCATATGCAGCTGTAATTCAAAGATCTCTAGATGCTGATATCTTTCATGGTATCCCCTCACAGGAGAAAAGCTTCACTTAGAGAATTTTGCCAAGCTGGGAGTAAGTTCTTGAGCAGTTGCAATATGGAGAGTAATCAAGTAACTGCTGCTTTGAAGTCTGAGCTGCTGTAAACTTGTATGTAGGTACATTTGTGTGAGACAAATGCTGGTTTTTAGTGTTGATCAGCAGTATTTCCCTACAGGAAGGGGGTGCCATGAACATGGATTTATCACTTCCAGTACAATAATGATAAACTGGTAATAAGCTTTTTCTACCGTGTTTAAAACAAACTTCATTATATGATGTTGTCACCAGTGGGTATTAACCCCATTCACTCCATGTGTGAAGTTTACTGATATTTTCTCTCTGCTGTCCGAAGAACCCTCGGTCTAAATATACTAAGATATTAAGGAGCTATCTCACATTAAAATGTAATACAGGAACCCATTAACTTCAACTTTCTCACTTTAACAAATGGTGATTATTTTTATCTGTGCTGAAAAGTAGTCAGCTACTGCTTTACATACTCTTAACACTGTCTTTGGTTGTAATATTTCCTCTGAAAGGTGTGTTCACAAGAGGACAGCTGGGCCTTGTGGAAATCATCCACCAGTACATTTGTTATGATGAGATACATGAGGCAATTAATGTCCTCAACACCATGAACTGGAACACGATGGGTCATCAGTGCTATATATGCTTGAGTGCTATTGTCAATCACCTTCTTAAACAAAAGCTTACACCAGAAAGAGAAGGTAAGAGTCTAATGATATTTTTAATGTATTTTAATGGTGTCTTTGTAATTCATATGTGGATTAGGACAATATATTTAGTGACTGTATAAAGAAGACAATAGTGAGAATCCAGGCGGTCGGACAGATTATGGTCCTTCATAAGCAAATGTCATATGTAGACAAGTCATTTCAATAAAATCTGGATCAATGTGTTGATTGCACTTTAGTTCATTTGTATCAATAGTGATACTAAAATAATGCATGTTTTAATATGTATATGGTATAGGTATGACTTCATATATATATAGCACTATCATATATATGCTGTAACTTTATTACGTTACATAGATTTGCTTATGTAACAGACTAACATTAGTTAATATAGGATTGAAATGTTTGTTACATATTCCCACTGAGGCAGCACTGACTTAGGGAGGGATGTTTTCCTGCAACAGGAACAAGAGATTTTAGTCTGGTTTTTAAGATGCTTTTGAAGGGTCATTCTTTCATTACAAGATCCAGAGGCTTTGTATGCACTATCCTCTGCTGCCTCCTTTAGGCTTATAGCATTTGTCCTCACTGTAATCTTCTGGGCCCCTGCAGGAGTAGCTGGGGTCCCTCACAAGGAATGATGACTTCTGGGTTCAGCATCGTCGTCTGCTGAAGCCTGGTGCGATGCCGTCCTCTTGATTTGCTGTTTATCTTGAAACTCAATAGACTTTAAGATTTGAAGTGCCTTGATTTAGTGAAGGTGTTATCCCCCAGTCTAGCAGGCAGACAGCTGGGGACCAGGCATCTTTTCTGGCAAGGAAGAATACTTAGGATTCTGGTGTGCTTGATGATAGAAAAACTCCAAGGTGTCCTACGTTACTGCCAAGCTATCAGCTATCCCATTTTGGGGGATCTGATTAAAAAAGTCTCTGCATTGCAAACATAGCATGTCAATTCTAAATAAAACATGCTTTTAAAAGGACCCTTTTCAAGGGCTGGTTTTGAAACTCTTGTAAAAATATGCACATTATAAATAGATGTCTATGTGTTTCCCCCCATGCAGCTCCCTAACACTGTTTACAGCAGATGGAATTTTATTCTGGCCAGGAGTTATTCTAAGTGAATCTAACAAATTTGGCATGGTAATTTGTTTCCTTTTTTATTAGCAAAACCCAGTGGGGCCTTTTATTTATAGCGATGGGGCAGTTATCTTTGAGATCTTTATTCTGCCTTCAACATCAAGCTGGGCTATCTAATGAATCTGTAGCTGTGCTAGTAGTTACTCATATTCCATGTAGGTTGAAATACTTCAGAAGTACAAAACATGCTGTCAAGAAAACAGCGATGGCAAGGGAGTATGGCTTGTTTTTGTGAAGGTACCGCTGTATTCAATTTTAATTTAAAGTGACTGATGCTTTGAAAGAAAATACCTTTAAAATTCAACTTATCTTACTGTCTAGATTTAAGATAACACAAAGCCTAATTTACTAACGTTTGCTAGAGTTACTAACACAATACTATTAGCGCATTTAGTGCCATCAAGCCTAATAAAATAAAATGTGACTATGCTTAGAAATCAAGATCCATTGTCACTAAATACAGAAATGGCTAGTTTCAACAACCGTCAACAACAGCAAATCAATGAGATTGTGTCTGACTAATGAGACAATAGGTTATATTTTTCTTTTAAAGCCCACACAAAATTCTGATTAGCAGTAGCACTTTGCACATTCACTCTGAAAGGAGAAACTATAGAGCAAATATGTAGAAAATTCTCCCTGTTCTGCCTATAAGGACTTGTACTATGTATTAACTCTCAAGCAGAAGACACATAATATAAATATTATTGATGGTTAAATGTGGGACACAAAGGTATAGTGTGTATTTTCTTGTATTATTTAGAATTTTGTATTAAAAACATGGAGAACAATGCCTAAGAGATCCAGCTGTGGAGTATAGCAGTGAGAAAGTATTTAAAGCAGAGACAACTTCTGTAACAAAAGGGCTTTATTTTATTGATTAAAAGGGAGAGTATCCTATTTCCCACCACTACATGCTGTAGGAGAGTCAAACCCTTGGGTTTTCTAGACCCTTTTATTCATAATTTTTAAAGAACTGTGGGCTGAAGGAAGTTCCTTAGACGACCTCAAGGCCATCACAAGAAGGGTTCTGTCACCCGCTGACCGAACACGGTAATCCGTGAAAAACTGAACTTCCTTGTAGTTTGCCTAAGAGGACAAGGAGGATTTGAGCTAATTGAGAGTTGATCTCTACTGGACAAACTTGTTCAAACTGTATTACTCTTATGAGTCACTTTTAATTGTACACTGCTGGTGAGAACTTGATGCGTTATAGACTTCTTCATCCTTTTGACAACTTTTGTTGCTTGAAGTCATTGTCAACTCTGCCTCAAAGTGAAAGTCTATATGCACATTTGTGTTTGTACAATCTGTCATATTTTAATTTCATCTGTCCTACGACACCATCGCATTTCATCAGTGTTTGAGGAATTTGACTGACTGCAAACATGAGCAACCTGTTGTAATTGAAACAGTTTCACTTGTTTCATTGCTGTTGTGTTTGAACTCCGCAGCACAGCTTGAGGCAAGCCTGGGAACCTTTTATGCTCCAACAAGACCCCTCTTGGATTCAACCGTGCTGGAGTACAGGGACCCCATCAGCAGATATGCAAGAAGGTTCTTCCACCACCTGCTCAGGTGAATGACAGTTTCAACTTCTATCAACTTGAAATTAATTGCATATTTCAATAACAACCTACTTTAATGTGGTTAACATTTTCCAAGAGGACCACCCCTGAAAAAAATGCATTCATTGTTACCGTTTGTTTAACTTGCACTTCGTTCCTTTCAAGTACAGTATTACAGATAAAATGCTATTCAGAGCTCTTCTATCATCGATACACTTAAAATGAATCACCCTTTCCCTTTTAGCTTGATACAAAAAAGATAGCATGCTTCTGAGAGATTTATATTCACCAAATACTTGAAGATTAACTATTGAAACAGCTTACAAACTTGGAGAAAACACTGAGTTTAAATAGATGCTCAAATGCAAATGAACGGTACATGGTCTGAGACATTTTTGTCTTTGTACCATTGAAATCTGAGCATCTTGTTATTCTCATCCTCAAAGTTCTCATACAGAAATTCATATTCCAGTAGTTTTCAGTGAATTTTCAGTGCCATTAAAATAAGGAGAAAATGAAATGTTGCATTTGTCTGTAAATTACATGACATTAGTAGAGTCATAATAACAAATTCAGCTAGAATTTATAGTACATTGGTTTATTGCTATATTTTTCCTTCATAATAAATTAATAGCCCAAATTTCAATCAGTAGTAAATATCAATATACAGCAGTTTAACCTGTTCGTGTGTTCAACCACAAACACAACCGAAGCATTCCCTCTGAGAATTACCCAGTGGGTGAAAATAAGCAGAAATTACGTTCTGAAAGATACAGTGTTCGTAGCACCTTGTGAGGAGGATTGTAGATGGACATAGTGAGAAGACTTGCAATGCACCCTTTTTTGGTGATTCTTATGGGTTGTATACATTGTCTGCATATGCAAAGCTAGGAACTGCAAGTTACTTTGGTGGTACAGTTTGTGTTTCTTTCAAATCTCAAAGAGAAATATTCTATACTAACTTCTGCATTTTGAATCTAAATAGGATCATCTTTTTGCTAAATAGATCCATTCCAATGGGGAAATTATTCTAAGTAGAAGAATGCTCCAAATATCTGCATAATATGCACTAGCCTTTCAATGGAGTTTTCTTAACAGATGTGGCCACAGTAGTGGGTACAAACTCTGCTTTTGCCTTTCTCCTAGAAAGCAGCAGGGAAGATCCCTTGCTGCAGTGGCCAACTGTAGTGGCTGCAGGCCAGTTGCCTGCAGAGGACAGATGCGGAAAGAATGCCTCTGAGATTGCTGAGAGGTGTAACCATGGTGCTCCTACATCTGCAAGAGAAAGGTGTATTCCCTCTGACTCAGGATTTGCTTCCAAATGCTAGCAGGCATGCAGAGGCATGGGGCCCTGGCTAAGCCTTCAGCCCCTGGGGCTGCTGAACACAGCTGAAACACTGACTCAATCCCCATAGCAAACAATTCAGCTTCAGAGTGCTGCCCGGACAGTGTGGGGCACAGACAGGAGACGTGTAGCAGACTCTCCTGGCGTCTTCTACCTCCACTCTAAAGCAGCCCTTCCATGATCTACGGTTGTGGCAGCTTTTGGAACAAATGTGTGTTATTTTCCTGTTTCCCTATTGTCAAAGGGATTTGTAGTCAACTGAATCAAAGTGATAGGATCATGTGATTGCTGCAGAACAGATGGTAATGCTTAAAGCTTATCTGAGAAGACATAATCTAAGTACAAAATGAAATGTTCAAAAATGGGAGATTTATCTGATAGAAAGCAAGGAAATGATGTTCAGAGCTGATCTTTATTGTATTAAAGTGGCTGTGCCTTAATTGGTGTTTATTTCCTTTTAGATGTTTTCTTAAATGACTAGAATTATTTGAATGTAGGCTAAGCAGAAAGTACTACAGATTTGTTGGAGGAAGGGTAAACCATGGTTCTGGGTGAGAGAATGCCATCTAGGCACGATGCAGCGTCTAGGAGAATCACAGGAAGGGACAATGCTCACTAATTCTTTCAGGCTTCCGAAAGTTGCAGCTGCTGCTATTAAATCCATCTGTGAGGAGCCAGCTAGTCAAGCCTCTTCTACCAGCCTGCATTTACTATTGTAGGTTCATGACAGGAAGAAAAATTAGGAGAGAATTACGCTTTTGCCTTTTCAGGTCACCATATTATGCCCGTAAGGACACTGAAAATGGAATAGTCCTCCCACTACCTGTTTGTCAGAGGCAGCAACTGTGTCTGGTGTGTCTGGGTGTCAGGAAAATGACGTTTAAAGTCAGTTGTATGCACTCTGTCTCAAACTTGAGATTGAGACAAACTTTGAATTATGCACTTTTTAACCCTTATTCATTCAGCACTAAGTACTTGTAGGCTAGTTCCAAATAATTAATGAATCCCTTCAGAGTGAATTTGTGTTACTGCAAATGTGTCTGCGTGACCAAACAAGAAGACTTGAATGCAGATGCACAGTAAACTGTCCATGCCGACTTGATGGAGCTCTGGGGGACATTCGTTACTCTCCTGTGAGCACGAGGAGACAAAAGTGAAAAGGTACTTTGTACCCTGTTGTAGCAAGAAGCATGGCGCTTTCGGAATTACGTGCACTATAAGTATGGTATTCAAAAAATATTTCCTGGAATAGAGTATAGCCTTCCACAGTTCCCTTGGGCTTCAGAGAAAGCAAGCAGCAGATGCACAGAAATTAAATCAAGAGGATAAGGAGCTAAAAGACACAGGGAGGAACCCAGAAGTAGGGTAAGAAGAGTGAGGAAAGTGGGGTTAGGACCATGACAAGGAATTGGGGAATAAGGACTAAAGGCAGGGATGGGGATGTACTGAGTCCTGCAAAAGGGCAGAGTGGGAGTACAGAGTGAAATGGGGGAAGACAGATTAGGATGTGTGTGGTGGGCTGCAGAGGAGACCAAACAGATAAAGGGTGGACAGGGAAGGGTGGAGTCTTTCATACAAGATTAAAACATTAAAACACTTACATGTTTCTAGATCTAAATCTGAAAAATGTTCATATAAACAAAAGTCTTCACCCCCCTCTCCAGCTTTCCTTTGAATGCCCCACCAATCTGCCTTAAGCCTTTTCTAGAAGGACCCACTCTTGGGAGAGAAGTATTAATTCATTCTACATGCCGAGACAATCTTTGGCCTGCCTGCGGAGTCTGCCAAAAAGGTGCCAGTTATTGTTGTACTTTTTAAGATGTGAATGTCTGCATTTGCTAGAATTGAGAAATACAGTTACCGTTTCAGAAAGGCTATCCTCACCTAGTAATAATCGTCTGCCAGTGATTTTAATCTTTACTGTAGGCTGAAAGGTTGTATATCCAGTTGCAAATAACTGGAGACATCCATTTTCACATTATCAGTGAGATTATAGGCTAACTATTTTTCTACCACCAAAGAGATCATTTTCTAGAAAATGCTGAACGCTGTGATGGCAGGTTCCCTCTTTTAGGTATCGGGCACTTTAGAAAGAAGATGCTCCATCATTGCTGACTGTATGGCAAGTAGGGGTTAGGAAACGGTGCTGCAACCTGAGATGGGCCGAGGAACACTGACAACACGACTGAAATGGATCCCAATTAGAAAGAAGGAAAATGCCTTGCAAGATATTTGACGCAGCTGCGTTATTTGTATCCGTTGTTATGAAAGCTAAATTCTTAAATATGCAAACCTTACGGCATCTCCAGCTTCCGCGAAAATAGAATCTTAGAGCTTTGCAGGTATAGGCCCTGAATGTAGAATATGGAATACCTCCAAAAACAGGTGTTCAGTATACAAAATTAAAATTAAAGGCCTCTTAATTATATGCCAGGGATCCATCACAACAGTATTTATGGAAGGAATAATTATTTTCGCTCTAAATTCTTATCTATAATTAAAAAATACAGGAACTGAATTACAAGTATAGAAATATATCTTAGGTGTTCCTTGCCACTTGAGTAGCACTCCGGTATTTTATTATGATGTCACTGCTTATAATAATGTAACGCATTATATCATTATGTAGAATGTTGAGCCGGGGTGGATTTATTAGGAAGCCTTGGGGAGCTGTAACCTTCTTGCCCGCACCCTTTTGTTGAGTGCTGCCTACTAAGTGTGTTTGTGTAATGGGGGAGTGGCTGCACAACCTCCTGCCTTTCTATAACAGCCTCATCTAGCCGTGTACAGAACATGGAATGGGATGGAATAGTTTTTCACTCGTTAACTACAGCATCGCTGACTCATGGCTTTGCTTCACCCTGATCAAGCATTCGTAAATTGTACTTGTCATATTTTCTAATGCATGAAATTATCTTGTTTGTTTGACACACACACACATACAGCCGCAAACACACGCCTGCTCTGTTTTGTTCAAATTGTTCTGCCTCTCTCAGAGAGATAGTGGGAAAGTAATGTAGCAAGAGCTGGAGGTAAAGGCTGGGCTGGAAAGTAAGGTGTGAAACGCAGCTCAGGAGTTGTAGAAGTGGAATGCAGCCACAGCTCCGTGTTTCTGCTGTGCCCTTTCCTCCTTTATACTGCTCTTCGTGTGTGCGTATGAATATGCACTTTAAGGATCTTTTTGGGGTTTTTTTCCTACATGAAAAAATACTAAGATTCAAAATAATTTGGACCTTTCCATCTCATAATTCCATTAAGAGAATGTCTTTTTTTTTCCCCTACAAAGCAAAGCTCTGTTGTAAATAACAAGATAGTACATTTGCATCTTTCAAGAGCAAAGTACAGCTCTGATCACATTCACTGGTAGAATTTTGGGTGGATTCATGAAAGATTCTCCTTTGTCTGAGTCCAGAAATGAAAACCACCATGTTTTTACTGTCACTGTCTACTCCTTCGCAAATCTTCTCAGAAGTGTTGAATACTCTTTACAGTGTTTGATATAAGGTGCTGCTGGTTAAATGCGAAGAAGAATTAACTACACGTTGGGAAGAACATTCATAAAATGGTATGACTTTACATGCAGAACTTGATGGAGCTCCTTTGTAAACAAATGCTCATAAAGGAGATGAGAAAGTAGGTGGTCATTAGCATCAGGGAAGACCTGCTTCCAGCCAGTACTGATTTTTATGAATCACTTCACTCTTCAAGAGTTCTGAAGTGCACTGCTATACTACCTGACATGATGCCTTGACACAGGCAGTTATCACTTAAGTCCAAGACAGCCTTTGAAAAACTAAAATAAAGCTCTTTTGCCCTGCAGGTATGTCACTTATGCAGTGCTAACTACCCCTTGGTAAGCAGGTTCCCATATCACTACACTGCAATCTGTGAAGTTGATATTCACTGTGAGTATTCCATCCTAAATAGGACCCTAAATCAAAGGTGAAAAAATGCCTCAACTCCATAGGAATACTTCCCAGTCCCATCTGCTGCCAACCGTATGGAACTGAGGGACAGAGTCAGCAAAGAGCTTTTATGATCCTTTTTAAGAGCGCCCTAAAAGTAGAATCTGTAATTATATTGGTACATAGTGTTTCACAAAATATGTATAAACATTAATGATGACATGGTTCAGGACTAAGAATGTCTTTTATATTCATAAGATAACCTATTAGGCATTAAATTATGCCTTCAGATAAAATGACCGCTGATGTCAGTCAGGTTCTCTATGGTGGCCACAGAACAGAATTCATCTCTATGGGAGGAAGTTCAGTAGCAGCATTCTGACTAAAGTAGCACCTTCTGGAGAGGACTTTGAAGAGTCATTTTTTGTCATCTTGTGAAAACGATCAAAACCAAAGGCTTTCATATTACCACGACACTGATAAATGAGAATTTCAGTTGCTGTGATGGAACTGCACATGAAAAGATTCCCCTGGTCATGCTTCTTGACCTGTTTTAGAAATAAGAAATAAAGGCACTATTTAATGGAACTAGATTATTTTTGCAGTTAAAGAGGTTAAATATCTCAGGAAAAGTTTAGAATGTCTTTACTTCAGTCCTAATGGTTTTTTTTCTTAAACCAGCTTCACAACAGTTTTCAATTTCAGTCAGATGCTTTGATGTCACAGGAATGGCTCCAGGATTTAATTCTCTAGTGGTGATTACAATGTAAGAAATATTGAGCAAAATATTGGGGAGGAAAGGGGAACAAATGACATGACGTAATTGCTTGAGAATAAAATCCCATGAAGATAAACCACAAGAAATCTCTCAGAGATTCGGGCAAGGTTTTCCGCTGAACCCAATGGGAGACGTTGCTTGGAGCGTGAGGAAAACGGCCCCTCCCACACACTTAGAGCGGTCCCAGAGCTACTGTAATAAGGAGCCATTTCCCTCAGCCACCAAGAGATGGCTGCTTGGTGGCCCAGAGTGCCACAAGCCCTCCAGTTCTCTGCCACGTCCCCACCCATGGGACTGCACTAGAAGAAAGGAGCACAGAACAGCTAGGCTGGACTCATGTTCTTTGTGCCAAGGCTATTCCCACATGCTGGTTAATCTGACTTTGATATTGTTACTTTTAGAAGCTGAGCACACATAGAGACCATTGTTGTGTTGTGTTGTGTAACTGATAATCTGCCCTCATAAAGGTGGCTTTTTCCTGCTGTACCAGCCGTGTGATTCCCCTGAAATCTAAGGGGATTTGGGCATACAGAATCAGTGCAAATATAACATATTCATGGTTCTTAACAACACATCTCGACCCTTGAGCAGCTGCAGTAAGTCAGCCTCAGCTCTCCTTTGGAGGCCATCAGTTACTCCCCCACCATCAATTCTACCTAGTCACTAATGGTATCTCCTTCTGGAGTCACACTCAAAAATCTTTTCTTGAGGTCCTGATTTTAAGGTCCTGAATTGAAGATATTTTTTTATCCTTGCAGTTTTTCCAGATTGATTCAGATCGCATCTCTTTACCGACATACTTTAGAAATTTAGAACAAAAGTCAGCAATAGCCAATTGTCCAATAACGAGGTAGTTTCTTGAGGGTACACCTCACCTCTCCTGCCTTCATAATGTAGAATTTAGATGTCCTAGACACTCATCTGGGCTTCCTCTGTAGTTAGTTTAAAGACATGGGCACCCAAAGGATGAATAATCCCATCGAAGGGAGATGTCTAAGATAAGCGTGAAGAATCAAACGTCAGTGCCTATCCCTATCAATTAACTATAAAGGGAGCCTACCTGATTAGCTTAAATTAGCCATGTAAAGGTGAGCTGTTTGAAGATAAATGGAATGATTTGCACTGTAAATGTCTAGCTCCTGTATCACATGATTACCTGCCAGTTAACAGATATGGTTTCTGAAATAGGAGACAGGCACAAACACTAGCAAAAATATATGAAGAAAGGTTTACAGAAAGACACAAAAAGCAGATAGGCATGTAGATCTCTTAAAATCCCTTTCTGACCAGTTGTCCAGGACAGGAGAGGATGGTGAAGTGTCTTAGTTTACACTGGTAAGTGTTGAAGTATCAGTAAAGGAGGTTATACTATAGATAAATAAACAATAATATATCACCAGCACTAGGTAAAGTTCATGCAGAATTTCTAAAGGTAGTCAGTGATAAAATAGCTGAAATACATGCTGTGGTGGATAACCTCTTATTTAGAATGACGTGAGGACAGGAACATGGAAAATAACATCAGTTTTCAAAACACAGTCTGGAGAGACCTTGAAGAACATTAGTCCTGTAAGTCCAACTTCTGTGCCCATGAAACTAGTAGAAACTATATTAAAACAAATTGTGAACATACAGACAAATATGTTGTACTGGGGGAGAGTCAAACAGGATTTCTGTAAAGGCAAGTCATGTCTAAAAGCTACAAATTCTTTGATGTCGGCAATTATCATGTCAGTAATGGATGTCCAGCTGCTACTGATGAAAGTTTGACCATTGAAGACCTTTTTGGAAGGTGTCCCACCAAAATGTCTTAAAGAAACTAAGATGCCACACGGTAAGAGGGAAGGTCCCCTTTCACAGATAAGTAATTCATTAAAAGGTAAGAAACAGAGAAAATGTTCAGTTGCCAATAGAGGTCACCAATGGAAATTATAAGTATAGCAGATCTATACTCATAAGTAGCCCAGCAAAGGAGAAAACAGTGCTAATGATGCTAGATTATTAAAAATAGGGCCTGCTGTGAAGAACAGCAAAAGGGCTTCACAGGACTCAGTGACATAGTGTCAAAACTGAAGATTAATGTAAATAAATTCAAAGTGAAGCACATGGTGGGGGGTGACTCCTAACTTCGTGTATAACATGATGAAGTCTGAGCTCACCATTATTCTGGACGAAGAATTTGGTCTTGTAACTCTACAGCTATAAAATAGTTCAGTGCTAAACAGGTAGACGAAGCACGTCAGATGCCAGGAATTCTTAGAAAAGGAACAGACAACAAAACAGTGAACTTCAGTTCACCTGAGTTTTGTGCGTAGTTTTGGAGTCCCATAATCTGTAAAAGGATATAGTAGAACTCAAAAAGCTTTAGGAAGGGCAGCCAGCATGATTAAAGGCATGAAACAGCTTTAGTGAAAGGAATAACTAAATAGCCGAGAACACTTCAACCTATAGAGGAGGCAACTCAGATTGAGATCTATTAAATTGTGAGTGTTAGGGAGAAAGAGCACAGTGAATGACTGCTTACTGCTTCTTCTAATACAAAAACTAGGGGTCATCAAATGAAGCTAACACGTGGCAGCTTGAAAATATAGTGCTTCTCCATGTAACGTATAATTAAAATATGAAGGTCTTTACCACAGGATGTTGTGGATGATAAAATTGTATATAAGTTGAAAGGCAAAGCTCAGGGAAGAGAAATTCACTGAGGAATACTAACACAGAAACCACCTCTGGCTCAGCAAATCCCTGAACCACAAATTGTTGGAGACTAGGAGACTACTTAAGGAAGTATCACCATATACGTGCCCTGTTCTTATGTTCTTTCCTAGGCGCCTAGCTGTTGGAAAGGTATTCGGTTAGAGGTACCTTCAGTCTGAGCAAATGGTCATTCTTACATTTTGTGTTGTCGTACATGACACTGTACAGACTAAAAGCATAAAATACTCATTAGTTTTCCATTTGCTCCCTCCAAAACGTGCTGAAATTCATATGTTCAAAGTTATTGAGAATTTCTTGTCTAGCTGTTCTGTGGCTATATTTGCTGTAATGGAGTTCTTATGTGTGGGAATTTTATAAGCTTTAACACTGCATTGTTTTGTTACAAAGAAATAATATTGGCTATTGACAAACCTAGATGGAAAAGTAAATATACTGTAAGGACCTGTAACTCAACAAGTGATTCAAAATTTGGCCCTGCCCCTTGACTTTGTAATTAGGTATTTATCTTTAGGCAGCCAGATTTAGAAAATATTGAGCTAATATATTTTCTCCGAGAAGTCTTAGCACTCAAAAAACACATCTTATCCAGTGTCAGGCACGAGGGAGAATTGGCCCTGTGCTTCATGGAAAGTCAAGGAGAAAAAGGGCCTGCTCATCTTAACTTTAAGACCAAATTTCCATCTGCTGCAGTTTGGAAATGCAGAGATATCACACATATACAATAGGGATTTATTCTAGAGGTAGCAACTCATCCTTAACCATAGCGATGATACTGGGCCTCTGTTATAGAGCTGTCTTCAGTGTGTAGACATGCTGATATGTTTGCTTAATAAAATCCCACTTTTGAGACATACGTTAAGTTTACGTGATCACCAGAGTGAGAGGGATAAAGCTGGAAAAGAAGAAAAGCAGAAATGAATTAATGCAATAAAGGCTAGGATTTAACAGACAGGGTTGAGTAAAGTAAATGTGAAACAACAGGTGTCACTGACTCTTATCAACATTTTTAATTAACATCTGTTTTTAGCCCAGAGTACTTTGGAAGAGGATGTTGGAGTGCGTCTGTATTTAAAGATAAAGATAGACTGGTGAGAAGTTACTAATAGTAAGAGGTTGGGGGAACGGAGCGGTTTGGGGGCGGGGGGAGGCTGCATTGGCTGGGTGGGTGTTAGTTGCAGCTTAGAGAAACCTGAAGGAAAGCCACTGTGATAAAATTGCAAGGTAGGAAAATATTGCTATGGCAACAAAATATGTTCTTGTGAAGGAAAATGAGTATGAAAAAGGAAATAGAGAGTGTGGGAAATTCAAAGGAATTACTCGAAGAGAAAAAACTGAATCAACTTTAAAAAGAAATAAACCATCATAGTTTCCATTTCAATTTATATAATAATAATAATTTATAATAGTAATAAATTGCTGCTCCCTAGACTTTTATAGCACCTACTATTGAAAATCTTAGAGCACTTGACAGACATGAAAGAATTGTGCTCCATACTAGGAAAATGTTTGCTCTTACTCCCAAGTCCTCTTCAGTGGCTAACCCCAATTGACCAGCATCAGATGGGAAATGTGTGATGTAAATGTCCATGGAATACAGATCTGTTGACTAGTATTTCTTTGGTTTAGATGTAAAATATCTCTATGGTTTTAAACTAGTGCTATTTTATAGTTAATTGAGTGATGGTCAACAAATAAATGATGTAGCTTTTTTGTATAGTTAAAACTACTACTTTTTCTAGAATATGTCATAGGTCTAGACTATTTCTTACTAAATATGTGTTTTAGAAGTTTAAATGATGCCTTCTTACTAAACTACTTAATTCAAAAATTAACGTGGTTCACTTGAAAATCTGACTCAAAAAATGCCTGGACAGATTTTTTTTTTGAACGTAGAAAATCTGTTGTGAGAAGCAGCATGTATGTTTAACATAGAGTCATCTGAACTATTTCACACAAGAATACATTTAGGTTTCCTAGAGCAGAATATCATGCTAGAAGATAGGAATCACATGGTAAGAATATTGTATTATTTTTTTTTTGGTTGGGAACGTCTTTACGATTCACAGCCAGTTACAGCCCTCAAGGGCTTTTTCTGGCCAGGGAGTCATACTGTCTGGCTCCCCTTATTAGCTTTCTCTTTCCTCCTATTTTTTTAATTTGGTGTGTTTGTTTGTTTGTTTTCTTGCTTCATACCAGAGGGTACCCTTTGATGTGAAGGGCATTCAGTTCTACGCCTAATGATCTGTAAAGTTATAGGTGGACTTCCTTTCGTTTAGAGATGCGTAATTTGACAGTAAAGTTCAAGGAACAGAGCTTTTGGGTGCCTTGAGATATTTGTGCCCATTTCAAATTTTCTTATAGTTATTCACTAATTTTTACTTGAGACCCATTTGTGTATGACCTTTGGAAGGTTCCAGAAGGGATTTCTTTTTAAACAAGTCACTCAGGCCCCAAATCCAGCACTCCATTTAACATGCCCATATTTACGGCCCTTAGAAAATTATAGGTCATAAACTCACACATTAATGCTTTGCTAAATTTGGGCCTGAAGGGTTGTATAGATTATACCTGGACAACCTTTGGAGCTTCTGCATGTAAAACACAATTTAGAAGATTATCCCCTTGACTCACATACATATGGACCTGACGGCTGTTTCTCCATTAGCCTTTGGTGTGCTCTGCAGCACTTTCTCATCATAAGAAGTACCTTAGGAGGCAAAAAGGTTGTGTCCCCCCCCTTAGAGGTTTGCGTTTCCTATTCAAAAAAGATCATAATCTAAAAAACTAGTAGCATGTGGTTGGCAAAATAATGCCATCAGCATCTCGGAGGTCATAACTTACCAATGCATCCATTAATACTTCCATCAGTTCCCTACTAACTTAGAGAATCATTGATGAATCTCAACCAGCTCTACAGAGGGTAGAAGTCTCAGAAATAAGCAAATGCCTGCCGGTTTTGTGAAAATCAGCAACCAGTTAAGGTTAAATAGGATGCAGGAGGTTATCTTCATCCCCAAAAGCTACCACGAAAGTTCAGACGATCTATGTTTTGCCAATCGAGACACACACTGCTCAACACCAAACACAGTCTAAGATGCCTCTTGCTCCAGTCATTGTTGGAGTATATTCTGCTGGGAGAAGGGCAGTATCTTGTCAGAAGCGTTTTTCAGCAGGGCACATAGGGAACAGGTGGAGTTACCGCGCTTAGACCTGTGCAGGAGGAAACACAGGAAACTAATTAACAGTACTCTTTGCTGCTCACAGAATAGTTTCTTATAAAAAACCGCAGTTATGGTTTAAATTTCTGATTGCAGTTTCTGAAGCTTTCGGCATGCCTTTGCCCATACATGGGTGTCAAAATAGTCTAGTTGCAGTAAACTAATACCCAGCAATTAATTGATTTTTGCCAAAGGTGATCAATAGTATTGGGGATAGTCTATTTTCTAGACAGGTCATTATCCAAACAAATAATAAGAGATTATGAAGTAAATTCAAAATTTTGAGACTGAGTACCCCAAATGATGAGATTCTGAAACAGAAACTTACAGGTTGGGGAGAGAGGGAAATACAGGTTCTTTGGAGTGTTCCTCATCTTCATCTGCGTCCAGTGGTCTGATTTGCTCTGCAACTACCTTATTTAAAATAGACTGTCGTACTGAACTCTTTAAGGTAAAATGGTATCAGGTTTTGGTTGATTTTTGGTTAAAGTGTTTGGGTTTTTTTCAATGAAATGTAAGATCTTGATGTATTTATTCCTCTCCAGGAACTCTAAGTGACAGTATTTTGTCATTCGCTATAAAATGCAGGATATAAGTCTTTCACTAATACTATATTTTATATATGAAAGGTTACAAAGCAATCCAAGTCTTCTGAATTTACTGACATTTTACTTTGAAATATTTCCCTGAAGGTCAATAGAATTTTGGGGTTGTCATTTTAAGGATGTGCTGAACTTACACCATGTATACCTGACTTCATTACACATCAATATTTTTTTATGTGAGATATAGAAGACCTTAAACCCAGGAACAAGTTTTTTTAAGTGGGCTCTGAAGCTGTATTCTGAAATACATGTCTAAATCAGTGGTGTTATGTTCAACAGTTGGTTGAAAAACAATTTGTCTCCATTTAAATCAACCACTTAGCAACCTAGCCACACTTTACATTCTTTAACCTGATAATCTCTAATTATTCTGGCTCAGAATTCCATTGAAATGGGGTGCAGAGTCATTTTACAGATGTTGTTCTTTATTTTAATATTGTCTAATTTAAAAGGAAAATATTTCAGATAATAGCAACACTTTTTGAGGGAAAAAAAGCGCGGAAACCATTTCTGTTCCAAAAATTGCTGATATGAGAACTTATGGGAAACGGCTCCTTTTATGAATAATTATTATTATTGTGTTTAAGAAATGGGCAAGATGCCTGGAAATTGAATGAAAGAATGAGCTATTAAATTGAAATATTAAATGAAATAACTGAATTTAAAGTGATCATGTAAACCCTGCAGTAAATGTTGGGAGCTGTAGCTGATTGAACATATTTTCATCATCTGTTTTGTATGCTTAAATACAATTGCTTGATGTAAGTAAACACTTGATTGATATTCTGAATACTTTAAAATCTGCATATGCATCACAGAATACTGAACAATTAAAACTTAATTTCAGTGTAGTTTGATTACATGTAAATTATTTCAATATTCATTTTTTCCTGTTCTGTTTGCTCAGTGCATATTTAATATTCACTTTTTGAATGCATATCACCCTTGATTGGACTGTGAGATGAGGAGGACTCTGAAATTCCTTCCATTAAAAAGGATTGCCTTATAAATATTATTTGTGCCACAGCTCTTCCCCTGCAGATTATTTTCTAAATGTTGTGTACCCTCATTGAAGACAAGAAAAAAACCTGCTGCAGCCCTCCTTTATCAGCCCAGCACAAGGAATATGCTTACATGGTCGATGGGCATGTCTAAGAAGGCTTGTTGGTTGTAACTAGTCCCTAAAGAAATGTTTCCATCGTTTCTGCACTATATTTTTCTCTTGCTTGCATGAGCTCTCTCTCTCTTCCCTTCCTCCTCCCTCCATGTGATTTCTTTTTTTTTCGGGTTCATGGACTTTTTATGAGGTGTTTTAGTATTATGGATAAATATTACAAATATTTTTAAGCTGACCATTTTCAACCTGAAAAATGCATCTCTATCTTTAAGTGAACACGTTCAATTCAGGTGTTGTGGAATACAGACAGCAAAATTCTGCCCTTCGGTATTTTGGTAGAACCTC
>VXBO01008743.1:0-13904 GCA_013400135.1 Rhinoptilus africanus
CCAACCCAGGCGATTCTGTGATCTCCATGAAGTGATAGGGAGGGAAATACACCTGTGGGAGCTGCGCAGCCTGCCTGGGCATGGAAACCTGCTCGGGACTCCTGAAACAGCTTCTGCCTCCTGCAGAGCCGCTTTGAGGCTGTCCTTTTGGTAGAGGACAGCTGTCCTACCTGTCCTGCAGAGCTGGGCAAGAGCTTGTTAGCTTTCATTAGGGTGCTGGCAACTAAACGGTTTGCTATGTTTATTTATATGAAGATCACCTGGGGAAGTCCTGCTGTTAAGGAGGACTGGATTTTTTCACTGCACAGCTCCAGGGCTTGCGGTGAAGCTCTGTGTGCCAAGGGAAGGGTAGGTCTCTGCCTGGCCGGATCCCTGTGGCTCGCAGACCTTGCCGTGAAGGTTACAGGCACACAGGGAAGATGATGTGTGTTTGCACTCAGATTTTTCTGTGAAATGGCCAAAAAGAGCCCGGTATGGGCAACTTCCCCCTTCCTGGCTGGAAGGATGGGAGCTTCAGCCTCCAGAATGAACAAGTTCTGCTGGCACCCGTGCTGAGGTGGAGCTGCCAGGGAGAAGACAGCTATGGACAGACACAAATGGTGTAATTCAGCCCTGGCTGGATTAGAGCATGGTGCTGTGAGCACTGGTGACATGGGGACAGCCCCCTCCAGGCAGGTAACACTTGCTTTCAGCAGCAGTGCCTGCTCCCAGCGTGGGAGACGAGCCTGCGTGTCCTGGGAGCCAGTTATAGTCCAGGCTTCAGGCTCCGTGGAGATGTAGCTGCCCACCCAGGCACATTTCCCAAAAACATTACTCTGCACGCATTCCATTAAAGCAGGCAAAATGCAACGACTGTGCCAGTCCAAAAGCCAGAGAGGCTAAAACATTTTTTACTGAAAGAGTATTATATAGTTCTCAACAAAATG
Organism: Rhinoptilus africanus; assembly: GCA_013400135.1. Lineage (NCBI taxonomy): Eukaryota > Metazoa > Chordata > Aves > Charadriiformes > Glareolidae > Rhinoptilus > Rhinoptilus africanus. The sequence goes on from VXBO01008743.1 coordinate 927, forward strand.
TTTCACAGTAGCGTTTCCCATTTCGCTGATGTTTTCTGGTGGGAAAAAGCTTGGGATGTGTTGTTTGGGGAGCACTCAAATATGTAATCTGGAATGGTGCGTACATATAACGTTCTAATTGACAAGAATTGAAATAAAACGCTGTTATTAGAACAAAGGGTTGCAGCACTGTCAAGATGAATTATGGCAGTTCCAAATCAATATGCTCCGGGGTTTTTTTTCCACAGGAAATTTCAAATTTTTTGTCTTGCCAGAAGAGTACTTTTTTTTCATGCCAGAATGTTGCTTGGAAGGGTAATTCATGCGCTTCAGCTCTGCCCTTTCCCTGGCGTTTAGCATCGTTAATTGTAACAAAGGGAAGTAATTAACCCTCTTCGCTTAGGCTTTGGGAACAAAGGAACATAGCAGATCCTGACCAAATGAGTATTTTCATCTTGGCTAGGGCTTAACCGCTGGGCAGGGTGACGCAGGCTCTTTGCTCTGAGCTATGAGCCATGGGGACGTAACGAACAGGTCGCTTCTCAGATAAAGGCTGATGGAAAACTCAGCTGAGCCCTTTTTGAATTCTGTAAGTAGCCCTGAGAGCCAGGGGCCCCAGAGCCATAGGTTGCTTGTAATAGCAGAGAAGATCTCATTACCCACGCTCTCCTGTGCGCGCATTCTCTCTCTCCCCCAGATATAGATGTGCTGCAACACACACTCTTGTCTGTCTCCTTCAATTAGGAGAAGGTCATAATGGCTTGCTTACTATATTTAGAACATTTGAAGTCAGTAGATGTAAATATATAGCGTAGCAGAAAGGTAACAATTTCAGAAGGGCATAGTTTATCAATGAACTTCTCAGCCCATTAAGTGCCTGTATTTTGGAAAATACATTATTAATACCCAGTTTTTTTTCTGGGCGTATTTCTAACAGCAGCTTGGAGATATCCACAAGGATAACACTTCACTTACGTGTTACCTTTTAGAGTACAATCTATCCACAACCTATTATAAAGTGTATTTGAAAATAATTTTTCCTTAGCTATCATTTGGACTTAGTATTTTCAAAGTACGCACTTCTCATTTTTACTTATGAAAGGTGAAGTCCTCTCGTGTCCAACATATGGAGTTAGTTTTCTGTCCAAATCTCAGTACCTTTGTGAGAGTCTGGCAACACTTTCAAGAGTTGGTTGCATGACATGCTGCAAACATCCAAATATCTGCCCTAAGTTTGGCATGAAAACTTTGAAGAGTTGCTGAGACTTTGGGGAGAATAAAAGGAGTGATGAGTCTTTTTTTCTGACACATTAATTTTTGATCTTGCTGAGAATCTTTGCTCACGTGCCATAACAAAGAACTTCAGCCCTTATCGATGGGCATATCGCAGCTTTTGAAAACTTAAATATCGCACCAATAACTCATCTTTTCTTTCCCAACTGAAGTTATAGCGGGCCATTATGGAAATTGATAGCACCACCTATTGATGCTGTGAGAAAATTGCAGCTCCTCATGGTATTTTGCGTAATTCTAAAACGCAAGAGAAAAGTCAAATATATAATCTCTGCTCTTTTACTGTTGAAGCAGCCAGTTGTGCAAGTGATCTGATTCGGATGACTTATTTGGAAATGTTGTTCAACAAACTTCAAAGAGTGTTTTTTGGCAACTTTGCCGAGAGGCGGGAGCATGCTCCTGTGTTTGTGCAAGACCCCTTCACGGTGCGGTGCGTAAATCGGTGGTCCGGTGGAAGCGATGGTGGCGAGGCAACAACAAATGCGTTATGAAAATACAGGAAAACTAAATGGTTCACGGGAATGTTTTCTTGCAAAAAGTGCTTTGGGGATATGCACTCCCCCTTGCACGACATGTGAGTGAGTTGGCCCAGACCACGCCGCGTTGCCGTCGCAGCGGCGCAAGCCCCAGCCCTGCCAGGGCCGTGTGTGACAGGCACTGGGATGGGTACGGGACCTGCTGAAATCAATCGGTCTCTTTGCAGGTGGAGATCGGATTGCAAGACCAGGGCCCAGGATGTCAGATTTATAGGCCTATTACTTTCCACCTCATTTTTGTATCTTTTTTCTGCTCGCCTTTAGCAGAACTATTTGAGCTGTTTCCCAAACACCCTTTTCTTGCACAGTATGAAAGGACCTCGTAAAAAATAACTCTTAGCAGTTCAACAATTTTTAACCTTAATCTCGCATAACACACGTTGAGTTTAACCCTTTGCTGTCTGCTGCTGTATTCAGAATGCCACGGCCCAAATCTGGGAGCAAGGAGAGAGAAATACAGGTCATTTCACACTGCATAGGGTACTTCTAGAGCCCTGCCAGTGGTCAAAATACTTTGGGGAAGAATGGATCTGTGCCCGGAATGGATTTCTCAAGGTCAGATCACAGTCTAATTTAGCTATTTGTTATCTCACAAGACGTACCCCTTGCACGGTCTCTAACAGATCAGCCGAGGGTGGTGGGTGGAAGGTAGGTTGGTGCCCCATCTTCTTTGCCCCATGCTGACTGTGGTCTTGTGCTGTGTGTTTAAGATCTAATCCATTGCTCTCTACCTATTGTTTTAATTCTGAAGTATAGAATTGCTTTTGGGTAGTTTTTTTCCGGTGTAGCCGAGAAGCAACTTTTTGTATGTGTTGTTTGTGCAACATGAGAATTCCCCAGGACACCGCTTTTCACAAAGTAGTGCCTCAAGCCAATAGAACGTTAGTGAGATAATCTCGTCGGTAAGTGAGACTAATGCTGCATTTTGCTTGGCCAAATGGATATATCCGTGTCATTTGACACACCTTTAAGCAGCCCATGTTTGTCATTCTGTCGAGATTTTCTCCTGTACTAAGCCCAAAATCCAACCAGGGTTGCTCTGGGTTAATATTTTAATTGCTCTCATGTCCTGTTCTATTATATAAAGTCATAAAGCATCCAAATTAATAGATGCTGCTTTTCTTCAGCATGTTGTGTGTAGTGTAATTCCCTATGATTTCTATGCACAGTGTATGACCATCAGCTTGAAATGGAGTTAAAAACTGGATGAATGAAGTACTTCTAGGGCCTGAGACTTCACTGAGTCACCCTGACAATGGCAGATGTTTTGTCTTCTCACGGCTGTGGAAAAGAACAAGTATATAGAAAGAAAAGGCAAGTGAAAACATGAGGAAAACAAGACCATCCAAACCCCACGATACCTAGACTGGAGAAGTAGAACATTGGTTTTCTATCTTTGGTCTTCTGATGTTTCCCTTTTCAAAAGTCAGGCTAATACGAGGTGATTTTTAAACTGATGTTATCATACTAGCTCAGCAACCTGTTTCAGCCCATCTGGCTTTGCCTAACAGAACGAGTGGCAGGATGCCTGCACTGTCTTCTTCCCTTTATCTTTTGGTCTCGTTTCTTGTTTGGTTATTATTATTAGATGTTGCGCAAGTCTGTCATGCGAAAGGCTGGATCGTGAAGACATCCTGCCATCAGCTGTCCAACAGCTTGCTCAGATTCCTGAAGAAAAACAAATACTTCATTTTCTCCCCTACTTCTGGAAATGTTCATGAATACAAATAACAAATGCAAACGGCACAGGGACAGTAGTATGAGGAATTGAAGTGCCCATTGTGTATTTTTAGGCAGGTTTTGGCTGGGATAGAGCTCATTTTCTTCATAGTAGCCAGTATGGCGCTATGTTTTGGATTTGTGCTGGAAACAGAATAATGCAGAGATGTTTTCGTTATTGCTGAGCAGGGCTTACACAGAGTCCAGGCCTTTTCTGCTCCTCACAGCTCCCCACCAGCGAGTGGGCTGGGGGTGCACGAGAAGCTGGGAGGGGACACAGCTGGGAGAGCTGACCCCAGTTGACCAAAGGGATATTCCATAGCGTGTAGCATCATGCTCAGCATATAAAGCTGGGGGAGAAGTAGGAAAGGGAGGATGTTTGGAGTTATGGCATTTTGTCTTCCCAAGTAACCCTTACACGTGATAGAGCCCTGCTCTCCTGGGAATGGCTGAACACCCGGCTGTCGATGAGAAGCAATGAAAGAATTTCTCATTTTGCTTTGCTTGAGTGCACGGCCTTTGCTTTAGTTGTTAAACTGTCTTTATCTTAACCCATGAGTTAGTCTCAATTTTACTCTTCTGATTCCATTCCCCGTCTCACTGTAGGGGGAGGGAGCGAGCGGCTGCGGGGCGCTCTGTTGCCAGCAGACAAAACCATGACAGTTTTGTACAAATATATTCATTACGTTAAAAATGCGTGATTACTGAGAGATGGTCGCTATTGGCCAATGGTGGCTATAGTTGATGGATTCAGATTGTTAAATTTTATTTTAATAACAGGTAGCGACAAAGTGGCTCAGTGCCTGACTGCATACAAGTATCTGCTACATAAACAGATGCAAATGCATTTTTGTAATAGTCAATAAAATCCTATTGCTTCTCTTAGGTTACAAGAAGAAGCTGATACACGAGCCCATATGCACCTAATAGTATATAAAATTAGAAGAACTGAGCAAAGTTTTGGTGGCTCATTCAAAATGTGTTTCCTCACAAATTCAAGATGGTCAGCAGGTCTCTGGGCAGGTTGAGTGAATGAATGCAACACTCGTGGCAGATGTTGCATCTGGGGGTTCGCTGCCGTCTGGGAAGGTGGTTTTAATTGTACCAAACGCTGGTGCCTCAGTGGGACATTCCTATTGTCATCGGTAGTGACTTCTGCTGCCCTGTGTCCTCAGCACTGCTGTGGCTGAAAACGAGCTGCTGGGGCTGTTTCTGGGGCCAAATCCCACCAGCATGACCCACGCTCTGCCCTGGTGCCTGTAGACCGTGCAGCCCCTCAGCACATCTGGCCAGAGGTGTGCCACTTGCCAGCCTGACCAAGAGAGGCTGCGGTTGCCAGAAACGCTGGCTGAGGGTAGCCCCTATTCTCAAGGGCGGTAAACCAGAGGTTGCTTGTAACCAACGGCAAACCTGTGACTGATTTTAGCTAATGGGAAACAGAACACAGCACTTGCCAAGAGCGCTTGGGCAAGGAACGAGACCCCCACGAAGCCACCCCAGGCCGCGTTAGGGAGTCAGCGCCTGGGGCCAGAGCCATGCTGTTTGCCAGCTGAGCCAAGGCGGACGGCACATGGGAGGGCTTTTCCTAGCTCTAAAGCTTTCTGCAGTCTCGCTTTTCAAAACCAACAAAACAGAAGTGAAGGGCTTGAGGGGGGGGAGGCTTTGCAAGGTATGGAGATACCGTGCTGATGATTCGACAATAAGTGTTCTGCAATTACAGCTTCTCCCACTCCTCTGACCTTCTGGCCCCGCAGTGCTCGTTACGAACAAGGTCTGAGCCTCCCTGAGTTTGAAGGACTGAGTTTGACTCAGTCTTTGTGCTCTGGCAAACTCCCACTGCCTTCAGGACAAGTTTGATTTAATATAAGGACTAAAATCCTTGGGGCTTGGCCTTAGGAGAGTAGTAAATGCAGTCAGCTGCTTTGGTCTGACAGAATGAATAAACAGAGGCTCCGGGGCAGCCGACATCAGCAGAGATGGCAGAGATTACGAGGGAAGATCTGGATCACATTACCGATTCCCAATTCACCATAACCACTCGTGAAAGGGACGCGGGCATCATCCTGGACAGCCCAGCGAAGGGTTGCCCTCCGTGCCTTGCAGTGGTTAAAAATCAAGTGAAAGGTATCAGTGTGGAGAGTGCAGTAACAGCGAGAATATTAGAACGACAATATTATAAAAACCTTTCTTTGTGTTCAGTTCTCATTACTGTGACTGAAGAAGGAAACAGCAGGAATAACAGACCTTGTGCTGGGATGATGGAAATTTGTGGAGATGTGAAAAGACTCCTGAATAAAGGGAGAGTGAAAAGATTGGCACTGTTTAATTTAGATGAAGATAAACAAGAAGGGACATGAAGGAGGTACAGCTGGTAACAGTTGCTATTGAGAAGGTAAATCCAGAACCACTTTGCCTCTTAGCATGACACCTGAATAAAAGGACAATCAATTAAACGGATAAAATGCACATTTCAGCCTAAAAAAGGAGGTATTTGAACTCAAAAGGCTTATTGCAATGTGGTGCAGTCTGAGCCAAGAAGCTAATGAATCTTGAAAAAAACTTAGACATTTGCATAGTCTCTCCTGAGGTGCTTTAGATAAACTGTACATGGCTTCAGGGGAACTAACTCTTAGGATTCAGGGTCTGAGCAAATGAATAATCCAGAGGGTCCAGGAAAGGGTGTCCCCTATATGCATCTATTCTCTTCGCCTGCCATGGGGTTCTTCTCTAAAAATCTTCTCACTTCCTCTAAAAATCCTTTGGCAGGGACCTCCCCTCCGCTGCATTAGGTGGACCATTATTTTCACCTGGTGTGGCAACTGTCTTTTAGAGATTTGGCTTACAAAGTAAATGGTTTTATTTTTCCGTGTTGTAACCCCAAAACAGCTATACATGCAATATCTAGGTTTGACCCAAAGAGGTACCAACAGGTTATTGCATTATCCCTGGCTGGTTGAGATCAGTTGGGCTCTCCCACCCCTATGCCAGTCCTGACCATACTTCACGGCAGGTTACTTTTTTTTTCCATAGCATTTTTCAGGAGAATAACTAAACTCTGAAATTTGTAGCTGCTGTAGGATTTGCACAAACAAATGCAAATGTCAGGCGGGCTGGAGGAAGGGACACTCACCAAGTGCTTTTTGTTTTCAGTACCTTGTGTCTCAGGAATTCATGTGGCCTGGCACTGCCCCTTGGGTAAACTGAAATGAATGGTTTAAGCTCACATGCTCAATTTTGTAATTACTATAGGTTAAGAGCAGTTAAAAGTAATGCTGCTCAGCTAATGAGCAGTAACTAGTTTAGGCATGAAAATTCACTCTGAACAACCATCTCTACACACCCACACTCTGTCTTACCAGGGCTTTTGTGGGTAAAACTTCAACAAACTAAATTAAGTAAAGGTGTGAAGAGGAATTTTTCTTCATAATGTCTTCCACTAAATTGGTGCTAATCACGCTGCCTCTTTCATTCAGTATGAAGTAAGGCAAGGCCATAGACCAGATTTGGATCACTTGGGTGTTACTGATGTGAGTAGCAAATGCAACTGGAAAGATTTTAATTAAGATGCTCAGACTCTGAGGGATAAGTCTTTGTGAAAGAACCAAAATATGAAGAAGCAAATGATCACCCGTGGCTCTGAAAGCTGCATGAAAGAACCATGGCCCACTTGCTTCTTCTCCTTTTGCAGGGAGGAGCCAGGATTACTTGTTAACTCATTTCAGATGCAACTGCTCAGGTCTGGGCTAATTTAAGGGTAAGGAGCTTAAATGCTCTCCCCTTCCCTCCCTGAATGTAGTATCTCTCCATGAAGTGACTGTTATATATCTCATGTTAATCCCTGGTGAGCAGAGGGGTAGCACTTTGCTGCCTGAACTGTGGTAAGTGCTAAAGTTTATCTTTTCACTTCTCTTTGGTTGAATTATATGAACGTTATCTCCAAGGAGACACCTTGCATATTACATGGTCACGTAGTAAATATGTTATTTTTTAAGCCACACGTGGAAAAAAGAGAGAGATAGAGAATGAAGTCCTCAAAGAAACTATCAATATAAAGACAGGCTTGTCAGAACTTACTGAAAACATAGTTTATTGTGTCTCGGTGCATAAAATGGGATAATTTGATTAAAGTTGTAGTGATGGGAATACAATTCATAGAATCATAGAATCATAGAATCATAGGGTTGGAAGGGACCTCGAAAGATCATCTAGCCCAACCCCNCCTCTCTTGACCGACTCCCCACACCCTTTCTAATACAGCCCAGGATGCCATTGGCCTTCTTAGCCACAAGGGCACATTGCTGGCTCATGGTCATCCTCCTGTCTACCAGGACCCCCAGGTCCCTTTCACCTACACTGCTCTCCAGCAGGTCAGCCCCCAACCTGTACTGGTACATTGTGTTTTTCTTCCCCAAATGCAATTCTTTGCCTCTATGAAAAGGAACAGGATTGGCAGTCTCCCTGTGCTTGTCGGCGTGCTCGGGCAGTGGGTGAGCTGGTAGTGGTCAGGCAGAGCTGTGTGGAGGAAGGGGGGCTTTTGGCATCGCTGTGATTCAGAGGCTTGGCTTTCCCTTAGCCTTTGGTTTAACAGATGACAGGTTTGCCCTTTCTGTACTCCAGCTCCAGCCTCCCTAGTGAAAAACAAAGTCCACAGCAAGACCCCAAGTTTTTCAAATGGACCTTCCCTTGTTTTTGCACGAGGTTCCCTACGTGAAAACGTCTCTGCTTTGCGCGCTGCGGCTGAAGGGTCTGAGGGGCTGTACCGGCTTGCTCAGGACTGCACGGTTGAATTCAACTGGGGCGATGCTCCAGACAACTTTCCAAAAAAGCTCGGGAAAAAATAATTTCTTCACTTTTCCAAAGCATTTATTGCTTTCATTTGGGACCACACTCCCAGCAGGCTTGCAGACAAGGACCAGATTTGGAAACAGCTTGGTGTTGGCTTTTTTGCAAGCCGGTGTCGTGTTTGAAGCTGGGGTTTCCTGAAAGTCAGGTCCTACAACCCCCAGTATTTGTTGCTGGTGCTCTGTGTCTTTAGCAAATTGGGAATGTGAGGGCAGTGATCGATGCAGTTTGGGCTTTTATGTATAAAAATGTTACATTAGAGTGGCAATAACCTCGGTAGGTTTCAGTCTAAAGCCACACCTGTGATACTGCATGAAATCCTGGAAAAAAGCATCGTTACGAAAATATTGACAAACTGTTCAGAAGGTGAGAGGAGCAACAAAGCAATCATGGCAGAAGGGACCAAATGATGAGGAAAGATTAAAAAAAGCTAAGTGCCATATCTCTGACTTTTCTAGAAGATGATTGATGGGAAACACAGATAAGTTTGAAGGGAGCCTGAACTCCAAAAAAAAAAAAAAAAAAGAGGAGAGAGAATAGTTAGGATGCTACAGAAAGGTATAACTAAGAGTGATGGGGTGAAATTAAGCACGAGAAAATTTAAGCTGAATCTTAGGGAAAAATCATTACTGAAATATATTAGGCTGCTGAGTGATTGTCCGTGGGGAGCTGTGCAAACTGCTGCCTGTAGATTGTTTAGCCTGGGCAAAATGTTTTCCGGCATGCAGCCGAGGAGGCTCCGGAAGCAAGAGACTGCAGTATACACCTTTATCGGTGGTTTTACCTTTTCATGTGTATCGTTTACAGGTATAATTTGCTTAAACCTAGGGCATCAAAGTGGCTTTGAGCACTCAGCCCTGTTGAAATTAGTGGGAGTGAGATGCATAAATCTAATGGATGTTTTGGTCGGAAGGGCTTGGTCCCCATGAGGAGCAAGGACCAGCACAGCGGTGTGTCTTATACCTAAATATGAATGCATCACCACAGCCAGCCCCGAGTGGGCTGTAGGAGCCCTGTGCAGGATGTGGGGCCATGTCCTGCCGTGGCGTGGTGGTGGTACCCATCGAGGCATCTCCACAGCTCAGCTTTGGGCGGCCTTTGCCAGTGGGGCTGACTCGCTCTCCAGCCCACAGACGTGGTACCCCAGGGATGCTCGTCTTTTGGTTTGGACACAGAAAAGCTTTCTAGGAAACAGCCACCGTTGTTCTTGAGCCAGGCGGAAGGAAAGCCTTCCTCCCCGGCTGTGCCTGAGCAAGGTGATGGTGCCCTTCCCCTTTTGTGAAAGCTCAATGTCCCTTGTGCTTACCCGGCATGAACCTGCCTCCCTCAAAACCTTCCGGGGAGAGAGGTTCAGGGTGACATCTTGTTCTCCAGGAGAGCTCCCAACCAAAGGAGGCGTTTGAGTGCGGGAACTTAGCACTCCTTGGTAGAAACTCCTCAAATTTGTAGAAAATTCAAATTTCTTAGCCTGAAGAGTGGCAAGAATAAACCCATGGCAAAATCCAGAAGGCATGAGGTGAACACCTTGGAAAACTCATTAACAACAAAGCTTCATAACACAACTTTTGGAGTTTTTTGGAGGGAGGAGGGGCTGGTTTTGTTGGGGGAGGGAGGGATGTTTGTGTGTTAGTTGGTTGGGGTTTTTTTGGGTTTTGGTGGTGATGGTTTTTAAAGGCAAGAGGTGATGCCAACAACATAAGAGAGAACTTCCTTATGGAATGATTAAGTAGAGAGAAAACAGCTTTCAGTGTTACCAACTTCACAAAGAATGCAAGTTATCCAAGACACGGAGTCTTTTCAGTCCTAAATTTGTCTTATGAGATTAAGTTTTTGATCCAGTTGAAGCAAGTAACAGTATAAACTTATATATAACATGCCTGCCATGGGCCAGGCACCTGCTGTGAGCAGTGAACATGAGTTTCATTCCCCGCTTTGGTGTCTTCCTTGAGAAGTAATGCTACTGTCTCCTTCCTTTGCATTTCATGTGTGACTTGGCATCTTTTGGGTCTGCTGCGAGCTCACGGTGATGTAAACAGAATAAAAACTTGTTTGTGGATCTGTATGAGCCATAGGGAGAGACAGATTTTAGGATTCCCAGCATGTCAATATTGTCGGGACCTGCCTGGAAACAGACTTTTGAGGGACATCTCAAAAATCAATGTTGAAAAATGGAAGGCATCTATGAATTTTAGGTGGCTTTTGAGATAGCTGGAAACTTGATGGGGGTCTGAGGACTTCAGTTTTGCATAAAGGTGGGACAAGCAAGTACTTGAGTAAGAACACAAAGTCACCAGGGTCTGGGTGGCCAGAAGTCCTTCTGGTGATGCGATTGTGTATTTCTTTGTCATGTGAGGCTTCTGCAGTGCTCGCCTTGCATTTGTGAGGGAGAAAAATAGAAAATAAGCCTTGAAGGGGAAAAAAGCCCAACGATTTACCTCTCTTTCCTCTGTTAGCAATTTTGCTCCATAATGCTTCTTACTGGTTTTAGAGTTCTGGTTCTGTTTTACAACTATTTGAAACAGTTTTGAGGTATTTTTTCCCCTCTATTGCTGCCCTTTGCCTTTTATTCTGTATATTCACTACTCCCTATCTAAAGAAATTCTGCCTAAATTCCTTGAGGGTCTGACCCTTCCCTTAGCTTTAGTTTATGCTCCTTTGTTCTTGTGTTTGACATAAGCTCAAACAGCCTTGTAAAATCTCATTTCTGTTCCCTTCAGGATTGTGTATTCCTCTATGAAATATTTTCCCCACCCTCCTCTATCCTGCCTCTTCCTAGAAAAGTGCTTCTATTTTAGTAGCACCCTTGTACAATTAATTGTTAGAGTTCTGGATTCTTTTGTCGCTTTCTCCATTACTGTCTCCATCACACGCTATTGTTCTACACTGAGTTTTCGTCATAAAATAAGTTTTACTCCTTTTGTTGGGTAATCAGCACTCCCTTCAGCAGTTCAGTATAGGGCTCAACAAAGTGTAGGCTGCTTGCATCATGTTCCCTTTTCAGAAAGGCGTATTCTGACCTAGGTTTGCTGCTGCTCACGTTGGGAGATATAGTTTCTCTTCCCTGAAAGCTTGAAGTTGTTTGCTTAATTCACCACCAAAATGATCTCGTACAAAATCCTGAGTTACAGAAGCCATAAATGGAAATGGGAAATTAACTTTTGTAAGGTCTCTTTGACTTTATGTTCCCTTTTGGTGAGAATTATAATTTTGAACTCCTACACTAGATCAGTACCGTAAACCACCCTACAGTCTATAGTACAACACAAATTATTTTTAAACCAGATATTTATCGCAAGTAGTGCTAAGTGGAAACATTGTTGAATCCAGCTAAACACGTTGCTGCAGATAGCTTAAAAATGAAGAGGAATTTGGCAAGAAGAAAATTGATTGAAGAAGGGAGTGAAAATTCACAATGAAATGTGTTTGCTAGTCAATACAGGGGAGCTGAAGGTTTCCGCAACGCATGTCTCAAACTGCTCATGCTGCTTTTTAGAACACAGTTTTCCAGTTTCTTTTCCCTGGAGTATGCCATTAGCTTCAGTCTTCCATTAACTTCCTTGGTAACTTCTTAAAAGAACTCTCTAGAGATGAGCTCGTCTCTGGAGGACGGAATACCAGCTTGATAAAATTGAACAAATGAGTGATTTTACTGAGAAGAAATTTTGCTGTTTGTCTTTTTTATTTTGACTTCAATCAGGGAAGAAAAAAGCTGCTACTTTGTTTTATGAAATACGGAAGAGGTATTAATCTGAAGACCTCATGATTAGTTTACATGCTGCGCTGGCCAGGAATTGAAAGAAACAAAATATAAGCTCTATCGACTTTAACATTTGTAATAGGTATTATTTGTGAAATGGCATCCTTTGTTCTGCAATTCTGACCGTGAACTTTACATGCTTCCTGGGGTTTGAGCTCTCTACAGAAGTTTCTCAAACTGAAATGCGAAATTCAACACAGTCTTTTTCCTCCAGACATGGATATTTCCAGGATTAAGCGTTGCAAATAACGTAGCCCACATTTTAAATGATTCCTTCCCTTTATCCAAAGGAAGTACAACTGGAGACAGAGCAAAGCTACTTCATCTTTTCAAGTAATATTATCCCAGATTATTGTACAGCATTTTCTAGCATTGTCAACTTACAGATTCCTACAATATTTAGTAATGAGTAAAGAAAATATTTTTTTTATTGGCTAAAATATATAGCAGCTTTTTGTAGCTTGAGCAAGTTTATGGGTTCCAGGGTTCCTGTTGGCACCGCTCAAACATAGTTTTCTGAAAAGATAATGACGCTTTAGAGTGATTTGGCTTCAGCATGGCATTGCCTGAGCCAACTCTGTGGTAGTTCACTTAGTGCATTTCAGGGGTTTCTTCTAGCAAAGGCGCATTCTCTGTTTTAGGAGCAAAAGAATGCATATCTGGTCTCTGTGGTCTGTGCAGCGAGCCTTGGTCCTCCAGCTAACTGGTAGGGGCTGGTTCGTTTTATTGTTCAAGGCTGGAGTGTTTGACGTGCCCTGTGGTTTTTCACGTAGAGCATACTCTGGTGCAGTACCTACCCCACCGATTCCACAGATCCAGTCTCTCCATCCCGCCCCAAGCCACCTGCCCCCC
>VXBO01008743.1:13912-190061 GCA_013400135.1 Rhinoptilus africanus
CCTAAGCCACCTGCCCGCCCCCCCCCCCAGCCAATGACCCTGTAGCGACACGAATGAACCATGCAGCAACACGGTTGTTGTTTGATGCGTGCTGTTACGCTCCTGCTCACCACCTGCTCCATCAGTAGCTGCTGTTCAGGAGTTGATGGCACACTCCAAAACGCACATAAATGCATGTCATAGAATGGTTAGAGTTGGAAGGGACCTTGAAAATCACCTAGTNCCCTCCCAGCATCTTCATGGCCCTCCTTTGGACTTTCTCCAACAGGTCGATGTCTTTCTTCTGTTGGGGGCTCCAGAACTGGATGCAGTACTCAGTACTCTGTGTGTGTATGTGTATATATATATATATGTGTATATATACATACACACACATTTTTTAAATTTCCTCTATGAGATAGGCACACTACTACTAGGAAAAGGGACCTGGCCCATTCAGGAGTCCTCAGGACCTGTAGGTACAGAGGTGGTGTTCGTCAGGCTGGGACTGGGACTGGGCTGGGGAAACATCCTGGCAGTAGCTCCAGGTTTGGGCCAGATCCCAGGAGATCACAGCCAAGGCCCTGCGCTCTCTCCAGATCCCAAGTTAAAACAAATGAAGCCAGATGGCCAAATATTGTTAAAGCTGTTTTGCTTCCAGGCTTTTGCTTTTATGGCATGCTGTCATGATGTGAGGATATGTCAGGACGTCAGACAGCACAGGGCCTGCCAAAAAAGCAGCGGAGGACTGTTCTGGGTAGAGGGAACAAAACCTGTCACAGATTGTGTTTGTACCCTCTATCAGTGAAGTCGTCTCATCTTTACCTGGGTCATTTTACATCAGAGCACAAGAGAAAATGAACGTACCATGATCAAAGATTTCCTCTGGTGAAGACTTTCCAAATTAGTTGATTCACAAATTGTTAAATTGGGAATGGTGGGGGTCTGTGAGGTGGTGGTCTTATTCTGGAGCACAGGACACTCTCCTCCCTTTACCTCATAAAATAAAATGTAAGAAAAATGGATCCAAGCACACTTTACAACTAGTAGGATAACTGTAAATGCTTTTAAGTGTAGTGTGTTGTATTTCATATGGAGGTAGTTTTCATGAGCAAGAAAATTTTCACCATATTCTACTTTTCACATATATGTTTTTAAAAAGCATCGTCAGGCCAAGTATTTGATTTGATTTTTACAGCTAACCAATACAGAGACAAAAAGTGGTTTGACGTTTGGTAGAAACCATTGGGTTTAGGAAGAAAAGGTAAAGAAGTGCCATGTCTCCGAGTAAAATTGTCTATGTGTCAGCCATGGGAGACAAGGAGATTTCTCTTTGCAAAAATCAGGGAGATCACTGCTGTTGCTGTGTGATTTATCAGGAAAGAACGTATTTATGCTTTTTCACTTCACACGCGCAAATGAGAAACGTACTCTCTAGGCTCAAACTGTGGAAAGTTTCCCATAAAGATAGTTGCAGTGATGAACAAGACTGAGTTAGCAGGCTTGTGCTTCGATATTTGAAGACTTTCCAGGACACTGAGATTTCCAGCAAAGCTGATTACTTCGCCATTATGAGTGTACATTACCAGCTTCATGCTGGATAACTGCAGCAAATATCCTCTTCTTGATGGGAAGGCAGACATCTCCTTGCTGCATGGCACAAAACCTGCTGTTGGCTTTATTTTTTGATGAAGGCAAAATTCAGCCTTGGTGTGAGGAGTTAAAATGACAATAGGGACTGGCCACCAGCTTGCTATCAAAGTGATATAGAAAAGATAGACTTAGCATGTGTTTTCAACGTTCTCTAGCCTCTTTCAGCACTTGAAAGGAAGCAGATGCAAATACGATGGCTTTCATATAGGGCTTTGCTTTTGTATTGCAGCTGGAAATTATGTTTTTATAGTGCATATATCACATTAGAGTCCTCTGTTGTTCCACAATAATAATTTTGGTCTTTATCACTGTGCAGCTATCACCTAGGCTAAGAGTTTAGCTGAGCTCTTGCAAAAGCTTAACCTTTTTATTGACAATCAGAAAACAAACCATGGCGTTGTGGCAGGAGCTGATCTTAGTCTTGCAGTTTATTGGGCAATATTCAAGTTGTTTGTACAGCTCCACGGATACTCTGGATACTTTAGAACAAGTATAAATCCTGTCTCTGCCCCATGGAGTTTACACTCAAAATGCAAGGTGGCACAGGGGTAGAAGGAAAAGCGGAAGATGTCTGGGAGGAGGACCGGGACTCAGTCATCAACTTGTAGAGCAACATTAGCATCAGCATTGTGAATACTGAAGTCATCGAAAAAGCCGCTCTTGTGGATCATGTTCTCCTTTTCTCATTAAATATTCGCTTTTGCAGTGATGTTAATGCATAACCACTATGAGACCGTGTAGGCAGCAGTTGCTAGAGGGCTAAAGTCGCAGGTCAGCGTGCTCAGCACAGCGTGCCGCCCCAGCCAAGCAGCCGTGGGGTACCAAGCAGAAGGCAGCAGCGCTACCCTGAGCATACTGCTACCACATTGCTTCCACGCAGGAGCGCTTGTTTCAGGACGCGATGCCAAATATTCCAGTCGGCAGACTGCGCAATATAGTTTTCTCCTTGTCGCCAAACGATTTTAAGAATACAGCCTGGCGCTGTAGGGTTCTAATCTTGTTTATTCTTCGCAGAAACTGCATGGCCCTCTAAAAGCCTTTAGAGATCATCACCCCCTTGTTATCATAGCAGGTATGCACCTCGTAATCTCGCCATACTAATTGTTGAGAAAATGCGCATGGTAGTCCTTCACCGGCAGAATCCCAATTGCCAAGGTAATTAATAGTGTTACAGACTTCAAGGCCATAATGCTCATCAGTTATTAATTAGCAATTCATTTTGCTGAATAAATAATACTTATGATTGATGATGGAACTTGTAATTGGGCACTAGAAGTGTTCCTCAAGGGAACAGCTTCTCTGCGAGTATTAACTATGACAGTAACAGCTCAGAAACCCAAGATCATTTAAGAAAATCTGCTCTAAACAACTGTGACACAACCAAGGCATTTACATTCAGTGTTGGAAGAGTAGAGCTTAAACACTGGAGACTTGCCTACAGCAACCAACTGCTACTATTTTTGTCTATTTTTTTTATATTTTGCTTCACTTTAAGCGTTGCCTCCTTATAAGGAAATGTCCCATATAATTATATTGCGTGCATTACATTGTCTTTATGAGCTTTCATATGCATTCTTCACAAATTCAGAAGATAATATAATAAAGGAAATACTTTCTCCAGCACAATAACCAATTTAAAAAGAATTTGCTCAGATTAAATCTATTTCAGATTAATAGATTGTGGAAAATCAATTTTCTTTTATATTAGTTGGCACTATCTTTTGGCATAAATAAAATTGAGGTTAGCCTTCCACCCCCGGAACGGAAAGAGAAGCTGGTAAATAAGGCAAATAAGCTGTTAGTTTTAACTGGGTAGTCAACAAAGACAAGTATGGGAGGTCAGCTGCTGACCAGATGCTGCCTTCAATTAATATTCCAACCCTAAAAGACATTTATCGTTCAGTTTAGAAGGGAGAGCAGCTGAGTCATAAAAGCAGCCCACAAAAGATATTTTAAAGCATTTATAATGGCTAAATTGCTTGAAATAAATTACCCCTGAAAATAAACATATTTTGTAGGGTCTATGTAAACCAAATTTCTTCTCCCTGTAAATTGCTTGGACTAAGTGGGAGTTTGTGTTTGACAAGAGCATACATTTGCTCCATTACTACACGTGGGTTATTTTTTTCCCTTTGAAAAGGGTTAATAAACTATGAGAGATCATTGCCAACGAAACGAGTCCTGCACCCTTTTAAGGGAGGAAGGCGCTGCAGAAGAACAAGTTAAAAAGAAGCGCAGAGACTGTGCTGTAATGCTAACAGGCAATTAACAAACTCATGGGTGTTAATTATCTTCATACTGTATCATGTTCAATTAGCTCAGCCCCTGCAACAAAGGCAACCATGAGCAATTGCTTTGATAGGCGTACAGTACTTCATTTGTAGTTAATCGGTTTAAGCCTTGCAGTTGCTAGGCTACACCAGTCTCCAGAGGTAAAAAGCTGCACAGATGCACTATGTTTAAATGACTACAGAGAACTGTTTAAACTCAAACCATGTATAACTCTTTATTGATTTTTCACAGAAGATCTCAGCTCTGATGATAAGGTTTTGATATATTTTCCTGCTACAGCCAGTTCCTTGGAGTATTGCAGAAAAAAAATCTGTCAATATGCTTCTATTATGATCTCTTGATCTGTGGCTATAAAAACCTTTAGCCGCAGCCCTTATTATAAAATAATGGAAGAAGCAATATTTGATTTTTTCTTTCTTTTTTTTTTTTTTTATCGCCCCACTCCGTAATACATGGAGATTTTTTTTTCTTTCTTTTCCCGGTGCCTCTAGAACTAAATTACAATATGTTCCTTCTGTATTTCTGTGTTAGAATAATACAGAAGAATTTCTAGCACTAATTAATTTGATTGACTCTCAGCAGGAGAGGATCAGCTGTAGCATCATGAACTTTAACAATAACTACCAACTGATGGGCAGTTCACATCAATAAGACCATCACTAGCCTCCCTCACCTGTCACCAGGCAGGGAATGAGCAATAACCACCCCCTGCAGATGCACTGCTTAGCACTTTCTGCCCGATTAGCAATTTATAATGGTGATCAAGAAACAGTCAGCGGCAAATCTAGACAACTGTCTGGCTGCCTGTTTAATTGGCCTTGTTTGCTTTTTGATAAATGGCTCGTGACTGCCATAGGCCTCCGTATTTTGACTTTTAATAGGCCACTGTGATTAGACTACCAGCGGATACTAGGTCAAAACCGAGGGAAGGTGCAAAAAATGTTAATTAATATCAATAATAGGCAATTATTAGTTAGACAGAAGGACCTACTAGCTGCGTGCTCTAACGACTCAGAGCTAACTTGAAGGGAAACAGTGCCAAATTAGCATAACTGTGTATGCAGGCTGCATGGTGGATCCTAGCAAACATCTGTTATGTGAGTAATTCAAACAGGATTCTTCCTTTTTGCATGATACTCACAAAATCATCAATTCTTTTCAGTCGTTTCAAGACACTAATGACACCCTAGTGGTTACTGATCTCGCAGTTAGGCTTTGTGTCAGTCCTTCATATCAAGAGCTAAACTGTAAAAGTTAATTTGGGTGTGGTTTTCAAGATTTTTAAAGTTAGTAATTCATGTATAAAGGTTCCCAATATTGTACCTGGAGGAACATATGCTGAACAATTGTGTTGCTCCCACTACAAATAACTTTTTTGTCCCCGTTTTTTTCTTCTAGGAGAACAAACAAGCAAACAATGGTGGGCACTGAAATATTTGTGTGTTTACTATTGCTGACCCTCTGAATATAAACATGATGCAATATGATGTAGTATGGCATGAGGGTCAAAATTATTACATATGGGGGTGAGAAAAAGAAGTAAAGGTGCTCCTCTGACACACTAATGGGTCTACTTGTCTGTGGTGGTTTTCAGGATATTGGGAACGTCACCTTCACTGCAAACGTGAAGCAGGTAAAGCACACACAAGCCAAGGGGAAGCACTTCACTTAGAAGAAGAATTTAAATTGAACTTTAAATAAAAGGCTAGATAAACTTTATATAAAAAGCCCTGGATTTTAGGGGACAATCTATTCTTTCAAGCTTAAACCTCTAAGAGAGCTGAACTCTTTTGATGGGAGAGGTTAGAGGAGACTTGTTCAGAGTGCAGTAGTTTTATCATGATATTTGTATACGTTATTGTCTCTTTTTTTTTTTTTTACTGAAATGGTCAGAAATCCTTTTTAGTAGGGATGGTGATAGTGTATGCTGTATGATACTGTTCTGCCTGTGCTTCTCCCTCCCTCCTGCCCAGGCATCTGCACGCGTGGGCAAGGAGTTAGAGTCAAGTTCTGATATAGCTTTACTCTGGGTATTTCTAAGGCAACCGCAGTCCCCGCTAATATCTGTGTGACATCGATGGGGATTTTCTCGTGACTGAAGAAGACACACTGATGCAAACAGAGTCGAGGCCTCATTATCAAGCCCTGAAGAAACATCTGTGACTGCTGGCTCAGGGAAGAGCTGCAAGTCTCTGTAGAGGCTTGTCCTGATGGAGGTGGAAGAACAACCTCTTGTTAAGGGACACGTCATTATGTGTATCTATATATCATTCCGTTATCATTCCACATCTATATCTATCTATTTATATCTCCTTTCCCAGGTGTAAAATCATTCTGATTTGTCTAGTCAGTAACATGTGCAGCACCAAGATTATCTTGATGGTCTGTCTAATTTAGACATGGTCTGCCTCTTGGAACCTGTGCAGAATTTCTGCTAATGTGATCCGATGTAGGTTACAACTGCTTGGAGCAGGAGATGTTTGTGCAGAGCTTTCTTTAGATATTTCAAAATTATTAAAGTTAGGGGGAAAGGCAGGCTCTCAGTTGCTGCGAGCTCACTTCTGGTGACAAGATGAGAGGTATGTTATTTCAGATGTCTTAAAAACAATATTTGGGAAAGAGAACATACCCCCGGCACATCTTCTTTTGTAGGATTCAGGTGTCTGACTGCTGAGAACCCGCAGTGCTGACTGACAGAGGAGGGACGGAAGTGTTTCATGCCTAGCAATGCTTGTCAAGGGAAATCTTGCTGGAAGCTGAACCCTTCTATTCAGAGACAGGAAAATGCAGGCAGCCTGCAAGGTTTGAGAGAAGACAGGTCACTGCTCGTAGGGCTGGACCAACAGCTATGCACACCCCTCCGTGGGATGTGCCTTGGATCAGGGCAGATGGTACATGGAAAAATTGCAAAATCACACATCTGGAAGGGATGGAAGTTGGTTAGTGGATGGTGGCTGATGCCACCTTCCCCCTCCTCCCGTGCTTGTCCATCCATCCCCAGCCAACTCAAGTGTGCCTTCTGGAAATCACTCTTGGCTTCCAACGAATGCAGGTGGCAGGGAGCATAAATGCTTATGTTCCTCATTTTTCTCTTCTAACTGGCTTCTGTTGTTCAGTAGCTCCCTTTCTAACGTGCCAAAGACATTTTTGGTCTTGCAGTTCGGCAGGCGGTGCCACGTGGAGGTGTCTTGACTTCTGCTTGGCAGCCACAAGTCTGCGAGGGCTCACCCAGGCTAAAAGGGAATCATGGTGGGCGCAAGCAGAAACTACCTACACTGGTTATTAATGATTTTCAATATTGCCTTATTTATTTGCAATAGAACAATACATAGGGCCCCCAGAGGAGACTGTGGTATAATACTATGGTGAAAACACCCGTCTGAAAGAGTCTAAGAGCTAAATAAACAAGGTGGGAAGAGATGTTTCCACTTCATCACTGGAAGCAGAAGCAAGGAGAGGCAGTGTCTAAGGCAGGCTTTGTTCATTTTCCCATCTCTTGACCTCCAGTCCCAAGCCTTAGCTACAGAACTGCTCTCCCAAATACATCAAAACCTTCCTACAGTATTTAAAAAATATATATGCTTAAACAATGCTTAATGGGCATACATATAACTTCTAGTCATACGGTTTTTCTACTCAAGCTTTTTCTTCTTGAGCTTCACTTATGCAAAGATATGTACTTCCAGCTTTTGTAGCCAAAATATGCTAGGAGATGTTTATCAGCTTAGAGAGTCATGTGTGTAACTACTTCAGTTTTGAAATTCTAGTTGATGCAAAATGGAACCACCATAGAGGTACCCTTAAAAATGATCATTTTGAGGCTTTAAGAGAGTTGGTTTTCCAAGGAGAAGTCTCCCTGTTAAGTTCCACAGGTACTTCCACAGGTAAATAAGCAAAGATGCAAAGCCTACTACAGAGCATTTACATGCTTCATATAATTAGTGATTTCTTTCAGCTGTGACTGTCGTATTGTTACAAATATTGCTGTATGAATACAAAATTAGCTGAATCTACTAAGTTTTGGATGTTTTGGGGTAGGAACCTCTGTCTTAGTTATATTTCTTAATATTAGTTTACAAAGAAAAACACTTCCATTATCTACAGTTGAGTTTTAAATCCTCAGAATAGAGGTGTGATTTCCCAGCACTGGCTGTGGTGCTTCAGCTTTTAGCAGACCAGAAGACTGAAAGAGGCTTCTCTGTGCTAGCGTAACTCACTTCTGTTAATGGAAACAATTCACATAATTCAAGGGAACTGGAAAACAAAAAAATACACCTGACAGCTGGACCAAATTCTTCTACTGAAATAAAACCTCCCGCAGCTCTTCAAACAATGGTCCTTATATACCAAAACCTGTTGTATCGCGCATGATTTTCGGTGCAATCTTTCCATGCTGCATAAACCTTGTATTTTCACAATTCTTTCCCTGATGAGGTTAGTAAAATAATTTATGCGAAATAAATGAGAAAACAGAGAGGTCAATCAGGGTACATAACCTACAGGAGGGGGTTGCTGGTTTTGTTTTGTTTTCTTCCTCTAGACTACTGTTTAAATCTCTAGATATCAAGAATGCTTAAGAGAGACAGACAACAGACAACAATTGAGCTGAATGTAGATGCCCTTAAGATTTCAGAACTCCTACATTTTAAACAGATTACTTTCAAGACAAATCCTGTCTAACTAAATAAAAGTTTAGAGTAAAAAAAATCTTTTACCACGTGTCATCGGATGTCTTCAAATGTTCCATGTAAAGGAAGGTCTTTGCAAAATATTCAGTTGTCTTCTATCTCATGTGAATCCCTGGTAACAAGCTTTTTGAAAAGCCTAAGAAATTATTGTCGTCTTTGTAAAAGGAATTCAAGAAGTTTTCTCTAGTTTGAAACAGGAAAAATACTGAAATTGGTAAAAGCTTTGAAGTATGAAAAAAGTATTTACAGTCGGACATAGTAATTGTGCTAGAAATGGATGAGTGCCTTATGCTGGTCAAATTTCCATCTTCTTATGAACCCTAAATTATTGCCCATTATGATACCTGTGACAGGGGATTTGTATGCTGGATGGATGCTGTTTGAAATTATTCAAGTCCAGACAAGAAATTTTACCCTAATTGACTGAATATAACAGATAAACAGGCTAGAAAAAGCCGTGAAAGAACAGCTCTTGTTTGAAGATAGCCAATTGGGGGTGAAGATGCTTTTCCCCCTCGACTTTTTCCATATCAAATATGATTTTCCTGTATAAAGTAGCTCAATAGGAAAAAATGCAGTGGAGCACAAATGTGTGTAAAACCCATCCAACCTCAGAGTAGCAGAGAAGCTGCATGTGACGTTGGAAATCATGACCATTTGTATTGCATGACTTCCTCGTATTAAAAGTTGGTTTGAAAGTTCTTTACTTTCAGTTTTTATAAAACACAGTCTCATAATGAAATACAGCCTGCAGCCCCGATTTATTTTTTTCTTGGCGGGGTACGTATCAAGCACTTAAAATCCAGCAGGTTTAATTCAGAAAGCTTGAACTCCTTGTCATCAAATTTTGCTTCATGCATGGCTTTCAAACATGAAGGTCTCTTCTGGAAAGCTGTAAGCTCCAGGAAGTTGACTGTGCGTATCCCAGATTTACAAATAGGAATGCAAAGTGGGTTTGTCTGGTTTTGTTTGTTTGAGCAACATCAGAAAAGCCTTTTATCTTTCCAAAATAATATTCCATGTATTTTCCACGGTCTCTTGAACAATATCTTAACTATTGCATACATAAAGTGGGAAAGTGTATTTATGCATGAATGTATTTAGCAGTATTATTAAAATATATGTCAAATTAGTTATTTATGGATTTCATTTTTAAGGGATATGGCTTTATAAGATTTTCATTTTATTAGCCTTTTATTTTAAATCAATAGAGAACACTTTATCACAAGCTGTCATTTTAGAGCACTGAATTGAGATTTTGGCAAAAGATATCTCTATCTCCCTTGTTTTGCACAGGCTGTTCACTGGTAACCTGTTACTCTGCCTGATAGGATAATGATGTGGCTCTAGGTCATTATTTTTTTGCACAAATTGGTTTTGGCAAGATGATTGATTAAAAAAAAAATCACACAGAGATGTGTAATATCTTTTGTATCTCAAAAACTGGGTTCCAGTTTCTTAGGAAAACAGAATCCAGGAAACATAATTCTGATTTCCTAGACCCGTAAAATCCAATTCTGCTTGTACATTGCCTTGTGTTTAGCAGGTTTAGTATGGCAAATTTTTCAAGGCAGAGTTCTGCTACTCTTTTTGTGCTGTGCTCATGAAAATATCTCTCCTTCTATGCTTGCCTGATTCTTAAACATTACTGTCTTGGCCATAAGTCTTAGAAATTTGCAAATGAAAGTAGCACTATGTGGGTATAGACTCTGGTATGTTAGGAGTACAGTACTGAAATGAAAACCTGAACCCAGCTACAGTGTCAGAAGATAAAATTAGGGCATGGCCCTGGTTATTAGGATTAGAGACGGGTTGAATTAAAGCCCTCTAAATTCAGAACAAACAAAGACAGATCTCTGCCTTCCCTAATTTTTTCATATTGAAGGCATCACTTAATCTTGAAACTCAGTTCAAATATCTCTTAAGTCATAACGGGTTTTGGCAAAATTATCTTAATCTCTAACAGCATTGGAAAACCCTCAGATTTAGAGTTTGAAGAGTATTGCTCTTTTTCATGTGTGTTAGGAAACCTATACATTTTTTTACAGATAAACTACCGAATAGCAAAGTATCAGAAGGATAATGTTCTCTTTATATTAAGCAATGGTCTCAGGACTTTGTACTGGAATTTATGGTTACATACTGTGAAGGAAGCACAGACTTTTAGGTGCTATTAACATGAAAAAACAGTCCAGCAAACATTAAAAAAAAAAAAAGCGTGTGGGAAGAAGAGAATTAATGACCTAGGAAATATCTGGAGCCAAGTAGCCCACTATAGTTTTTTTTTTCTCCCTAAACAAAGTGTTACCTTTGTATGATTATTATATTGTGTTTATGTGTCTTTATCATTAATAATGAAACCAAGGCTATAGGAGCAAAATTAGTTTTTCTGATACATGGGGATTTAGTTTTGACTGGATTAGCATAGAAACAATAGCCTTTAGGAAGAGGGGGACGGATGGGGTTGCACGGTCGCCCTCAGACCGAGCTGCGTGCCGCGGACTCAGATGCACAGGATGCGTCTGGGAGGAAAGTAAGAATTCTGCTCTCATCTAAGCCCAAATCCTGTAAGACTCATTCAAAACGAAATCCTTCAAGTGTATCCATTTAATCTGTGAGACCAGATACAAGATTAATTTGAATGTACTGCTAATCTATAGATCTCCAGACACCGGAGTTTCCCATAGGGGCTGCCTGAGATGCTGCCTGACATGGTGATGCTCACAAAGCTCGTTGTCTGAAGAGACTTCAGCATCCACGTTCTGCATATCTGCCTTGCCCAGAGGCTCCAAACTGCTTTAAATTTATTTTAGACTCAGAGCGCACAGCGTGAGTGCCTGGACGTTCTTTCAACTTTTATCTTTGCCTGTGAGCAGATAGAGCAGGAAAGCCACTCTAGCGCCCTGGCGTAGCTGCGCTCTTCTGTTAGGCAGAAATCAAAATCTTTGCTGTCAGAAGGAAAGATCTGTTATTCAACTTTCTGAAAATTTTCATCTTATCAACCAAAGCCTCCAACTTCCTTAGGTAAATCTATATCTAGTTAAGGCTTCAAGGGAAGCAGAACAACCTCTCCCCAAACGTGCAGTTTGATAGGATCAAGCTTAGGAGGGCAGATGCATATTTGGCGTGCCTGACACCACTTATATTCACATAAAAACCCAAACCGCTAAGAACATCACACTATACTTTCTGGTTTTCTAGGAGAAAAATAGTCTGCTCTTGGCCAGCCCAAAACAGGCTTCTTCCCCTATCATTTTCACGTTTTATGTTTGTGTTTTTATATTCTTGTAAAAATTCAACTACATTTTTTAAACAGAATTCATGCTCCATGTTTTTAACAAAGTTGTTTTTTTTTTTTTTTCTGGACAAAGTTCAGAGGAAGGATGCGAGCAAATGCAGCAGCTTCCCCCAGCAGCTGGGTGAAGACTGCAGGTCTTCAAGCCAAAATGAAATAAAATGACTAATTGCAATTCCAGCACCTTGGTGGGCATTGAGGAGGGAAGCCGATGGCACTTTGCTTTGGTCTTACCCTTTAGTGTTTTACTTGTAAAATATATGCTCAGTGTAAACGAGGTCATTTCTCCCTGAACACAGAGGACCCCAGACTTCGCCTTGAAGGGCAGCAAGGGCACCTCGCAGCCCAGCCACCGTGCAGGTCATCTGCAGGCCCTACAGGTCACGAGAAGAGAGAGAATTGACTCTGCTCATAGGCAAGTCATCTTTTGAGATTGCCTCGAGAGAAAGCCTTGCCACAAAGGACAAGTACGTCCTAAATGTCATATGGACCTGATGCTCTGTTTACGTATTTACATATATATTCTTCCCCTTGCACTTGGTGAGGCATCTTTGGCTTCCCAGACTTTCAGATTGGAATGAGACTGTAATTTCGGGTTTACCGCCTTCTTTCTTTGTACCATAGCACCTTTTTCCACCGTAAGTCATCTCTCTACTAAATACAAGTAAGCTGTATGTGAAGTGTGTCATAAAACCTGCTGGTACAACCATAATTTGTGCATCCAACCACAGAGTGTGTTATAAATAATTGTCCTTTACTAGACTCTATTTTCAGCAGTCAGCCCGTAGCTGTATCTCTCCTCAGGAACTGTTCACCACATTAAAAATTACCACATAGTTAACTAACGTTCTGTTTAGCATTTTCGCAAAGAATAATTGACATAGATGCACAATCAATGCTGTCTATACTAACTTAAATTTAGCTGCTTCAGCTCTCATTAATGCAAAAAATTGCATGAAATGCTATATTCTGATGGTGAAAAGTTTAATAAATGAAGCACAGTTCTGCTTTTCTGTCTTTTATGTTATGCAAAATAAGCGAGGATTTGTTCTTTGGGGTAGCGAGGTGTTTTTTGAGGGGGGGAGGTGCTGTTAAGGAAAGCTTTGGACAGGCCAAATACATGACCAAATTTTCAATGAACTCCCAGGATTTCTTTTTATTTAACACCACTTGGTTGTGAAGTTTGAATTCTGTTCCTTGATTTTAATGGTTAGTCTGTTTTAAAACGGTAGAAGCTTAATTGTGACATATGAAAGTCCTTATTTAGGGTAGATTTTTAATTTGATTGCTGTCTGCCCTGCTGTGTAAATAGTCTCTTGGGTACGGATTTTTAAGAGTGTGTGTTCTCCTTTACATTTCACTGTGTAACAATTCCTCTTCACCCATCCTCTCCATCCTCTGAGCAAGCCAAGAGCAGACAATAGATACATACTAATGGAGCTGTGTACTTGCCATCTGTAAGAGCAGCTGCTCTCCTGCATCTGTACAATATGTTGGAACTGAGAGCTTCACTAATCTGCATAATAAGGAGAAGGCTTATCCCACTCTAGCTAATAATCGCAAGCAATCGATGCACTTCATTCCCTCACTGTAGAACACACCAAAGTTTCGATATGTTTACATATTCTCCAGATATACAGAGGTCAAGCAAAAGAATGGACTGCTCATTCAGCCTCGAGCAAACAAAAAATAATAATTTCGTTCTCCATCGTTTGTGAAACTGTTATCAACAAAACCCCAATTATTGTATTCTTATTTTGCAATTCAAATAGAAAATTAGAACCCTTAAGAACTGAATTAAAATATCAGTACGTCCAATCAAGCAGAGCTTTTAAACTGTCTGTAGTATTGAGCATTTTGGTTTTGTACCACGACCCCTCTCTCTAACCCTGACCCTTATGAAATATTAAATTATTTATTATGTGATTTCACCACCCTGTATCCTACTGAATATACTCCAGATAGAGGAGTGATACTAATTAATTTCTTGTGGTCCTAATTCATTACAGAAAAACACTTGCAGATAATGGTACAAATCTCCTTTTTCTAACTGTTGTGCACATATATGATGAAATTCACAGCCGTTTTAAAATGGAAATTGGTCTATGACTCCTGTACAGGCAGAAATGGCTGTAATGCTGTATTACACTGAGAGGCAACAGAATGAGAAAGAAAATAGGCCAAGAGTGTGATAAGCAGTATTTATTTTCATTTCGTTTATGACACTAGGATAAGATGTGTATCTCCTCTCTACCAGCATCCTGTAGGCAGCAAGGCTGAGAGCAGAAAAGTTACGAGAAAAATTTCATGAAGAAAAGAGAAAAGTAAAATTTGAAGGTTAGGGTATATGTTACATAAACGTAAAAACCAAAAGCTATTCTTGCATTTCTTGGGAACCGCTTGCAATTGAACGTTTTCTAATATTGACAATTCCCCCTAGATGAAATGCAAGGGACGATTCTGAAAGAAATTGAAGTGTGATAGCATTACACTGTTGAATTAACGCCTGGTCACTCTGTTCTTAGTTTGTTTTCCTGGTGGCAGCAGGAGCTGTAGGCTGTAGCCGTAGCCCATGGAAGGTGGGCAAACAGGTCTTCCTTCCCTAACTCTCCATGGAGGATCCCTACGGTGCTCATGGTGACTTTGTGAAACCTTCCTCGTTATTCTTACATATTTATAGAGCGTAGTGATAACAAGTGGCTCAAGAACAGTGCCTACAATAATCTGTGGATGTTTTATGGCTAGCAAAGCTTGCAGGCCACCAGTTAACTCCGAAATCCTTTTGGTGCTGCTGTAGAGCTAAACGTAAAGCAAACAAAACTTCGCGGGTAACATATTTGGGTAAAGTGTGTGCGTAGCAAACCGTTCCACTGTCCGCTGGGTGCAATCTTAAGCAATGTCTGCTACAACGGACGCTGAACGGCAGGGTTATCAATGTTATGTTATTCTTTAGTTACTGATCAGAAAAATGCATGACAAGAGTCGTGGTAAAGAAATGTCTTCCTCTTATGTATCTTGTGAGCTGTGAGTGGTAGGAAATAAAAGGTTTTTAAAAACATAACGACAGAATCTCTAAGCAGGGTTTTCCATCTGGCAAATGGAGAATGTGAAAAATTTGTGCACATGTGTGCTATACAAACCTCCCAACAAACAGCTCCAACAAACTTGAATTTTTATGGTCAGGCACAGCAATGGCTGTGCTTAGACGCTGCAGTCAGTTTGCTCTTGCCTCAACAAACCACTTTTTTGGTGGGTGAAGGCCACGTACCCTCAGAACCCGAGGGGCTGAGCACCAGGCAGTGCTGCACCTTCGGCCAGAGTCCCCTGAGCATCAGAGCACACCTCCAGTGGCTTCACTATGTGGCAGCACAGGGATGTCCTCGTGGCAGCATTTGTCATTTCTTTTGAGCAGAATACATAAAGCCGAGTATCTTCGAAGCAGAAAATACTGGGAGTTGGCAGTGATTATTTTACTTCTCATGATATCAGCGTGTTTTTTTTTTTTTCCCCCTGCACACCAGTAGCTGGAATCAGAAAACTATCTCTGGATTTCAGTTTTCAGACTGTGAGGCTTATCTTAGAAACATAAACCAAATATACTCCAAATAAGCTAGAAGTTCTTATGTTAAAATCAATCTGTTATTATTTTTAGTTGTCCCAAAAGTCAAAGTTTAAATATGTATATTTGGTAACAGGGTGTTGATGATTCCGGAGACCATAATTGTAAGAAGTTGTGTATTTGTGAGTGTGCAGGTAGTAGATACACAGGCAAAAGGGGAGGTGAGGCTGAATCACTTGTGACAAAGCAGGGATTTTCTGAAGAGTATTAATGAACATTCTGGTTCTGGAGCCCAGGTAGGCAGCCTCGGCATTCCCCGTCTGTGGGTGGACTAAACGTGTCGAAACAGAATTCAGGGGAACATATTAAATTATGCGATTTTTCTCAAGTCTGAGGTTTTGTGGTGTCCTGGACACAGGGGAGGTACTTCAGTTTGTCTGCCGTATTACCACTTAATAGTACCATCCATTTGCTAGGATTGATCTTCTTACATTTCATGCTGGTTTTGTACCCTGAGCTCTACCACGTGGCAGGAAACCTGGGAGAAAACTCAGACCCGGAGGATTTGGAGGTAGCGTCACATACACCTATCCTCCTCTGCACCACAGGCAGCCAGGCTCTTTGCTCACATTGTGTTTAAAAAGGAAACAGTAGCTCTAATGGGGGAAAATCAACAAAACCCAGTGGCATCCCCAGATGTCCACCCTCCTTTCAGTGACTGACAAATGCGCAGCAGATGGTGCAAGTGCTCCCGGATGTATTTGCAGATCAATGTAAAAGTAAGTAAATAAATAACCAGCAAAAAATGCAAGCCACCTCTCTTACTGCTGGTGCCTTGGCGGCACTAATGAGACTGACCTGACCGGAAACGTGGAGGAAGAAAAAAATTTCCTTGAAGTTACCTGCACTAATTCATGGCAGGGAAATGGCAGATTCCCTGTTGTGCTTCTCTTACAAGCTTAAGCCCCTTTTATTTCTAAGGAGAAATTCAGAGAGAGTTAAGTCTGTTAGTATTACTGTTACCTCCTCCTCTGTAGGTACAGTTTAAGGTAGGATCTGATTTTTTTCCACCCTCCATATGTATGGAAATGTCGAGCCATGTGCCAATCTCACCAGACCCCATGGAGCTGACTTGTGGAAGTTATTGTTTGTTTTCTTTGCCACAAGTCCTCTCATTTCTCTGAAGATGGAAGAAGAAGGAGAAAATCCCTTTTTATTTCGTCATACAGCAGCAGTTTTGCTGAAGTGCCGGTGTCCCCAAGGTGGCTGCCTGGGCAAGGGACCCAGCGGCTCTCACTGCTTCTCACTAGGCTTTGCTAAAGAAAAGAGGGAGCGCTGAATTATCAAAGCAAAGAGTTTTACAGGTTTCATGGTTTAGAGAAGGTTTGTTATCCCCTAAGGCTAATCAAACAAGAAAAAAAAAGTAGATCAGTAAAACATTTTCCAGTGGTATTATTTTAACAACCATAATTATGACATGCTCTGTAGATGAACGTGGGCACTACGTGTCCACCACCAAAAGACCTCGTAGGCTAAATAAAAGTGTTCTCCTTGAAGCTTCTAGGTGGGCAGCAATAACCCCAGTATTCCCCAGTTTGCTTTAAAAGCAAAGTCTCACTCGCTCGCCCCTCTGCTCCCTGCTTGGGGTTTGGTGCTGAATTTAGTCACGTCTCCTCACACAAACTCGTACTTGTGAGTAATAAACTTATTGTGAGATGGCTCACATCTGTGAAACACTTCAGTAAAGGCTGTTAGAAGTGTTATTCTCCGGAAAATTTGGGTTAAAATTTTTGCCCAGTGAAGTCAACGACAGCAACCTACTGGGACAAAAAAAAAGTGTGTCTAGGTGTGGGAATGCTTTGAAGTCCCATAGCTATCGGCTAACCAGCAGGAGCGTTTTACAAATAGTCTTCCCCAATCGGTATTTTTTAATTCATCCATATCTTCCATGTAGAAATATTTCTGTAGCAAGGTTAAACTGGAACATCGCAGCTTTCCCAGTTTCTCTGAATCTGAAACTCTTCCCCTGATTCCCAAGTGCCCGTGCAGGAAGAGATTACTGGACTACCTAATTTTAACATCTATATTTTACTATCAATGCATTGATAAATTTAGCCTACTATTGTAGCACTGAGCCAAATATTTGCTTGAACTGAGGACCTTCCAGAGCTGCTTTCAGACTTCACCTAGGAGATTTCCAGAGCTGGAGAAACCATTACCGTGTGTAGGAGTTTGATTCATTATCCTCACTGTTAAAAATCAGCATCATTTGTCTGTTTTAAAATTGTTTGCCTTTAAATTCCAACTCTTGTCTAGTTCTTAATAACACCAACACAATAAATTCTATATAGTTACAAAAATATTGATTTTCAACATGTTTTGAAGTAATGGATGCTCTTACGAATACAGACACGCAGAAATGAACAGCTCTTGAGGCAAATTGACTCAGTGGAGTTTTTACACTCAACTTCAATGGGTCCAGGATTATCCTCTTCTGCTCACAGGCATTAGGAGATTAAAATTTTGTTGGATGGTTATAATCCTTCCTCTGATTAATATATTGGTTGGAAAACTCACTTTTTATGAGGTTTTTTGCACATATTATATTTTTGTATTGCATGGAATAAGGATTTAGACCCGGACTCCGGAACTGAAATCTTAACAGAATCCAAGTGATGGAATCAGGCGGACTAAACGTGGGAACCTGACATGGGGGCAACAATATTCAAAGGAAAAAAGAGATGTCAGTGACCAAGCACTAAATTCAACTGTAGGATCAGTGACTGGAAGGCTCAAATACCTTCTTTTTTCCTTGTATGGACTTTTTTCCTTACACTCTCTCGGAAGCAACTTGCATCATCAACTGGACAAAGTTTATTAAATGAGGCCTTCTCTTCTTGCAGTTCTTTGGTTTCAAAGTTTAAAGCACAATGTACCCTTTACTACAGAATATTTCTATTTGCCTTCCTGCTAACTGCAGTCTGCAGTGCACTCTTGCATGCACAGGGGTTTTTGGGTTTTTTCGTGTATCTGTGTTGGCAGTCGTTATCTCTTGTATGCGTTTTAGCTGGGAAAACTAAAATGGATATGTCCAGCAAAACTGGAGAAATGACACTGCTTTTGGAAGAAGGAAATCCTAATTTTTAATTTTGAACTTTGCCACTAATTGCCACTCTGTGGTCATATGCATCCAAAAGAGTAATTGCAACTCAAGAAATTATACCCAAAGTATTTAGCTAAGGCAGAAATTTTTACTTGAGGTCCCTGTTGGAATTTGTAGCTTCTGTTGCACAGCACCCTGTTCCTGAGAGCAGCCCTTTATGTTATAACTGTAGCCTTTGTGATCCTGGGTGACCAAATTGGTTGCTCTATTTCAATTTCTCAATTTGCCAAATGAGAATATTGACACTTTCATCACCAGGGTAGAATGGAGTTAAAGACTCAAGTGATACAGTGCTCTGAATTTATAAAGTGCCAGACCATCCTAAATATTGTTATTAGTAGAATCCTGCATTTGTAAAAAATCCCCAATTCTTACAAAGATTAAATTAATTTCCTGTAAATGATGTGTATATAAAGCCATAGAAGGGCTCCTGTGAAAATGTGGGTAGTGTTAAAACCTCTCTACTGGTTCAGTATGAATTATTTTCAAAAAGAGAAATTGATATGAGCTGTATGATATATCTATATATCCAGCTATCTGGATGTAATTTTCATTCTATAATTCCCGTTTTATTTTTCTTTTGCCTTCCAATAAAAATCAGAAGCTATCACAGTTTCTCTTATCAACAGTATTGATGTTGTATCTCCTATAGAGTACATGTCCGATTTAAAGAAGTTTCTCTGTGTCCAGACATGAAGATGTCCCTGATTGAACATCCAGATCACATGCAGAACAGCAAATGGTATTGAACAGGGAAAAAAAGTTGAGTTTTAGGGAAAAGAGTGATATGGCCATGGCACATAGCAGCCAGGGTGAGTTATTTTGCCCTGAGCTCCTGGCAACCAGATCTAGACTGCAACAGGTAGCTCAAATATCTTTACACAGCAATGGAGTAAATATCTCACCCGTTACCGATCCTGTGCTGAAAAAAAATAGCTCCAGATGCACTTCAGAAGTCCTGACATCTTTTGTACAAAATCCTACTTACTTGGCCTGTGTATAAGAAAATAAGATTTGGTTTTCTATACTGTTCTTAAAAGGTAAGCAAGCAAACAAATACAATTGCATATCCAAATAAGTCTGACATTGCCAACGTTAAATACCTAGTGAAAAGGAAACTCGTATTTTTCAGTGTAGTTTGAAAGTAGCAGCTTTGAAAGACAGCTGCTTCTGTGCACCTTTAAAGTTATTTAGCTTTTCCGTAGCTGTGTGTTCTAATGATTTGTTCTGTTTGAAAAACACGCAGCAAGGGAGTATATTTGCAGTTCTACAGTAAACAGCGTGTGCTTACCCACAGGAATTAGGGCAAATCCTTGCATTGGTGCTGGAGGAGTTAGCACTCAAAAGACCAGTGAAAATTCTTGGTCTAAGACACGTTAACATCGCTGCTAACAGCAACAGAAATCAGACCTTCTCGCTTTTAACTTGGAGAAAGGAAAAAAATACAGAAGGTGAGAAAGACTTAAAGATATTGAATAATTGGTAAAGTCAAACTAGATTTTAAATGCATCGGGTCTTCTGCCTATAAATGCAACGGACCATTTTTTCCTCTCATTTGCATCATTACCATGCCAGCTGAAATAAATGATGTTCCCCTTTTTAGTCTATGATATTGTAGTGGTGCCATTTCACACGTCTAAGTGGGAGCAGATTTTGCTTGAATAAGCCTATTAAAAAAAATTCCTTGTTTTTGTTGTACCAGCGTACGCCGCGTGTGACAGCACAGCAGGTGGCCGTAGCGAGGTGAACCCTAATTAATTCAAATCAAAAAGTGAGAGGCCCAGATAACAAGCTCCACAATTAGCAAATTACATCAAGTGTATGCAAGTATCTATCGGCAAGTAGCTGCCTGGCCACCGGTGTCCTGGTGGTAAATCCAGCCAATGTGTTATTCATGACCACAGCGAGCGCTTCTCCAAGCGGTAAACCAAGGGGAGCTTCCCGGGTGATGTCCCATCGCTCCCACCACCGCCACCAGCCTTTCTGTCACAGAGGAGCTAGATGCCAATGGGGGGGACAAAGAGCCTGGGCTTTGACCCTGGGCTGCACCCAGGGGCGGTCCGTGGAGTTGTTGGGACCACCCGTTTTATTGTGAAATAAAATAACGGACAATAATAGGAAATACGATGGGTGGTCTTCTTAATTCCTTGTTCTTAGAGAGCCCGGAGCTGCAGACTGTATTTATGAATAGCGCAGCCTTACACCTACTTTTAAAAGCCGTGCTGCGAGTACTTCACTGTGCTTTTCAAAGTAGCTATAAAACATAGGAAGGGCTTGGGGGGAAAAAGATTCTGCTCCCACCGTAAATCAAAAGTGAGCAGACAAAGGTCAAAATACCAAAAGCCACAAGAACATTAACACTTAGGATATAAAGATTTCCTAAGAAACTAATGCTTGCTCTCTCCCCAGATAAAGCAGACACCTTATCTTTGGGAGTTTACAAAATGGAGCCAAGCTATACAAGTAACCACTTAACTAAACCAAGGCCTGGGTCTTTTAGCAGTCTGCAGTCATTAAAGCTCTCGGAAAGTCTCCCAGGAGCCAATATGCTTGCTTAAGTATATGCTGTAAAAGGTCCCTGAGATTTACAAGGAACCGCTCCATGCTAAGCTAGGCACCATCTGATAAACAAGCAATTTTAGCTTCAGGCTAAATGATGCTCTTTGAGGCTTTGATTTACAATGCTGCAGATGATATATTTGTAGTTCTAGGATAGGTTCTGCTGCGGACCTGCTGTGATTACTCATCCATGAACCAAGTTAGGGCTCAGATCTTCAACTAGGAGGTCAGAAAATTGTCAGCGGAGCAAGAAATGTTTGATAAGGTTTATTTAGATGCTAACCACATTAAAAAAAAAAATTAAATTAAGCAAACAGGGGTAAACAATCCTTAAGCTTTCTAGGGACCAGGCCTGTTTTTCTTTTTTTTTTGGTAGTGTAATCTCAAATATATTTTGAGTGAAAAAGATATGAAAGTAAGTCCCAAATTGACTTTCTGGACTAATTTTACTTTCATTAGACTATCTTTTGAAAAGAGGAATGCACTTAGCTTAACATCTTAAAATAGAAAACACTAACTTAGAGTTTATGAAATGTCTCAGTCCTGTTACACTTCTCTCCAACGTCTGAAAACCAGCTTGGAAATAAGCAACACAAGAGAAATCATATAAACTTCAGAAATTTAGATTAAAAAGCCAGACAGCCTTAGGGGAAAGGAAGCAAGGAGGAAAGCAAGCAGAACCTTACATTTCAGGAATGTGCTGCTTTCCTAATTTTTTTCACTGATCCAAGACCTGTGGGCCCAATCCTGCAGGCTGCTGAGTGTCTCCTGAAAAGTGGTGAGCGGTCTCAACTGCTGCTAAAAGCAGGGATTTTTCCGACATCTCTCTAACTTTGCTGTCAGGAATACTCATTTCATGGATTAAAAAAATGCAATTTTAACCTTGCCGCTACAAATATTCAGATTCGGTTATTTTTTTCCCCTCCCGCAAAGAACTAGTTACACAGACCAAGCATTGTTAAAAGTAAATTAAACACAAAGGTTTTCGTTCAAGAAAAAAAAGAGTTAATTTATTGCTTTTAACTAGAGCTTGCATGTTTTGAAATTTTGAAATTCTTTTCTGTAACACTAACAGTTGATCTTGCCCAATTAATATGTCACTGGAAAAGCCTGGAGAATGTTTTTGTTGTCACAAAAAGTGCAGAGAAATTTTAATTGTATGCGTAAATTTTTGCTTATTTTTCTAGGTGGCTTTCAAATTTAAAGCTTAGACTTTGGGAAACTGTGCATCTGAACATTTTCAGAAGTGCTTTTCTTTTAAAGTCTAGTTTCCAAATACACTTTTAAATACACAACTTTCTTTCACTTTTAAACCTATCCATCCTTGGCTTCATGACGCCCACTGCTTTGGAAGTGTAGCATGCCCTGAATTCCCACCACCTTGGCTTCTTGCAAAGTTTAACTGAATTTATATTGAAGTTTATGAAGTAATTATGATTTCATAATGCAAAGAAGGCATTTATCAAGTGAGCATATGACTGAAAGCAAACAAAACCTGTTGTTTCAGACAGCCTCTGGGATTCGGCAACTGCAGAAGGGGATGTTGCCAGCTGTACCGGTGCTTTCCTGTTGGAGGAGAAATATATAACAAGATGTTTTCCTTTTTAGTAAATACCATGGAAAGTGTGCATGTAGCGGTTCAGATGCTCAGGTAATATAATCCTGTGTGTGTTACATGGCATCAATTAAATTCAGAGATGTGGCACTTATTTAAATAGCAGTGAAGGATTATACTCGGTGTCTGGAAGTTATTAAGAACTGCAATTGCAGTCACAGTAGTAGAAATAGCTAGACATAAGGCTCCAAAACTGTATTATAAACCACTCATTTACTCATTTTATGCAACTCTCCTTTTTCAGATCCAAATTTGGAGCACAACGTTTTTGTTGGAATCTCTTAGTATGGTTAAATCCGGCCTGTGAACTGAAGAACCAATGTGATTTTCTTGAATGCCAGCCGGAGGATGCCAACCGCCACCTAAGAAGGCAATACCCTGACGTCTGTCCTGATCACAATCTGGATGCAAGTAATTAAGTCCTGCATTTTCTGGAGATATTGCATATGTCATAAAACAAATTGTAGCAGGAGCCTGACAACGCAGGTGTCTCACAGGAGGATTCTGCTTCACAAAGCTCCCGGTTAAAGTTTTAACAGCTTCAAGAAAACGAGTTTTAAATGAAACAACTGAGACACGGTGCACTGGCCGCCTTCCAGAGGGTGCACTTGTGTCATTCCTAGTGACATGAATGGGATTTATGGATTTGCAAATAAACAGTCTATACATATATATATATGTTAGATATAAAATGTATGTGAATCAAGGTTCAATTAGTGATGTAAAAGGTCACTAAAATGGAGCTTGACTTTTGAAGTGGCCCATAAGAACAGTTCTGCTGTTCTTTTTTTGATTTCAAGGCTTTATATAAAATTAGGTATAATTTCTCTAATGACAGAAATGCTAGTAGAAAAATAAGCAACTTATAAAACACGGCTTTTACTGTCATAGTTTTTTACCTATCCCTTAATTGAGATATTCCACAGGAAGAGATTTTCTAAGAGTGTAGTTAGTTAGACGTGAGTTTCTGTGTTAAAAAGGTAAAACCAGTAAAGGCTTGCAAAGACATGCTGTCACGCAGAGCAAGCCGGGTACAAGGAGTTTAGCAGAGGCGGAGGTAGGCTTTGTCAGTGGCCTCGCTGCTCAGCTGAGATTTTAAACTGCTTTAAAGCCAGGTCTGTCCCAGTCCCTCAGGTCAGGGGACCAGTGACTCCAGCAGGGAGGAGTCAAGCCAGGCTGACAGCATCCGGATGCGGAAACGACGAGACGTTAGCACCCTGTCTGTCAACAGAAATGATGAGACATGTCCATTGGCATCCTAGCTATGAGCATCCTCTATCTCAGCAGACAAGTGTTGGTGAGAGCAGATCTCGCAGGTAAAGACTCAGATTGTCGTCTTCTGGTCGGAGGAGCTCATAATGGCTCCTCCAAGGGATGAGGAGAGGTGGGAGCCCTCTGCTCCTTGCCTGGCCCTCTCCTACCATGAGGCTGCTGCTCCGGGGTTGGGTAGATGGTCACTTGGGCTCTGTTGCCCAGTGGTCAGTCTCAGGGTTCACTCGTTACTCTGTCTTCAGTCACCTGCCTTCTCCACAGGCTGCATGGACACAGGACTACCAGAAACGTTTTTCTCCCTCTTTTATTCTGGACCCATTAAAGCTATCATTGGTGCTTCCAGGCTGTTTATATTGTTTTTTCATCACAAGAGCCTCTCCATCCCACGTCAGAGTATTGAACTGTCAAACTGAGAGTGTGCAGTTCTCCCCCTCTTCTGTTCCTGGGGTTTTCTGACCCTTGGAGCTTGGTCTTTGAGATCCTCTGGCCTTGTTTCAGCTGTCAAGGTCAGACGAATGTGGAAACCGAATCCTCATGAATATCATTATGCCCCAGAATTTTCCCAAATTCTGCACGCTGGGACCTTTTCAGATCCTTTGCAAAGCTACTCATCTTGAAAAATAACATAAATTGCTAAATCTCCATTCCAATTGCAGAAGATAGAATCTAGGCAGCTCACAAAAATGTGAAAATATGCAAAGTAAACAGATTGTTTCTGACAGTAACAACCCTGCGATTGCATAAAGCATCATCAAATTGCAACATGCACGTATTAAGCTTTGAGAACAACTGAATTCACAGTGACACATTCGCAGCTCTTGAATTCATTATCACACCTGCTCAGCTTGGAGATTTGCAGTATCGTACCTTGTTCTCAAAGGTGGCCTCCAAAGGAGCGCCGTATTATCAAGGTAATCTCATTTGCGCTCAGTTTTCTGAATTTCTTTTGTGAGCTGTGGGGAGAATTGTAGCAAGGGCAGGGCGAAAGGGTGCCAAATAGAGGTAAATATATGCAAACCCTTCATTGGTTGCTGCCATCTGGAAAGATACCCATAGCAAGGCCATAAGTGCCGCCGAAAGGAGATTGTGAAGGGGCAACGTGCTGCAGCGCCATCGAAGCTTTCCGTAACTCTGGCTGTAGAGAGACCATCTGAGCTGATCCGCGCACGTTTCCCTCTGTGATTCTGTAGCTCTATTACGTAGAAGTTCCTGGGAAAAAATGAAAACCAAACCTAAAAATCTAATTCGTTGGGTAAACAGTAATAACATATCACCAGAAAACAAGCTTTTTAAAATGAAAGAAATAAACACTTCTGGACATAGCAGCTGAGCTGTCAGCCTCCTAATAAACATACTTTCATCCAACTGCAAAGAAGTACATAGTTCATGACAGTGCTACAATCACGACCCTGGACAGTATGTTGGGGATTCTTTACGTCAACATATTAATGGAGACTCTTACAGGCATTTTAATAGTCTAATATATTAAGAGCCTGTACAATTTTAGAGTATTTTTAATTGCTGTGGCTTCCACTAGTTCTACCAGATAGTCTACTGAAGTGTTTTTCCACTTATTCTAAGAAAATATATATGCGCAGACTTGTATTTGATGCTTGTCAGGGGGTATCATCGGCATGTATATAAATAATTTTTTTATGGTTGTCTTTTCCAGAAGTAGTTATTGTTGTTATGGTTAGAATGTAAGAGTTCTCTTGTAATAGTATTTATTTAAGGTCAGAATTAAGGTTATGCTGTGATGCAATGCATTCTTTATAAAACAAATGTGTACTGGAGCGGCACACAATTTATTGCGTATTTATATCAGTTTCCTTGATTTTCTGTAATTGACACTTGAAGATGAGGCAGTTGATATATTTATTAAAAATACTTTTGAAGATGACACAGTTGATATATTTCTTAAAAATACTTTAAGTAGTTAAAGGGTTTTCATTTTTCTTTGTTTCGGTTCACTCCGATGTGTTTGTTTACACATTTCATTTCCTTCCTTCTCACAGATGTGCTAAAGTACAGCTTTCCAATGAGAAAACTATTTCCTTTCATGAGAGGCTCCATGCTATTATAATAAATGGCTGCAGCCTAGTCGAAACCAATGACGGCTGGGATCCCATAGACATATTTCTGCAGCGCTAGATCTTTCAGGGTCTTGCAGGAGCAGTTGGGCAGGGAGAAGTCACCCCAGCCACCTCTCGGAGGGGACGTTGGGGTGCAGCGCTCTCTTGCCCCGCAGCAATGTGGGCGAGCAGCACGGCATCCAAAAGCAGGAATTTTCTGGCATTAAAAAACCTCCCAATCAGTGGCCAAACACTCCCTGCTGCTTCTTCCTCTCTTTCACATACTTCCATGTATGTAAAGGAGCATACGAATTCAAAATCAAGACGAATTAAAAAAAAAAAAAGAAAAAAGATCTGGAGACTTTTCATCCTTGTTTTCATCCTTGTTACAGTGCTACCAAGTTTCACATTTTCAGTGCAAACGTCTTGCTCACAAAAAGTCTCTCTGCCTGCAACAGGGATTTAAAACCCTGTTGTGTTGCAAAAGTATTTTTTTATAAAGGAATGGTTTGGGGGGGGGGTTGCCCTAACTCTGTCTCTTTACACAAAACAGAATGGTTGGAGAATCTTCGAGATAAGGACTTTGGGGTAAGAAAACTTTCCTGGGAGCAGGCTTTAACAAGATGAGCTATAAAGATATTTTATTTCTATTGTGGTCACAGGACAGTATGTCAAGAAGGCAAAATGTCCCCTTCGCTATCCAGCCTGTGGCTGCTAACTACTCAGGTAGGTGTCATTATGAATTCAGTATTGTAACCCAGAAATAATTCAGCAATGAGGTAAGTGTTACCATATTTAAAGACAGAATCTCAGTGCTTAAAAGGAGAATTTCAAGAGAACAGCAAACTCTTCCTGTTTGCTAAAGGAAAGTACATCACAGAGAAGTGTCCAACCAAACGATTTTCACTAATAGCACAACAGTCTGCCCTGATATTTTTTCTTTTTATTTCTTTTTCTTTTTTTTTCCACTGTCAAAGCAAATTAAACCATTGCCAATTTGTGGCAAAGACAGTTTTTCATACCTGCTTTCTGTTTAGAATGTTAGTCCTGGTTCTTTTCCTCCTCCTTTTTTTTTTTTTTTTTTATTTCTATGAACGACGTATCTCCATTTTCAGTCATAAAATGAGAGAAACAGTAGACAGAGAGAAAATATTCCCCTTAATTCCACACTATAAGAAAACATACCTGCCTCTACACCAGCCTGTGCCAATTTCGAGATGTAAAATGCATTTGGACCATGTTGTTAAGTGAGTCTGTATTTTGTTTTTCATAGGGATAGTTTCATAGGGATGGTAGCGCTGTATCATACGAGATCCTGCCTAGTTGCAGCTGATTATCACACACTAATGTCGATGGCCTCTTCTGACCGTTAACAACAGACAAATAAAAAGATCCAGAAACATTTTAGTAAGTACCAAGGAGTTTAACTAAATAGTTGTTCTCCTTTGTCACTGTCTGTCAATAAATACATTTTAACACAAATGTGCCTGATATTTGTGTATTGAGATAGATTTCAAGATAAACATGTAATAAGGCTGTTCGGACCCCCACAGAAAAATGAGACTTGCATTTATTACAGCATTTCTGTTCCTATTAGAATTCAAGAGGCTTCTTTTCATTGTATTCCGCGGCCTCACAGGATCTGCAGTGAATTGTTTTAGCCCTTGATTTAAATGATTATCGTCAATAATTGCATTTCTAAAGCAGCAACACTTCAGCAAAAAGACAAAGACTTATTCAAAGAGGGTGCAACACAATATGGACTGTATTTCAGGACTATTCCTTCTCACAGAAGTGCTTCTTTAAGCTTTGGGCCAACACTGATCTCATATTACTATAGGTATGTTATAGCATAACAAAGCTAAATTTGCCATTTAGCCCCCTTTAGCACGACTTTAGAAGCAAACATAGACCCGTACGCCTTCATGAGTTGCTCATCTCCACCGAACGGCGAGAAGAGAAGGTGGCCGGCAGAGCTCCGAAGGTGCTTGGTGGAGGCTGCGCTGGCCCCAGCTGCAGGCAGGGAGCCCATCAGCCCTGAGGGGAAGCAGGGGAGCAGCCGGGGGGGCGGCATGGCAGTTGGAGGAGGTGCATTGGGATACCCTCTCCAGGAGCCATATAATGGCCAGGGAGGGGGCAGGAGGGCTGGTTGGCTCAGGCTTGGCGTGGTGCTGCTTTGAGTGTGATGGTGCTGTGCATCTCTGCTGGTTTCCAGGTATTTGCTCGTTTTAAGTGGTCCAATTTGATTCTTTGTTTTCAAGTTCACTATGGTGGTGGCCGTGAGGGGTGCTTTGCTAAAGACTTTTATTTGGGTTTAGTATGGGGACTGTGCTTTAGTCCCTGTAGGACTTGAGATGTTGTGTCTTTTCTGGAGCTGCTGGAAGTGGAGTAGGAATTTGTCTCAGGAAACGTCTCACTTTCTCTTCTCTTTTGTCCACCTTGTAACTGTTGCTTTGTAGTGTGGTTTTTAACAGTGGTTGAGTCGGTACCAAGTGCAGCATTGCTGGGGGTTTGCGTAGTCCAGCTATCCTCTGTAAGTGAAAAACTCATAGAATGAAGTTTCCTTACCTAACCTTACCATGACTCTGGTACTCTTATCGTAGAGATAAGACCAGCTCTCAAAGAACTATTTTAATGCAAAGAAATTGGGATGAGGTTTGACTGATGCAGCTCAGTAAAGAAACCTCAGTGCACCTGTGTGACTAAAGACTTTCCCCAAGGAAACAAACACATCTGCTCTACATGATGGTCATTATAAAAGAAGTCCCACCTGTTTTCTTGCCAGTTTAAGCTCCCTGGCTTCTTTAGGTCCGATTCTGATTTACCCAGGGCTGAAGCTCTCTGTTTGTAGCTGTGTCTGTGTTGGATTTTCTGCCGTCTCAGTAGTTGTGTGCTGATAGAGCTGTGCCCCATGCTGCGGAGAAGGTAAGCCGCAGTTTGTGTTGGTGAAGCTCTATGTGGTTTTGAGCAGGAGGGTAAAGTCTGCTGGTGGCCATGGTTGCTTTCTCTGTCATTGCTTCGAGCTTCTGCTGAATTACTGATGTCAGTCA
This sequence comes from Rhinoptilus africanus, assembly GCA_013400135.1. Lineage (NCBI taxonomy): Eukaryota > Metazoa > Chordata > Aves > Charadriiformes > Glareolidae > Rhinoptilus > Rhinoptilus africanus. The sequence goes on from VXBO01008743.1 coordinate 43,110, forward strand.
CTGGCTGCCAGTTGTTGTAGTGGAGAGAAGCCCCTGCACAGATGAGATCGAAGTCTTGTATTTCAAAGAAGGCAGTTCCTCTCACATGGAGAGTGAAAGGCCTGTGCGTCCTTTTTTTTCCCCCTGCTATTGCACGCTGCTGTTACTTTGAATATTTAAATTTTTTGTTTGTTTGTTTAATACCCAGCAGACAGAGTCATGAAGAAGGGAAATGAGAAGCGCCTCTATTGGGTGACATAAAATTCACGTCTGGTTACCAGGATAAACGAATGTGGTGAGTAACATATTCTGAATTCTTCTACTTTGTGTTTACTTAGACTTTCTGCAGTAAAGTATACAAAAATAAGTCAAATATATCTGCCAGTCGTGAATGCATAATTAAAAATATACTTTCTCAAGAAAACTCTTCTGATGTTTATTATTCAGTGGCCATAAATGTTTATGTTCGTGTTCTTTTAAAAAACAAAAGCAAAGTTAAAACAGTAGTCCATCAAAGGCATACGATTTCATCACTAAAAACAAATTGGCCCTTCCAAATGGGAAAAAAACTTAAAGAAAATGGAGAAGGTAGCAGAGAGGAAAATATGCAGGCAATAAAAAGCTAGGTAGGAAAAGAAAATGAACTGAATGGGAAGGGAGAAGGAAATGAACAGAAACAGCCATGAAAAGGACATTTGTAAGGTAACAGCAGGAAGTCAAAACTTCAAAAAGCAGAGCAAAAAGTAAGAAAGAAATAAAATGGAAGAGCTGTGGTCACTTTTCTCCTACTCTTGTCCAGGCACGGGGGCTCTGCAGGCAGACCACAAGGGGAGCACACAGCAGGTGGCCTGACTGTCCCATCGCCTCTTCCTGTGTCTCTCCTCTGAGTGGTCTTATTCTTCTTGTGCTGACCCCCCCAGCTCCTCCTGGTGCTTGTATCATGTCCATAGAAGGGCTGGGGGAGCAGTCTGGTGTAGTGGCAGCAACTGGCAACGCAGACCTTCACCGTACCCTGGCTCATTCCTTCCTTCCTCTGTGGCTCAGAACTCATAGAGAGTGAATAAAAGTAAAAAAGAAAATGAAAGCCAGAGGTGTTTTAACTATTGCTATAAACAAACGCTGAATTACAACATGTTTGCAAAGATCTGGATTTTTCCCATGGCAAACTGATGGTAGAAATGAAAAGCTGTGTCTGGGGTCTGCTCTCTGTGAGGTGGACGGAAAGTCGGGTTTTAGAAAGGCTTTCTGAACCATCTCTGCACTGCCTGGCTGGGGGGAACGGGCTCTGCTCAGAGGTGTGTTTTGTTGGGCTTTTTGTTGTGTTTTATTTTTTTATACTGAGGAGAGTGTTGTGCAATGGATATCTTAAGCAAAACTTTTCTTCTTTCTGATTAATGTATGTTAGAGTGGAGATGGGGAACCAAAAAAAAAAGGCAATATTTAAAGAACACCTGGGGAAATTGGTTGAATTTCTACTGGAAATAATGGACACTCTGCATGGTTGACTACAGCCTTATATTGTGGCCTTTGTTCTTATGTTACATTTTTGATATGTTGATTTGTCAGAAATGTAAAATTATTTGCTTATGGAAAAGATATATTTTTTTAAATGCTATTGGAAACCAAGTAAATACATGGCTCCTCTCATTTGAAATGAGAAAATATTAGCACTGCTTTGGAGTACTTTTCTTTTCTTTGAGGGGAAGATAATGTAATTGTTGTTTTCAGAACAATTTTTGTTATTTTTTTTTTTTTAAGAGTTTGACTATCCTGGCAGTACTCGCTTCATTTAACAGTAAGAAGGCAGATTGTACTCTTTGAAAAAGTGAGAAAAATGTACTCCTTTTATTGGCTCTTATTAATAATTAGTATATGTTGAATTCCGTAGAGTATATGATGCTATTTTAACATTAGAAGTCCTGTTAGGGTTGCTATTTAGTTTTCTTATATTTGCTCTAATGAATTATCTCAGAAGAGGCTTCAATAATGAAAATAAATGGGTTTGAGTCTCAGACTTTGTACTAGGGGAGGCAGAAGCAGGATGAAGTCCTCAGTGTGCACCCGAGTGGTGCAGACCACCTAAATGGAAGAGGTCTTAGTTCCTGTTCTTTGTTTTTCTTGAAAAGGTTTATCAACAAGAGATACCTCAAACTCTGTGCTCCATTCTCATTGATTCTCCCTCTGGCAAAGAGCAGGGAAGTTTTGATACCAATTACAAAACTTCAAAATTGACCTATGAGTCCCCATTTACAGCAGATTATCTACCAATTTCTGGTGGAAATTGGGGTGATGTTGCTCAAAGCCCTTTAGATGTTTATGCAGATACATTTTTTTACATCTGAAGTTAACGAGCAAGGCAGAGCAGCTGTGGAAGAAATGTAGGGAACCGCATGCATCTCTCCCAGGTTGGGGGGAGGTGTTGTGGGGGGGCTGGAGCTCTGCCGTGAGGGGCTCAACCTGGGCACCTGGCTGCCTTGAGTCTCACAGCTGGATACCGGGTTGTACAGTCAGGATGTAACAGAAGTTATTACACTCTCAGCTTGGGTCCTACTGGAAAATGCAAGTCATTCCTGTAGCTAATTTTCATATGGCTGATGTTAGGAATAGTAATTGCTCACATTGCATGGGGTTGGTGCTCCAAAACGCTTGCAACTTCAAGTACCTGGGACTGCAGATATCCCCTGGAGGGTATTAATCAAATAAAGGAGGGACTCCTTTTCAGGTATTTGATGTGAAACTGTGTTAATTTAAAGAAGCTAGTAGAATTTTAGGTTTTACCAAGTACTGAAGCACTAGTAGACATTAACTTCTACTTTCTGGTAGAAATACTAAGAACATGTAGTGGAAATCAGTATGTTTAGCTTTTAGGTGATATCTGAAAGTTGTTTTTTTTTTTTTTTTTTTTTTGTCAGAGTGGAAGAGCCCTGGAGGTTAAGAATGCAAGACTTAGGTAAAGATTTAGATAGACAATTTGCAGTATTGTGTGGAATTACTTTTCAGTTTTAGATAGACGCATTTTAAGCAGCTGCAAGCCAGTCATGTGCTATGATTCGACATATTTTAGTGTGTTGTAATGTAATATATAATCAGTCATATTTCAGATTAATGGCTTGATTAAATTAGGAAAAATGTGTATACCTTGCACTTTAAACTGTTTTAAAATAGCAGTGTGCAGTAATGAACCAAGCTAGTCTCTTATATTAGCTGCTTTATTAGAGTAATAATGTACAGATTTTGTTTTGCGGTATGGTTACAAACACCTTCTGACATGTAAATTCACTCATGTTCTGCATACTTCTATTGATTTTTTACAAAAGAGAATTGGTTTATTTGACCTACCTTTTGATTTTTTTTTCCCAAGAAAATCAATATAATAAAGTAATTCTTTCCTGCTATCCTCTTCTTCACTAAGCTCTTTTGAGAACAGCCAGAAAATGTCTTCCCTTCAATTATTTCAGACTTGTTTGCATTAAATCCTTTCAGAGGGACCCACGTAAATGTGCTACTTTAATAAGGATGTCTCCCTGTGATATAAGCTAAATAAAATTTTACATTTAAGGTGAGTAAGAACCAGTTATGGAGAAAATTGTTCAATATAGGTTCCATCCTAATTTCTTTTTCCATGCAAAACCTGCTCCAGCTCTAAAGTGGGATAGGAGTTTGATGATACAGTATGCATAATTCATGCTTTTGGCCTTCTGTCTGCCCTTCTTTTTCTGGAATCCTGCATATTTAGATTAGGGAAAATTATTCTTACCTCCTATCAATACAGTTTGTTTTGAAGCCATGTAATGCAACATATAACATTGGCTACTTAGGGCAAAGTACTAGTCTTGGTTCTGCATGACAGATCCTGACTTCAGCAGTATCTCTGAGTTCTGTACATTTAGGAAGATTAGAATAACAGGGCTTTGTGAACAGAATTTCTCTCTGATATTGTAGTAATTAATCTCACTTTTAATAGAGGTTTAGATGACTTTTAACATAGGTATTCTAGAATTTTTGCCAGCTGAAAGCTTTGATTAAAGTTGAATTTAGTTGTTGCTCGTTGCTGATTAAAAATAATCTGCTGGCCGTATGGCTCAGATAGCATTTCCATGGACAAAACCTGTCTTCTGCTGCTGAGCAGGAGCCTCGCTCGTACTGATACAGGCGTGCTTTGTCTGGAGGATCAGGCTGAGGTTACTGTGCGGTAATGTGTTCCAAGGAAGGGATGCATCAAGTGCATCGTGTGCTCCAAGAAAGGCGTGATAGCAAGAAGAGCATGGCCAGCAGCTCAAGGGAGGNGTCTCTGGAGACATCCCAACCCCGCCTGGAGGCGTTCCTGTGACCCTGCTCTGGCAGGGGGTTGGACTGGGTGATCTCCAGAGGGCAATTCCAGCCCCTGCCGTTCTGTGAAGGAAGGAGGCAGCCCCCCACCGCTGTCAGCCGTTTGGCTGCCCTTAAGGGCCCTTACAGCTGGGGAGAGTGGGGCAACTGGAGCCTCTTTTTGCTGAACAACATGTTTTTTCTCCCACAAAGTGTATCTGTCCCATTTGGGAAGTTCACTGCTGTATCAATCCAGGTATGATCTAGTGATGACTATCCAGAAAGAACTGGACTCTGACAACGTTAAGCAGTATTTCTGTTTAATTCAGTGGCAGAAACGAAAGTACCAGGGACTGGGCTGCACAGTTGTCAATCGCTGTTTTGATACTCATTGCACATGGTCTGAGCCAGAGCCCATTGTACGTGGTTTGAGTCCTTCTGTCCTCTGTGTTATGTATTACCATTACTATAAAATCTTCCTAAGTGTATTTTTGAGGTTTCCCCACAAAAGTATCACTTTCATAATCCTTCAAGGCAGTAGTTTATATCAACGTGCCTCTGAGCCATTGAAAGTTGAGCAGGTCAAATATGATTTGCCAAATTAAAAGTGGCAAAATTCATCATTACCAAAAGCTTGCAAAATAGTATCCTTGATCTTCATACTCTGAGTGATCTGGAGTCATAGTGAGCAAAAAACTCTTTATGGGTTGAACTTTAAGCAATAGATCTTACTGTGAAATTCAAGTGTGCTCATGTGAGATGCTACCATACTAAAGAAAAGTAGTAGAACTTGAATTTTATTGAAAATAAATGTTTACTGTTTAAAATACTTTTACGGTTCTGACATCAAAAGGAGTATGATTGCTTCAATAATAAAAGACACTAAAGAGACCACGGTAAAGAATGGACTCTTGGTTTTGAGAATTTAAATGCTGGCCTTCATTTTAGATTCAACCGGTAATAATGTTTGAATTTTGCTGCAAGTTTAAAAGTTGAACTTTTTTGGAAAAAATTACTATTATAGCTTGAATTTGTAAGAAGATTTTAGAAGTAAACTATTCCAAATTATTCACCAAGGGAAACAGTGTATTAAATGTCAACCAACTTCCTTATTTCAGTTACTTAACAGGTTTTTTGAGTGTTATTTTGTGATATCACAAGGAATTAACTGAGTGCTTTGATTTACCTTGTTGTGTTTTTCTAACTGGAAAGAACTTTGCAGAACCCCCAAATTGATCCCCTTACAGCTTTGAAATGGCATAATCGAGTAGAACTCCTATGTAATAATTCCAATCTGGCATTTGACCATAAAAATAAATTCCTCCCAGTCAAGAATTAAAAATTAATTTATTTCTGTTTCTTTGAGTTGGTCTTTTGAGTCTTTCAGGTGCTTTTTGGGTATTTTCACCCTTCAGCAAAATGATAAAGTTTGAAGTTTAGAATAACAGCAACAACAATATTAAATTTATTGTGAAACTTTTCTGTACTGAAGCTTTAGGAAAAGCACCATACTACTCATACAACTGAATGTTTGAAGCCCTACTTTGGAGGGAATAATTCTTATTCTTCCCATTGTTTAAAGGGGGGTGGGAGCTGCTGGCTGTGTTGCCTGACTACATCATCTGCTTAAGGCACTGGGGGCTGAGCTTCACAGCTGGAAATGAGCTCGGGTGCAGATGCACTGGCAAGGTGGAAGAAGGTGTTCTTTCAAATGCTTTTCTAAGTGTTTCATAGCTTCCCCCCCTTGTTTACGCTTATAGAAAGAAAATTAAAATCAAGAAGTGTTCCTCCACTTGTAAAATAAAACTTTCTTCCTATGTATGCCCAGATACCATAGCTGCTAAGAGTTTCAGGTGATGCAGTCTGGGGCTGGAAAATGGCTGTGGAGAGACTTTCTACTCCTAAGTATGGAATATCCCTTCATACCTCTAAAAATATTTACTGAAAGACAGGAATTGGTCCCCCACGGTTAATTCACTGTCACAGACAATACAAGCCCATCCTTCCCAAACAGCTTTTATTTACCCATACTATTACTGGGAAAGAACACGACTGTGAATACCACTTACCCCAAAGGTCCACTGTTCTGGTGTAGATCCAAAGTCTGCAAATTTGTATCAGAAATTCCTACGCGTGAGTGCTGTTGGTTGTTTTTTTCTGCAGTTACTTAACTGTCCCAGAAAGTGCAATAATTGTTTAGCTCTGGATCTGCATAATCTGTTTTGATGTGTTAATGCGTTGCAGCTCTTTATTTCAGCTGTAAGGTCCCAAATTCCCAGTGTTGTGCTCTGCTATGTAACCCTTCCCTACTGAGGTTGGGATTGCTTCTGTAGCAACTTTTTTTCTGTCTTGACCCATGCTTGCTCTTGACAACACCGCCACACACTTGACTCTGTGCCATCTTGCAACTGTCTGACAGTAATGATGACCTCTACCCAGTGCTTTAGAGATGCTGTGCCCAGTGTCTGTGTATAAGGCTTGGTTCCTGGATGGATCACTGCTTCCAGGAGAGGGTTTTTGGCTGTGGACTTGTCATGGACTCTGAATTCCATGAACTGGATGGTGGCTCTCCCACCCATGTGCCTGAAAAGTCATGCCCTCTTTCCTTGCACCTAGTGTTTTTTGTTTTTTTTGTTTCAAATGAATGCTTTTTCCCCCTCTGTGATCGAAATCTATAGGCAGGGAGCAACTTAAGTATATAAAATACACTGTTTATACTGCTCTTCTCAAAGGTACTGCCTGCATCATAGGTGTCAGTAGTAAATGTAGCCAGAGTACCACTGAGAAGAGGCAAAATGTGATTAAATCACAGTGAGTACACACTGCAGAGCTTCTAGTAAGTGTAATTCCTGGTTGCCACCATAGAGTGAATATTAAAATCTAGATTTTTTTCCCATGAATTTGTGTTTTCAAAAATATCTTCATGATTGTTTCAGTCTTTCACTTCCAGCATTACACCTCTAATCAGAAAGCAAAATAGGCACATCAGCTGAGGTTTTAAAAAAGGGGAAGAGACACATTTGGTTTTGTAAGCAATCGGAGGCTGTATAAACCGGAGTAAGGATTTGCTTTGTCAAACAAAGATGAGTGTGCGGGAGAAGCTTGTTCTTTGCAGCGGGAGGGGGACTGGGAGAGAGCTGGGGCAGTGTATGTGTGCGCAGGTCTGCCTCTGCAAGGCAAGTTAGCATTTACATTTATGATTGCCATTACTTCGGAAAACCTTTGTCTTTAACATTCTCAAATTGCGCATTCGAACACCGCAGCAATGCAAAAAGAAGGCATCAACAATATTCTGTCAAATAAATCAAAACAAAACAAATGTATCTTTAAGAAATAAAAATAAAAAATGCTAGAAGGGACAATTCCTTGCTTTATAGCAGCTTGACATTTTAATATAACACTTACCAGTGACACTGGGGTCTGCCTTTAGTGGCTGATAAGTGTCCGATGTGGGAGACTTCAGTGGTTTACCAGATTGTGAGAGCAGTTTTGTGAATGACGCTGGCGTGCTTAGTACAAACTCTTCCATCTGAAACAGCTCATATGACTCTGAAATAATTTTGTACTTCATTTGAAAACCTGCTTGTAACTCTTTCAGCTCTTGCTTGTGTTGTAACTGTGCCAGGGGATAACATTGTTCATATTTGTAGAATTTCCTTTTAAACTTGTTGAAGAAGCTTAACATCCCGATGCTCTCTGAATCTTTTGCAGTGCCCCTCATCTTCATTTCCCTTTGTCTTTCTGCTCCCCCTACTTCTCTCAAGTTCTCGTTTTCTTGGTGGTGTTCCCCCTTTCTTGGTGGTGTTCCTGAAGCTGTTGCTCCCTGCAGTGGTGTCAGGCTCTGCACCTTGGTCTGGTACCTTCCCTCAGTCTCTCCCAGGTTGTAGGACTGAGGCTTGTCCCTCAGCAAGCTTAAATTTTACTACTTTCTTTAACAGTACATTCATAACTTCTCAGTCCCAAAGCTGTGACTGAAATGGAATCCTGTGTATTGTTGCTTTAATGATGAAAAATTTTCAAATAAGTGTGTCTGAGACATGCTCAAAGTGTGTTTGTGCGCTTCACTGAGTGCTTCCTATGCAGGATGCACAGCACCCACAAATGATTATTACTGAACCAGATATAATTGGGTTTGAGAATCAGAAACAGGTGTATCTGTCCGCTTAGGATCTTGGAGTATACATTTTGTCTGGATCTCGCAGCATTGGCTGTTTAGGGAGGTTTTTCAAATGCCTTTCTCCTTGCAGGCTTTCTCCCTGCATCCCCTGCGTATGCTCCTGGGCCACCTCCGCATGCCTTTTGTGGAGGGATGTTGCCATCCTTCCAGTTGCCTGCCTTGGACTGTGTGAGGCAGTAGCTGGACACTTTCTAAGCATGCATCTTGCATTAAGGGGTGGGTTGTCCATCAGAGTGCAGTTTTCTGGGTCCCTGTTAGAGATTTTTGTACTGGGTCCTCTATGTGCTCACCATGATGTGGGATTAAGGGTGGTGTCCTAGCTTGGGTGGAGGGAGAAGCATCGCATCCAGCTTTTTGGAGTTGCTGTAGACAGACTGAGCAGAAACCTGGGTTTTCTGGAATTAGTCTGGGTTATATATATATATATGGAATTAGTCTGTGCTCGACCAGTGGACTTTGTTGATGACCGTATTGACTCTGTTGTGCAGCTTGCAAGGATTTTTATTTCTCTTTGGTATTTTATTCTGTGCTTCTTGAGTTCAGCAGCATGTCTCTTTACATAGAAATCACTGTCATAATTTATGACATATGCTTGCTGAATTTAGTACTTTGTAAAGGCAATAATCCTAAGTATGAATAAAAATTCAGCACTCCAGGCAGTAATAGAAGCAATTCTTATATTCCTAATATACTGTAGCATTTTTAAAGGTTAAAAAAAAATTCTGTTTCCAGTTTGCCTCTAAATGGCTTCTGAATGATAGTCTTCTTCAGCTGATTGCTGCTTTGACATCTAAATGACATCCTGTGTTGCACATTCATAATTTAAGATATGAAATGTGTTGCACAGAAGAGAATGGAAATTGGGTTTGGAGTTAAATATATAGCTCTTAAGACAAAATTAGCATGGAATAATGCATACATTCCTAGTCTTTATATTTACTTAGTACATACACAGGCTAGGAATGAATATATTATATCATGATGCATATGTTCTCATAGATAAAATGGAAGCCATAAATATTTGTCAGTCATTTCATATGGAGAGTGCCTATTCCGAGTCAGTGGGAATATTGTATGAAAAAAGAAGTATTCAATTTAACCTCAAAACCCAAGACCATCTTTGATTTAACTGAGAGTGGTGGAGATGGCTCTTGGTGAATTTGAAGAACAAGCTCCTCATAGTTATGCCTGTCATTTTTACTTATTTAAAATTCTGTTTGCGAACTCTATACTACAGTTTTTTTGATGGCTTAGCAATATTGGCTAGTGATATGCTTTAAATACAATTTATTTAAGCTGGGACTTTCATTGGTATAGAAGGATTTAAAGGAGTACATACCTTTTTGTTTATAATATCTTTTGCAGAACAAACTCCTTCACAAACTGTGTTGGGGTGTGGGGGGGAAGCACTGCGGAACAATATAAGCGTTTGCAAAAATTGAGAGGGTTTTGCAAATACATTTTATTATCCTACACTATGCACCTTAGGTGTAGACCAGACTCTTGAAATCCATGCCATTCAGTAAAGTTTTACTGGATTACGGATCCCTAGGAGCAGCCCAGCTGGTGAGCACCAGCAGATAGTGACCTTGGTGGCAGTTGCATGAGACAACGCAAATCTGTGCCTCACCACAACTGCCAAGGATGTTCCAGATCCAGTCCCATTCCCTCCCCTTTCTTGCAACCTCATGCTGGCACAGGAATCGCTCACCTGTGAGCCACCGCAACAGCCAGTGGGTGCTGAAGCCTGCAGAGGTGGTGGGAGTCCAAATGGAAGGACCTGGGCAGTCTCAGGGTGGTGCTGGGGAGGGATTGGGCCACTTCAGCAGGAGCAGAAGGGGAAGGCTCTTCCCCTTCCTGCTTTTTGGGTCAAGGAGTTCTCAGCTCAGCTGCCTTGGAGACTGTGGCTTAGAGTCGCTGGGACATTTGGTGGCATCTGAAGAACTGGTTGAAGCGTTTGTTCCTTCTTTCCTTCTGTTCCCCACCCACGCTTGTCTAGAGCTGCAAATTACCTGTTTATGACAAAGCGGTTAGAAAAGTTGTTATTCATGCAAAATTTGGCTTTCAGATTTGCACATCTTCATATAGTTCTAATAGTTTGTGTATTTTAATGCTTCTGTATGAAGGATTGAAAGGACTTGGTTTTATATTCTTAGTATCCGTTTTTATCTACAAAGTATTGCTGTTCATTCTCTCTTTGCCTGATCAGCTGTTGTTCTCTATTCCTGCCTGCAAAGGCTCAAAAGTAACTGTACTTTAACAGCCCTTTCTCTTTTTTGTCATCTTTTTACTTTCAGTAGTTTAGCCACAGCTTCTGTGAGAGCAATCTGTGAGCTCCAGGAACGATAAAGGAGAGCATAAATCTATTCTTGGAGATGTGTTTGCTTTTCCCAAGATCTACCTTGTCTCTTTGCCGATAGTATTTTGTCTGTAGTTATTAATTATAGTCAGAGCAACGTTTTCGATGATTAATTGACTACTGCTTAAAACAATAAGGCTGCTTAACAAGCAAAACACAACGCAAACTTCTATTTTTGTGAGACCTTCTTTGATAAGAAAGCTCCTATGCACACTAGCAATTTTGGTGCTATAAAGTGAGGGGAAGAAGTTTCTGATAGCTATGTGCTGTTTTGCTGTTTAGACTAATAAGCTGCTTGCTTAAAGAGGTCCCCACTCCAGTCTTGAGACATTTCTTGCTTTAACTCTTGATTGAAACCTAACCTTACTGGCATTCTTTAAACAGAAAGGGGAAAAAACCATTAAAAGATTTGGACTCACTAATGCCGGCAGAAGATGTGAAATACAGCTTTTTGTGACAACTGACTTCACAAGACCCTAGAAAAGAAAGGTACAGTTCAGATGAGAGGATGCGATCAAGCTAATTCCCTTAACTCCACCATGGCATTGAGTTCAAGCCACCGAATTAATGTGCAATGCCTGGTGTCCATCCACCTCCAAGTTGTGGTGTGCTCCAGGCACTTTTGGGATACTATTGACTTTTGCTGCCTGTGTAAGAGATTTGCCATATAAATAACTTATAAAACTTATATTGCCATAACAATAACTTATAAAAATCTTTGACTTCTCAAGTGTCTAAATATACCATCAAGATACTGTCAGCGTTTTCAAGATGCTACAAAGACTTTGCAAACCCACTCAGTGATGGGTAAAGTTAAATGACCTGCCAGGTATTCCTGGCTCAAGCTGAAGCCTGGTCAGGTGAACCGAGTCACTGTGTCAGTGTCTCCATGCCACTGCCTCCTCCCCTGCCACCTCCTTTCCACCTGCACGCTTTCTCCATATGATGGACCAACAGCATATATGCCTTTTGCTAGCTGAAGGGAGACTTCTGCATTGCCTAAGTGATATGATCTCCCCCACTCTTGCCTAAATTAACTACTTTAAATAGCTGCCATATATATAGTGCACTTTTCATTGGAGTACTTAATCTTTTATTTTTGATGGTTTGAATTTCTTTCAGTTCTTTCATCTCCCTTTATCTGTTTTTTCCCCTGCATAACTTATTTCACCATCTTTCCTCTACTTTCGCATTTCTTGACTGGGATGCAAATATAATACTTAAACATGACGACCTAAATATTTGAAATCAGGCAAAACTAGTTTGATCCGCTCGCCTTCAAACTGTGTAACTCCTTGTGATGACACTAGTTCCATTAAAGAAGAAGTCTTGATGACAGCATGACCTTGCCTCTGTCACTTGGTCCATCTTGCATTGTTGCTTTTCTCCTGATTTTGGAAAGGCGCAAGCTAAAAGATCTAGTAGACACAGGAAAGGATGAAGTTTTGTATTGATAAAGGTATTTAAAGCGTCTCCAACACAGTTAATAGCAGGCGTTATGCCACTTATTCTGAGATTTGCTTGCAAGCCTGTATGTCATCTATAATGGCTCTCTTTATAATATGGAAAACGAAGGCACTAAGCATCTTGCGTACCGCCTGACCTACATCTTTCTCCACTAATGGAGCTGACAGCTCTCTCCCAGGAACTTGACAGGGACATTATTTGGTTTTTTTTCTGAGTGCTTCTTGTAGCTTCTCAGGATCTAATCTCTGCTGGTTTGTGAACGCAAAACAAAAAGAGCCTGATTGAATGCTTTAGAAGTGTCATCAGAGATTAAACCTATCAAACTTGATACGCTTTGGCCTCTAGCAGAGTAGAGCCTCCCTTAGAAAGCCTAGGAGTACAATTCCCACTATAATAAAAGCAGATTGTTACCACTGGCTTTACCACTGACTTCTTTGTGGAAACATGAACAAGTTTCCACCCAAGTGTTTCCATGAGTCTCTCAACCCAGTGTTGTGGTTTAACTCCAGCCAGCAACCAAGCACCATGCAGCCGCTCACTCGCTCTCCCCACAGTGGGATGGGGAAGGGAATTGGAAGGATAGAGGTGAGAAAACTCACCTTTGGGTTGAGATAAGGGCAATTTAATAAGTAATGCAAAGGCCGTGCATGCAAGCAAAGCAAACCAAGGAATTCATTCATCATTTCCCACCAGCAGGCAGGTGTTCAGCCATCCCCAGGAAAGCAAGGCTCCATCATGCATAGTGGTTACTTGGAAAGGTAAAAGGCCATAACTCCAAACATTCCCTCTTCCTCCTTCTTCCCCCAGATTTATATGCTGAGCACGATGTCATACGGCATGGGATATCCCTTTAGTCAGTTGGGGTCAGCTGTCCTGGCTGTGCTCCCTCCCAACTTTTTGTGCCCTCCCAGCCTGCTCGTTGGTGGGATGAAGTGAGAAGCAGAAAAGGCCTTGACTTCTTAGCAACAACCAAAAATATTAGTGGGCTGTCAACAGTATTCCCATCCCAAACCCAAAACCTAGCACTACACCAGCTGCTGGTATGAAACTCAACTCCATCCCAGCCGAAACCATGACACCTAGACACTTGGTTAAATACAGCAAGGAAGAAAAATCGGAAATGTACTGTTATAAGATTACTGCAGTCCCTTGGCTTGAATGTAAGAAAGCAAAATCCCTGCAGTCAATTGGGTTTAGTGATCCTTTACTGAACCTCTCTAATTCTGCTGGTTTACTGAGAAGCTGTGTGAATACAACAGCAAGCGTTTATGTCCTCTTCTACTGGCAGGAGAAGACTTTTGTAGGAGATTAAAACAAATAAGTTATATCACCAGGCAATAATTCCTCTCTTCGGATTGTCTTTGGCATCACTTATGTCTGGTTCCTGAAACTAATCAAGGTGTAGGGAATAACAAAAAGTATTCTTACAGCTATATCTTTAGCTTTCTGTCTGTAAAATTCCAGGTCATCTGTAATATATTGTAGATGACACTGCTTATCAATAAAATTGACCTAAGCATCTTAAATCAAACCCACAATTAGACTGAAATTGGCATTGCTAATATATGTTAGTAATAGCATGGAAACCTCATTTTGTGGAACAATAATGATTTGTACTAGTTTACAAATTAAATTTTTAGAGTGTTATAATTGGCCTACTAATGTAGTGTTGTTAATGCCTAAAGTAACCTAAGCCTATTGTTAGGCAATAAAGCTCTTGGAAGTAAGTGGGGACAATGAATCAGAGTTTGGTAAGGTGTGCAGTGTTTTTTTCTTTTTTTTTTTTTTAACTTAAAGCCAGAGGATAGATCCTTGGAAAGGGATCTGAGGGAATATCACTTAAAACTCTTTGTAGATATGATTTAGAGGATGAGGGTGTTGAGCCGCCTTCTGAGCATAGTAAAAAGAAGTGACCTGTCTAGAATTTTTTTAAGATCTGTATATTGCAGGAAATCATCTTGAGTGCCCCATACAAACTGTAAATACACAAATACTTAAACCATTTTAACTGATGCTGTATCGTGATTGCCACCATACAGCAATTTTTTTTTGGAGGGGGAGAGGATTAGAAATACTAAATGAATGACCTACAGACAAATCTTACAAGGAACGACTGAGGGAACTGGGGTTGTTCAGCCTGGAGAAGAGGAGGCTGAGGGAAGACCTCATCACCCTCTACAACTCCCTGAAAGGAGGGTGTAGAGAGATGGGGGCTGAGCTCTTCTCCCTGGGGACAAGGGATAGGACAAGAGGAAACTGGTTCAAGTTATGTCAGGGCAGGTTTAGATTGGATACCAGGAAACATTTTTACACTGACAGGGTTATTAAACATTGGCACAGGCTGCCCAGGGAGGGGGTGGATTCCCCATCCCTGGAGGTGTTTAAGAAAAGGGTAGATGTGGTACTGAGGGACATGGTTTAGAAGGGGTTTTTGTCAGGGTAGGTTAATGGTTGGACTTGATGATCTCAAAGGTCCCTTCCAACCTCAGGGCTTCTGTGATTCTATTAAAAAAAAATATACAAGGAAGCCCCTTTTTGTTTGGTCTTCAACAGAAAACTGTCATTGGTCTTAGCTCTTGATATTGTTACGCTCCAAGGTGTCCATGTCTGACATTAAGAAGGTCTTTGATCCAAAAGTGATGGTGGTGTTATTAATCATGTGAAAGGCTTCTTCAGGTTGAAATAAAAAAACAAATCTAGCAAGACCATTAGGAAGAGTGGCTGCTGAGGGCTGGGCACTGGGCTGCTTGGCCAGACCTGGTGAAAGAAAAGCTGTGGGCATAAACTTTTCTATAATAGAGCAGAAAAAGGTAAATGGCAAAGAAAAACGGCTTTTTCTGTGTGAAATACATTATACGTGAATCTGACAACTTCTAAATGGGAAAGCGTGCTGATGCTTTTCTCTTCTGCTGTTTTCAAAGGAAAAAGAATTTGTGTTTGGTATCTGTAAATAAGCAAGCTGTTAATGAGATATCCTCTTCCCTCTGTTACTCCTCTAAATGGAAACACTTCTGCAAAGCTTGTTTTCCAAGGATTAATTATTAGAGCAAAAAAGGCTCAATGGCTGAGTTTCAAAGTAAAGGAAAATCTTACAATTGTGGAGAAGATCTGGCCATATTTAAATGTATAAACTCTACATCTCTGTTCATATCAGTTGAAACATTTTGATTTTTCAGGTTCTCTGACCAAAAAAAAAGGACTTTTTCCTTTTTGAACAGAAGTTGTGATCATCTTTGTAATATGATTATATTTTCTTCATACCAATGAGCTGTGAAATAAAACACATCCATGTTATTCAGACCAATAACTTGTCATTTATATTCCCAGAATATTTTTGGGGATTTTAGTAATCTTTGAAGTGTTTGCAAGTGGCAGTGTTCCACTGTGGCATATTCAATAACATGTCTCATACTCACCAAAACAATCCTCAGCAAAATGAGAAGTCCTGGCACAAATAATGTTCCTTTTTTAAAGCCTCTTACATATCCTTGAAAATAGGAATTACTTATTGAAACAGAAAAGTGAGTCATCTGGTTAGAAGGAAGACACTAACAACAGGTTAGTTTGGAGCTCTTGAGGGGTTTTAGTGCATGCAAATAATAAGGAAAAGTAAGAAGCCACATATCCTGAAAGATACCTTCAGGTTTTTTTATCATTCAGCTGCCATTCCAGAGAGTACTGTGACAACAGTCTCTGTTCCACATTGGCACCTTGCTGTATTTCTCATCTGATTTTTATTTTTACAGGCAACGCTTTTCTGGCTGATCACCCAGGTTTTTCTAGTCACAGTCCTTTGATGTCAGCCACTTGCACTGGAGTGATAAAATTGTCATAAACCTACACTGTAACAGGAACACAAGAACTGTCATTATGGGTCCGACCAGTGATTCGTTACATCCAGCGGTCTCTCTAACAGCAATCTTTACCAGTGCTGTGAAAAAAGCCCTAAGCAGAAATGGATAGAAGATCACTTGTAATTCAGCCTACAAATACTGTTTTTCTGTTCTTGGAAATTCTTTGATACGTTTATTGTGCAATTTGCTAAGGGACTTCTAATGTATGCTCAAATGGAAGAAATTAAGGTTTCCTTCTGTCTTGGTCAGAGCTAGACCTGTGCAAAGCTGTAGTGAGACTATTCCACGAGGATTTTAGTTTTCAAACATAATTCTGTCCCAAGGCCAGAAAATACCAATGCTTTCCATTAGTATATAAAGAATATCCTGAATCTATAGCCTTGGAAGGGTTCCTTTTCCTATTGTGCAGTCTTCGTAGTAGTTCCTTGGTCATCTTCAGCTGGCCTGGAGAGAACCATGCCCTGGACTGCTCGACCACCTCTGTTTCTTCTTTGGCTTTGAAAATGGGACAGAAAATTCCTGGCTGTTCCCTGAACTCTGTGACCTTCTAGGGTTGGCCTAATCCTGTTTTGAAATAAGGGGTAGGAAGGATACGTGTGGTTTGGGCAGCCAGTAGCAATTACAGCTAGACAAAATCAGCTTCAACAAAGATAAATCAGAAGGAAATAAGTTTCTCATCAATCTGCCATTGCAAAGAATTCACTGGTGCACCTCTGAGCTAAAGTGCTAGTACGTATAGTGTGTTTATCAGCTTTAGAGGCAGATAAATGATGGTAGAAAAACAATGTGAGTACTTGGAGAGGGAGCTGGCATGTGCTAATTCCATTGTGTTTTTTCTAAAATCCCTTCGTTAAAATTCAGCGGGACTCAAAAGAATGAGAGAAGATCTGTACCTTTAAAAGCAGAATTTATTCCAGAAATTAATGGCCTTTGAAATGAACTTCTTGGAGAGGAAAAAAAGAGGTTGAGAATGGAGGGAGGAGAAGGAACAATCAGCAGGTTGCAGCTGTTTGAAGTGACAGCTCAGGGGACTTACAAATGTAGCTGCTATGACGGTATGGCTTGAGTCACAATAAAAAGCAATAGAAGCGGAGGTATTGAGAGACAGTGACTAAAGCTGATGGAACAGTAGCGATACATTTAAATATACAAAGGATTTTGGAAATAGAGGAGCCACAGGAAAAGAAAATGAAGGAAAACAAATGAGAGAAACCCAGAAAATGGATATAAGAGTGTCCCAAGCAGCTCAGCCTGTGTCAGACGTGCATTCTAGTGGAGAATATTTACTGAAATATCAGGATTGTTCATGTGACTTTGCATTGTGAAGAATATTTTTCACCTGGTGTAATGGGGAGCAGCTGCGAGTATCTGTACTGGTATGAGGGATTGCCACTTGTACCTAACTCTGATGAAGCTATGCGTTTCCATACGGAGGGGTACGCACAGACTGGAGAAGTTACAGCACCAGGTTGCTTAAGCCTAATCAAGTCCAACAAAGAACTTGTGTGTGAGGTTTGAGGAGTGTTCCTCTTTATCGTGGTCTCCTCCAGCAGTGTGAGTTACTGTAACCAACCACAGGCATCACGGTAATTCGTTGAGAGAGATTGTGAGTGACGGCAATGGATGTATCTTGAATAGATGGCACTGGGCACTGCTGTACTGGGGCTGTTCACCTTTGGGAGTCTGTTCATAGGGTGGGTGGAGAGAGTTTGCACAGAAAACCTTGAATAAACTGGAGACACCACTGGTGTCAGTCTCTTGAAGTCATACTGGATTAAACAGGGTGTGCCTGGATGAAGGAAAACAGGACACAGCCTTAGAAGTAATGCAGTAGAAAGAGATGTCAAGCATGGTCATTTTTAGGCCTTTAATTAGTCCAACCTGGAAGTTCTCTGATGGCTTTGTTGCCATCAGCCTGGAGAGCAGCAGCTCTGAGAGAGAATATACAAGCTCCATGATCGCCTTAAGATCACTGAAGGGAGCTAAAAAAAAAACTGAAATAGCTTCTGTGCAATAGTCGATGAAATGAGTAGAAAGGTGCTAGGTTTTAGACAGCAAACTAAGATGGCCGTGTTAATATAGCTGTCCTTCAAAAACCAAGGATGTTACAGTTTTTATATATGTCCCCTATAAGCGAGACGAAATCAGAGCACTATAGTGAAGTCAAAGGGAGGAAAAATAGTATCAATCATTGGCGAGGCCATTCTCCTAAGCTGGAGAAATTAGCGTTATTCATAGAAGAAATACGATCAGGAGAGTTTCCAAAATAATTGTGTGTTGGAAAAGACAATGTGAATTTCTTATCTTTTTGTTTATACTTCATTTCTCCTGGAATATAGTTTCTCTTTCTCAATTTGAGTGAAAATACAAAATTAAGGACCTGAGAAAACGTCACAGTTAAAATGTAGAACTGTTGTTCAGTACTTCTATCATTCATCCATAGGAACACAAAGTCTATAGCTGGCATGTAGTCTGTGTAGTACCTTGAAAAGGAGAAATCTTTTAAGCTTTCCTGCAGAGCACATCTCTTCAGTTTACTGTTATCTGCTGCACCTTTTTATTGCCACTATTATCTTTCTCTTTTTACATACGTAGAGTATACTAGTATATGTTGTATATGTTACAGGATGTCCTGGAGAAAACCTAAGGGACGAATTCTACCTTCTGATGCACTGATAATACCCAGTCAATAAGAGCCTTAAGTGTTTTGTTTTAAAATAGAAGTCATTGCCTTATAAATCAATGTGCTACAGTTGGAATTTTTAAGAAATCCTGCAAAAATTCATGATAAAACCATGATTGCTCTGTTCTGGGCTTATTCACTGTGACACACACAAGATGCAAAGAAAAGTAGGGACGTCGTGGAGGTGTTAATGACAGTCAGGTTTCAGCATCTTGATCCGGTCCGTTTTCCTGTGTGTCATCGTAGAATTGCTTCTGACAAAAGGAAAAAGTCTTCCCCCTCCACACCCCGAAAAAAGTGTAAACTAGTACCAGTTTATGTGTAGGCTGAAGTGTTCAAAGCACGGTTAATTACAGCCACGTGTGCCGCAGCGCGGCACAGAGTGCTCGATCACGCTCCTGCGTTGCTGATGGAAGTGTCGCCGTTCAGTCAGAGTTACTGGGGCTGGATGTGTGGGGAGGGGGCCTGTGCAGCCTCTGAAAGTGTTCTAATTAAACTCACTGCAAAATAAATGCTTTTGTATGAGTCTGACTAAAACTTTCCTATCGTGGATAGATTCCCTGTAAGCCAGGAAGGCCAAATCTTCTAAACTGATTTTTACAAGCCAAAGGGGACAAAACATAGAAAATTCCTGGCTGCTATGTCCTCTGCTTACACCTTTTAATAGCTAGGAGCTAAAGCTGGTTTTAAGCTAATATTATTTCTAGGGCGAAATTACTGTTGCTTTTACATATATCAATGGGTTTCCCTCTGAAATACTTTCTTACCACTATTTTGTTTGCAAAATTATTTTGCTAGTAACCTCTCTTCAGCCCGTATATCTTCATGTATTGTAGTTTTTCTTGCCCTTCTCCCTCTTCACATCTGTTCCTGGTGAGTGCCGCATCCTGCCGTTCCGTTGCCGCTCTGCTGTGTGTTCCTGTAGGTACCCCTTAGTCTCCTTTCTTGTGTGGTCCTTCTGCCTCCCAAAAACCACGCAGTATGTATGCACAGAAGTACTTCAGGCCAGATTGTACTTTACTGTCCAGATTTATTTATGAATTTGCCAGAAGCCGGTATTCATGGGTATTCTCTGTTTATTCTTTCGTGCAGCTGATGGCTGCTGCTGCTTTGGTTTAGAGCCACAGGAGTAAATGAGTCCTTGAGTGAATAACTACATGTCACCCTGAAGAGAGTAACCCTCGTGTACTTCATCTGCAAAAAAAATTCAGAAAACTGGAAACTGCATAATAGCAACCAGCAGGATAGCGGAGCCAATTCAAGGCTTTGGCACCAGAAGGCTTCTGCAGCCATCTTCGATGTATCCAAGTCTGTCTCTTCTGTTTCATTCCCCAAAGTATTTGCCTCATAAAAAATGCAGAGATAAAATGACATAAATGAGTATAGAAAATATCACCTAGCAAAATCAACAGAGAGGAAAAACAGTGTGTTGAAAAGAGAATTCTACCACAACCAGACAAGACACTAAAAATAAAAAGATACGGTAGTAATAGCGCCGGGGTTTGATCATCTGTTTAATTTAGAGCCTGTGGAGTGGTGCTGAGTAGTTGAGGAACTACCCAAGTAGGAAGGAGACAAAGTACAGTTACGCCAGGGCACGCCGAGCTGCCCCTCTGTATTTCGATAACAGGCATTTCTCTTTCTTATGCCACGTTTAAGCATGTTTAAAATCGTCCCTCCAAAAATGTAAATGTGAAAGTTCAATTGTGAAACCAGTATGAGGTATTTCTTAAGGTATTTGCCTCTATTTCCTTCCTCTGAAACTTCTGCTTGGGTGGAAGGACGGTTGCTTGCACAGTAGCTGACACTGTGTGAATAGTATCTTGCCTATTCCTGGAACCATTCAGTCTTCATCATAGGATATATGTATCTTATTTTTTTTTTTTCAAAGCAGCAGCTTGGTATGTTTTGCAATGCTATTCCTATTAACTTTAAAGAAAAGCATTTGGCTACGAAAGACCAGCAACTCCTTTAAAAATCCTCTAACCACTGGATTTTTATTACAATGATCTTAAAAGCAGAATGGCAAAAAATAGGAAACCAGATTTCATCCAGAGCTGCGTGGCAGTAAGAGCTTAGGAAGGTAATGGTACAAAGTGGAACATGGGAGTTCTCTTGCACAACCTTGCTGTGGATTTAATTTTTCCTTGCTTCCTTCACGTGCTTGGGAAGACTCTACAAACAGGTCTTCAGCACCAGACTCTTTACTCTAAATTTCTGATTTGACATCACTAGATAGCTCAAAGAGTGGACTATTTATGGGCTTTTATTTTCTTTGCCTGCCTATAAGAATTACTCTACTATTAAAGTTGCCTTTAAATTGGGCTTCACATACATGTCATAAAAGACCAGAGCAGGAACAAAAGCAGTGGCCCTTTGGGCCTCTCTGCCCAGAGGTGCAGAGAGGGTTGGAGGTCCATGGAGGTGTAAATGGGAACAGAAATCTTCACAGCCTGGATACAAAATTAATTGGGGTGTGTGTGTGTGTGTGTGTAACACAGAAAAGGAAGGAATTGCCTTGCTACCTCAGCATCTCACAGCTGGAGGAGGAGTATGGCTTGGTCAGGATGATGCTGGTGGGGGATGGAGATCTTTCATCAGCATGGATCATTTGGGCTTTCCTAAGCTGAGAGTCACATTGTCCATCTCTTTCCAGCTTGTTTCTCTCCTCCTATAAACTTTGTTTTGTTTAAAAGCAGCAGTTCGGTCTGTTACTTGTAAGTAGTGAAATGTTGAGCCTTACATATTGTGTAATCCAGTTTTACAGTTCCTGGCAGTATCTAGAAGAATAATAAAAAAAGAAGTATTTTTAAGAAAGTAGCTCTGGTTATGAAAAAATATAACAAAAATGATGCTTCATTTATGATAGTGTAAGGTATTGCTCCAAATTTTGTATGGATACCTGAGTGGCATAAAAAAGCAGTGCTTTAGTCACTAACATCCACCAATTTTTGAGCTTTGGGGTGGGTCCATGCAAGGGAGAGCTCTTATCCCTCTCCCTGGGGGGGAACCTCTGTGGGGCTGAGGGCTCACATCAGGTCTGGCAAGCTGTGAAGGATGTGGGGAAGACTTTTTTTCAAGTGCCTGAGGTTGTGGGCGTATGAGGATGCTCAGAGCGCTTGAAACCAATGTCACTCTCATCAAGGGCCTCTTCTAGAGGTTTTATGGGAAAGCAAACTTGAAAGACTGTATCAGAAGAAGGGAAAGATTTGGGGAGCCTTGTCCATGCGAGATGCTGGAGGCGGCTGAGGGAAAGATTTGGGTGCCTTTCGTAGAGGGGAGACAAAGAAATGCAGCAGTAGAAGTGAGCTAAGCCTACAGAGGCTGGGTGTGAAGAGGCTGTTTTGCCAGAGTGGAGATCTGAATAAAAGTGGAATAGATTCGTCTGCAAATGAGAGGCTTTTGAGCAGAGCTTGGAGGCAAAACCAAATTCAAACCACCACGACTTATTTGGTGGCTAAAAGCCGCATGTTTTTCTTCAGTGGCTTCTATGTAATTAATTGTAGTCTGTTTAATTTCTGAGGAATTTAGGAGACAGCGGATAATAACTGCCTGAGTTGAGAGATCAGGAAAAGCGACGGCAGTTTCAGCATCCTCTCCTGACTGTGATCATTGCCATTTTAAAAATGCCTGAGACTGATTTTACATGATTTTTCATGTCTTGCAAGCTGCCTTCTTTACCATGTGAAATGTGCAATTGCTGTTTGCTATATATCAAGACAAACCAGTTCTATATGGAGAAATAACTCACACAGCTGATGGAGCATTGAATCTATTCAGATCTATAACACTCACTCTAGTAATTCAGTTCTAGGTGTCGAGAATATAGCATCTCAAAAAAATCTCACAGTGGAAAGTAAAACTTTCAATAGCTTAAACACATGTTTCAAATACTATAAAACAAAAAAGCTAATCTTTTTTTTTCCCCTCCCTTTTTTGGGAAATAAATACTGCCAGGAAAAAAATTGCAGATACATATTTTGCAAAAAAGTTGCTTTTTTTTTTTCTCCTATGCCTCATGATGAAGTATGAATAAAAACATGACTTACAGCCAATGCCGGTTCTGTTTTAACACTTCTACTTATTTTTCACTGTGCTTTTTTTTCTTATTAAAAAATATTCTTTCAATATAAAAATATATTGGGTTCAAGTGATACAGCATTTTAGGATTCTGCGAACTGGACCATAACCCATGATCTTTTTCTTTAGCTCTAATTTGCAGAGTGACTGTCTTTTTCCACAACGAGGATTAAATGCTCCCCTATGAATGTTCTTTAGCTCTTAGACAGCCCTTGCAGCCTCTGATTCCCCCTAAGGAGCACAGACTGAAAGAGGAAAAACCTGTTTCTATTAACTTACACAATCTTTCTAAATAAAACCAGCTAAAAAATTTAGATTGGACACTTTTATTTGATCAAACTGTGATGGGCATCAGAATGAGTTGATCTTCAGGACCACTGTAATATAAAATTCTATAGATAACTACGAAATTTAAAAACTTAATGTTTTGTTAGTGGTATATAACATCTGGAGCTTCTCTTTTAAGCTGACTGTGGATTTTCGTGTCACTTCCAATTATTATTGTGTTGGCCGTTTTCTTAATTTCAGTATCGAATAGGGAAAGCCAAAACACCTTTCATTTTCCAAGAAGTCAAGAGGATGGCTGTGTACAAATTAGTGACAAGTAGACCTGGCTTCAAGATGCAGAGTTTGATCCAGGTTATGTACTCTTTAAATTTGGAAATGTTCAGATTCTTGAAATACGTTATACCCATTGAAAAGAAGGATTTATAAATTAATCTGGAATCTCCACTGGTGGATGTTTTGTTGATCCTTTTCTAATAGCTCCATCACATATGAAAATATCAACCTTGAGACCTTGCACAAAAAGGCATTTGCCTGCAATTTTGTTCGCAAAGGATCAGTCCACACTGAGTACTAGACTTGTAGCTGTTGTGTCCTCCTATGATTAAATCTGAGTGAGATGCTTCCCCCGCCCTTACCCTGGTGTTTCTAACAATGGTAGTTCTTGCTCTTTGGTACTCTGCATGGAATCTCTGCACTTTTCACGGTACACAGCAACTTTGGGAAATTTGAGCTATATAATATACAAGGAAAAACTTTTAGTTCATTTGTTGCTGGTTTTAGCCCCTGCCTTATTGATCACTGACTCATCAGGGAGAAGATAATAATTTGTTGTCAGATAGGCGAGATGGCTGCCTACACAAACAATATGATTTATGACTGACTGTCACAATAGACAGTAAAGCAAAGCAAAAAAATCTTCAAGCTACCCTTAATTTAAGGATTCTGTCTTGGTGGAAATCGGCTTAATCTCTGTTCAACATTACTGTTACCAGTTGCATTACTACACCATGTTGACCTAACTTGATAACACACTTCTCCAGTCTTCGTGTTCCTCTCTGTTTTTATTAAAAGGAATTAAACCAAATTTACTTAACCTTTTTTTCCTCTCCTTTTCTTCTAAGACAGTAGAGGAAATGGTTTCATTTGTTTGGTTTGCACGTGCTTGCATGACTTGAGAGGGGTGGCAGCCTTGCTACATGAAAGTCAAATCAGTAAGAACAGATTAATCTTTTACTGCCAGAGAGTTAAACTGAGCTTTTCACTTGGCTCTTGCAGCAGTTAGTTCCATAGCTGAAACCTTAGGAAAATTATCTTTTGTATTCCAGAGACTCTTGATTGACTAACTTTTGAGATTTCAATGAAAGTCAGCGGTTTGTAGACTGTATGTTTCTGGAGGGAATAAGCCAAGACGGACCTTGGGATGTGGATCACTGGTTTTATTGGTGTGTCCAGCAAAAGCCGTGCCTGCAGCTCTCTAGAAATTACTGCTCAAGTAGGGATGATGGAAACTCTTTGAAAGGCAGAAGCATAATATTTTGGTAGCCCTGATAACCCAGAAACAGCTGTAGAGAGTCAGGGAGAGATAATATTCCTGTCTATGATGATTCACTACCTGTAAATGTTACTCCACAGGGCTTCGCCACCAAAAGCCAGTTTGGCAGCAGAGGCTGGGATCGGTCCTCAAAGTGAGGCAAAAATGAGACGAGCAGATGTAGCTGGTGATGATGTGATGAGGAAGAAAACAGTCACACAAAAATGCTTTAAGAAAAAGTTGTAGCCAGGTTACAAAACATGAGTACTAATTTCAGTTTGGTGAGCTGCTGTTGCCTGTTTTACAGGGGATTAACTGGAATGTATTTGTCCGTATGAAGATGTATTTGTTAACACTTCACTCTGCTACAAAAAGACTTCAGTTTGCTTCTACAGATGTTTGTATGGGTAAAGGACTGCAGCTCCAATAGCTTCCAATAATTAATTTCCTCTTCTCTTTGCTAAACTGAAGATGCATTGGTAATCGTCGCTCGTATGTGTCCTAGGACAAACATATACAGCTGGTCAGGGAAGGAAAAGAAATATGTACAGGGCCAGGCTGCTTTTAGGTTGATGTATCTGCGTGTGTTTCCCCTGGAAACACTGAAAATGTCTGACTCCAAAAGGGAAAGATGAGGACAAAAAGACTATTCTTAGCTCATTCTCCTGCCATGGGGGAAAAAAACCCCACCACACACACACACACAAAAAGATCTTCATGTGAATATTATTCCAGTATTGAAAATATTACTGTTGTTATACTCATAGGAAATTACCAGTCTATAAGTACTGTACACTGTTTTTTCTAGTTTTTAGTACTGTGCTGTGTTAATAATCTTTAACAGATATTGCATTTTTACATGTTTGCTTTCTTCTGGAAATATGATTCTGTGTCTTAAGATGTAGATTTCAAATAGCATTCTGTCCATAAACATTATGACACTTTTACAATTCAATGACACTTTATTTTCAATGTTTTTATCTCCCCATTTCAATAAGAGGTCAAGAGGGGAAAACCCCCTACCTGTCTGTACTTACAGATCCATACGTGTACATCATTGCTTCATCTCTGATATAAAAAAAGAAAAAACCCTCAAAACTGCTTTATAGATGTTCTAGAATGATATTTTTCACCCTAAAAAGTAAAGGTTAATTTCAAAAGGTATAATTTTTGAACGTTTTTCTTCCCTTCGTATTTTCATTTACAAAGATTTTTTTTCCATGCCTTCAAAATATATAAACCCCACCCCCCACCCTTCATCAAGAAAACTATCCCTAATGTGAATTGGAATAGTTTTTGGCCATTGGTATTATTCATACATATGAGAGAATGGGCTCAGTTATTATCTACCCTTTGAAAAAAAGGTCCCAGCAATTACCAGGTCAGTAAGTTCATCTTTCCGGTTGTATTCAAGTGTTGTAGTTTTAAGTGCTTGTTTGAAGGTAAGAACTTTATTCCCTCACTGCGTGAAGAGTATCATACTGTGAGATTTACAAGCAAGCAGCTTAATACCTTCCACAGTATTGTCTTCAAGGTATTTTGCTCCCTTTATTTTTCTTCTTTAGTAAATAAGGCTGCAAGTTTCAAATCTGAGTGCTTAAAATTGGGCTTTTAGATCTGCAGTCAGGCTTTTAAATAGCAGCATCCAGCTTCTCAGAAGTGAAACCAGGTTGATTTTGGAAGCCTACAGAGGGTATTAGAAGAACAAGTTTAAGCAGCTAGCTTTGGCATTTTTTTTTAACCCCAATCTTATGTTTGGTACTGAGGCATTTTCTTCTGATAATGGGGAGGTACGCAGTCCTCCTCATACAGCAACAAAGTCTAAACTAAACTCCTTGCGTATAAAGAACTGAAGTCATAATATTCTTGTATGACCACTCAGTACGGTTGTCGGATCACAAACATGTAAAAAATGCTTAACATAAAAAAAAATTATTTTACATCTTAAAGTTATGCCATGTTTGAGAGTCAAAATTGAGTATACCACTCCACGTGTGCGAAATGAATTCTTTATTCTCCTTAAATCAATTCTGAAGTTTGAATGATTCAAATATGAAATATATTAAAAAAAAAAAAAAGGTTTTCACCTTGTAAAACTGCTGTTTCACCTCCCTCCAAAGACCATATTGCTTAGAAACCCATGGCCAGTTTTTCTGTGCTGCCCTCCTTTTGCATTGCCGGTGCGGTCCCCAGAGATGCTCAGCAGAAAGCGGCCGCGTAGATCTGAGCAGCCGGGTTAGATGGCGCTCCTGTGGTTAGATGGGACATGTGTGCAGAGGCAACATGAGGCGTCCCACGATAAACTTCACTCCTGTAGACAAAGGCCCAAGTGAGACAACTGTAAGACTGCTCAGAAATAACTGGTTTGGAGCAGATAATTGGAGCCAGCCCTGCCTATCTATAACCGCCCACCCTCAGTGGTCCTGCACTGCTTCTCCCTGACAATGTTCTCTCCCAAGGTAAATTTATGGCTGTGTTTGTCCCTGCTGTGTCTGGGTCAAAATAATAAGCTTGCTTCGTAAGCAAGCAGAACATTCTTTCTTTAAGGAAGATTTCCAAAAGAATGATGTGGAGAAACTGGTGTAGCCACTGGGCTTAGATATAATCACAAACAGGTGCCTTTAATAGCGGGTCAGTGCTTCATTTAGCCAGGTTAAACCCCGCTTTGCCATGCCAACGTGAGACTGGCTCATACAAGGGAGAAGACTCTTGCCAATCTATTTGACCTCCAAAGCCTAAGTTGTAAAAGCCCTTAATATTTATCCCATGCAAACTACCGTTGCTGTTATTTTATTGCCAAATCAGGATGCGTGAGTAAAAATAATTGAACTTTCATAGAGTGTTTTTTGGATGAGTCCAGGCTATACTAGAAATAACTAAATAACATCTAGTGTTACTAAGACGTTTAGTTTATTTATCTTCCTGCTTACCCTGTTTCTCATGGTAAGAAGCCTTATGCAACCGCTGCCTCTGTGTCCTCCTGTCACTCCTTCGGCTCATGAGGCTGCTCAAAGTGAACAGCTTTTGCTGGGCAGCTTTATCAGGTTCGCTTCTGCTGCTTTTGCAGTGGGTCCCTGGGTGTAGGAGAGATGAGCCCAACAGAGCTCTGAACCCCATAAGGCACCAATGTTGGTCAGAAATAAATCATTCGGAAACCAGACTGGATTAGTTCCACCATTTGCCGGACTGCTTGTTGTGCTTTAGGACACAGAGGACCCACAGCAGTCAGGCTACCTGGTCAGACTCAAACAAAGTTTCAGTCCCAGAGCTGAAGGCGAAACTGTGTTTTCTGCCTCTGTTCTTTTCTCTTTCGTCTGGTTATCATTGTCCCTAACATCTCAAAATTAAGCTGCTTTGGAACAAAAAACTGTTTAAGAGTTTCTTCTATTAATACCATTCTATAAAAAAAGAAAGTAAAAGTTTGGAGTTCTTTATTTGAAGGGCTCAGTGAGCCTAAGGGAAGAGGTAATTCAGTCAGTATCTTCTACTTGAAATTCCAATAGGTTTGTAACAATCTTGCTCACCAAAAACCATTAAGGAAAATTAAGAAGCCTTAGGATAAGGGGTGGAGGTCCTTGCACAGAGACGTAGTTGCTCAAAAGATAGGAGGCAGATGAGGGGTGAGTACTTGGTTACTGCAGCAGATGGGGTTTGCTAGTGGCGTCCCTTGGGTTCTGTGCTGTTTATAAACATGTATATAAAAGGACTCGAAAAGGGGGAGAGCCGTGAGGTGACTAAGTTTGCTGTTGATACACAATTATTCAAGGTAGTAAGGATGAAGGCAGACTGTGAAGAATTACACAAGGATCTGAAGAGACTGTGTGACTGGGCAATAAAATAGTAGATGAAATTCAGTGTAGATAAATGTGAAGTGATGCATGTGGGGAAAAACAATCCTAGCTTCAAGTATAAAATGATTGGCTCTGAGCTGTCTGTTGCCACTCAGGAGTGAGACCTTGGGTTATGATGGATAGTTCCATGAAAACATCAGCCCATGCTCAACAGCAGGCTAAAAAGCAAATCAAATTTTAGGAATTATGAGGAAAGGACCAGAGAACAAAACAGATGAAATCATTATGCTGCCATATAAATCTATGGTTCACCTGTACCTTGGATACTGCACGTAGGTCTGACTCGCTCACCTCAATGAGGATGCATTAGGACGGGGAAGCTTCAGAAGAGGACGTATGCAAAGGGCTGAGTAGGTCAGGACTGTCTTGTCTGTGAAAAAGGCAGCTGAGGGTGATAATGATAGAGGTTGACAAAACTGTGACTGGGTGGAGAGGGATGGATAGTCCCTTGTCTCTTTCAGCACAAGAGTTAAGGGTCATCAAATTAAGCTTATAGGAAACTGGTTCAAAATAGGGAGAGGCACCTTTTTCCGAAGTGGATAGTGCACCTTGCCAAAGGTGTGCAGAGGCTCTTGGGGAGAGTGGGCAAATAGTTGGTTGAAATGCCTGGTCAAGGATTGCCAGGTGCAGAAACGACAACAAGCTCGATAAATCTCCTGAAAAATTGCTGGAGACCAGAAGTTCGTTAGAAACGCTTTGCATGTTTGTCCTGTACTTTCCTCTGTGTACACTTTTGGTTTCTGTTTGAGACTGTTTAGTGGATTTGAGGAGGTCAGGGTCTACAGACTGATTATCTGAGCCCTTTCGGAAATCAGTGAAGTTACGCAAGCAGGTAACTCGTACATCAATTGAATACCAGTAGGACTTTGATTTCTCCTCATCCAATACTGACTGCGAAGATTATTACCAAAAAAAGAGTCTGACTTTGATAACACAGCAAGCCAGTTGTTCTGGTCTTATGTACGCTGATCATGTTAATGTGTCAAAAAATGCCTACAGTGCAAATTCAATGTGATTGATGCCGGAATGTCTGAGCATGTGTTAGTAGTAGGAAATGTATACCTTGTGCATTTGAGTAGTATTCAAGGACATCACATAGCTTTTGTAGTTATACATAAAGCTATTCACAGGTGGGAATCAAAGATTTTGGGTGGAGCCTCCTCCAAATATATGGAGTTATAAAGTTTGGGATAAAAAATAAATGTATTTCTTCTTCCTACATTTAAACTTTCTCTAAAGTTGTCTCTCTTGCATTTGACGCATGCATTACTGCATATAAGCATTCATTTCACTGTTTAGTTGTTCATTTAGAGAAACGAAGTATTGCTCAATCAATTCCAATTGTAAATTGAATAGTAATTGGAATACTATAAGAATTGTAGATCAAGTACTCGGTTTCTTACCTGTCTCCCAAGGAACATGCTGATTTACTTGAGTACTGCTGCTTGGGACTGAAAAGAAACCTAACTGTTATGAACAAGGCAAAAAAAAGTATAATGTGTATAGCAAGTATGACAATGCAAATTCTAGGAAGATAGAGAGGGCACAAAGGGTACACAATAGGTAAGTGTATAAAGCCTGTGAAGCAGTAGCTGAAATCAGCAAAGAATTTTCTTTAATTTTCCGACTAGTTTTTGGAATATCACACCTTTCATGTCTTCCATTCCCCAAATCAGAATGTTTCTGCTAAATAAAATAGATAAATACTGAATTCAGTATTTCTCTTGAGGTGATTGCTTTTGAAATTATGAAAGGGAACACCATGCTGCTCGTCTCAGGTGTGGGGGGTGGATGTTAGATGTGCATGGGGAGTGGAAAGGTCTGAGGCAAAAATGGTCCAGTTAATTGCTAAAAGCCTTTAAAAATAAACTGCTAGTTGCTACTGTAGTAGGTCCCATCTGTTCTAACAGAGCCTAAGTTGGCATCTGAAGGAAAACATAACTGACTAAATGTCAACCAATGCAGTGAGGTAGTCTTTAGAACATAAGTTGATTTAAAAGTCCTGAGTCTGACTGATGGAAAGACAGGGAAGGGCTTTGGTTCTGCAGCCTCTCTGGGGGCTCCTTCCTCTACTTTGCTCTCATGTTGAAGGATTTTTTTTCCTTATGTTGAATTGGAGTTTTGCTTGTTAAATCCTGTAACCATTGCCTGGAGGGGACAGATACCTGTGTAGCAAATATGATTACAAGAATGAGCAGACGTTCCTACTCGGGATGGTAAACAAGTTTCTCCTATCATTTTAATGATGGAAAGACTTAAAACTGCAGTCGAGTGCCTTGCCGAAATTTGATAATTCACGTCTATCTCCACATGTAGTAGTATATCTGTGGCACGTACTCTTTGCAAACTGGTTGGCAACATAATAGGTGATCTGTTCCACCTAGCAGGTTATGCTCTCTCTGGACAATACTGACCCCTTATGTTCTGCACTTGGGTCACAACAACCCCATGGGGCGTTACAAGCTTGGGGAGGAGTGGCTGGAGAGCTGCCCGGCAGAAAGGGACCTGGGGGTGTTGGTCCACTACTGCCTGAATATGAGCCAGCGGTGTGCCCAGGTGGGCAAGGCGGCCAGCGTGATCCTGGCCTGTCTCGGGAACAGCGCGGTGAGTAGGACGAGGGAAGTGCTCGTCTCCCCCGTACTCGGCCCTGGTGAGACCCCACCTCGAGCGTTGTGTCCAGTTTTGGGCCCCTCGCCACAAAAGAGACATTGAGGTGCTGGAGTGGGTCCAGAGAAGGGCAACGGAGCTGGTGAGGGCTCTGGAGCACAAGTCTGGTGAGGAGCGGCTGAGGGAGCTGGGGGGGTTCAGCCTGGAGAAAGGGAGGCTGAGGGGAGACCTTCTCACTCTCTGCAACCCCCTGAAAGGAGGGGGTAGAGAAGTGGGGGTCGGTCTCTTCTCTCAAGGAACAGGCGATAGGACAAGAGAAAAACAAAAGGCAATGGCTCCAAGTTGCACCAGGGGAGGTTTAGACTGGATACTAGGAAAAAATTTTACACTGAAAGTGTAATTATTGTGTTATTAACCATTGGAACAGGCTGCCCAGGGAAGTGGTTGTGGCACCATCCCTGGAGGTTTGTAAAAGCCGGGCAGACGTAGTGCTTAGAGATATGGGTTAGTGATGGGTTTTGTCAGGGTTGGGTTGATGGTTGGACTGGATGATCTGAAAGGTCCCTTCCAACCCAGGCGATTCTGTAATCCCCATGGAGTGTTAGGGAGGGAAATATGCCCGTGGGAGCTGGGCAGCCTGCCTGGGCATGCAGCCAAAAGTACTATGGCCTATTTAAATATTCTTCTAGAGTATTGGCTTATGCATATAGTTTAGGAATATCTTGAAATGCATCAAGAATGTGCACTTATTTTTAAAATGCGTTGTTAAGTACAAAGCAATGTTGCAGTGCCAGCTACTGTGTTTAAGCAACAGATGATGGTTTATTGTGATAACTGATGAACCTTAGGTCTAGAAAATGTAGGAGCTGGCCTGCTCCACACCCTTTTCATGTTAGTATGCCTATAACAGCAGTGTTAAAATACACTTGTTACGGCAGTCCCTGACTGCATGTGAATAGCTTCTGTCCTTATTTTGATTTTTGCAACCCTCCACAATGACACTTTGAAAAGTGTGGCACATATTAGTATAAAGTCAGTACAAGTGCCATTCATACCAAAAAGTGTTACTGCTTAGTGTATACTTATGAAGGAAAATTTCATGTCAACTATTTTGTTTCCTCTCTGAGAAAGGAAAACTTGACTCTGGCATTAACCAGAAAAGCTGTTGTGTGCAAGTGCGGCTGCAGCAGTTGGCCACACGCCTTTGCAAGTCTTTCGGCAATTTTGACTTCTTCAAAAAGACTGCCAAAAGTTTTCCTATGACTTGCTGTCTCCTACTGCCCATTTTCTTTTAAACACAGAGGAATAACATTGGGAGGAAAAACCCAACAACCTTCTATCTGTAGGAAACAATTTGTATACTTTGCTAGGTTTACATCTATTTTACCAAGTGCTGACTTTGTAAAACGCCAACATAAACTCTTTCACACTCTCCTATGTTTTGTTTGACTGCTTGCACTGGAGGATGTGCCTGGGATAATGTGCTCACATGAGCATCTGGGTCTGAGTTTTAATGTGCTGATCAGCCACGCTGGCACGACTGCAGCAAGCTTTTCTTTTCAGAAAGGTTTGGTGCTTTTGGTGGGCTGTAGAACAGTAAACTTGCTTTTGTTGCCTTCCAGAGTAGTCTGTTATACAGGCTGGGGTGTTTCTGCAGGTCTGAACACCTCTATTAACCTGTTTAGCAAAGGTGTTTTAATTAATGCACAGTGCTTACTGTTGTAGGGATAGTAACATCTCTGTGGATGCTTTCATATAACGTTTGTTGGGTTCTTGGTGATGGTGTTAGTTTGATCTTGTTGAGTGACCAAAGGAATTGAATCTTTTTTAATTTTTATACAGGTTAATCTTAAATACTTAGTGCGCAATGTGAAGCAAAGCTTGAATGCTTCATCTCTTGGTTTCGTGCTTCGTATTTTTTTTAAGACTCAAGAAGTAGTAGGACAAGTAGAGAAAGGTGTGATAAATTATTTGAGTATCTATAGTGTAAAAGGTTGGCAGCTGTAAAAGGGCTCTGTTGCCTTCTTTAGCACTTTCCAGCAGGGATATCTGATGGGTGTTGAACTACTGTAAGTGGCTGATGGAGTGTTTTCAACTGGAGCTGTAGAAGGCAGCTAAGGGTGAAGAGATTTGCACAGAGGTCTCTAAGGAGGCTAAACCTGCACCTGATTTCAGGACCTCAGAATGCTGCATCCTCAGAGCTATTTGGCCATGCTGATGCTGCTCTGGGACCCAAGTTAGCGCTTCTGTGTAGTTCTGCTTTATTTAATATGGATACGCCTGCCCAGTGGTCTTTATACGCTACTAGAATGACAGGTTCTTAGATCCTCAGATGTAACCTGATGTCATGAAGGAATTATCACCAACTCCTATCATCCTGTGATTCTGTGAATATACCAAACAACAGAGATGGCTTTTTTGTGACTGAGGGTAATGAAGATAAATCATCTGACGCTTCCCATTCCCTTGCTACCTACCCACTTTCCATTAGAAAAAGATGCAGATGTTCACCAAGTCAGAATTTGGACCGACTTAACTGGAATTATGGTAGGCTTGCCATCAGGCAAGAATTGTCAGCTCAAGACTCACTATCAGTCTGAATACTGGTTTTAGTTCATTGGAAGTTAGTTGTCGTTCCCAACTGTTGGTCCCTGACTGTCTTTTTGCAGGGCCAGAAGGTTGTAACCAGCATTAACAGAAAGAGCCGTGGTGTACCAATGCTTCCTGAGCAGTCTGTGGCACTATGTTACAGCTGGTGATTTGAGTTTGTGACTTAAATTGTTTTGTTACAAACTTACTCCTATTCAGGTTTCAAAATTTTCATTCAGAAGATTGTCTATGATATGATATGACACATAGCTCTGAATAAAGCAAAAAGAAAGAGGAGAGAAACTTACATAATTGAAGGAATAAATGTGATTAATATTTCTTTTCTTTATTTCTGTAATTAGGACCATTAGTCTACAGTAAGAGAAGCTTTTCTTCAGTTTTCCCAGGGAAAAAACCCAATAGTTTGCCCAGACTCTGCCTGCCTTGTGTTATCACTGTATTTCACTGTACAATCGTGCAACAGCACTTTAATTTCTCATTTTTTGTTCTACCTGCTGAACAAGGACAACATGGATTTATTGACTCTCTTGACCTCTTGATGAAATATTTCTAAAACATGGAGGGTGTCCTCAGTGAGCTCTTTAATCAGTTAAAGCTCTGACGTATTAAGTTTATATCTATCCTTGTAGAAAGACACCTCCAAATGAAACATAATTTTAGATATCGCTGTACAGACCTGACACTTTGTTCTGCATGTTTGCTGTGTTGCATCATCGTGTTGCACATTATGTGACAAAAGTCACATTTCAAATTTGAGGTCCTCAAAAAAGAAGTGCTTCCTTGTGTTTTTTAGGTGATCTTATTGAGCGATATACGCTTACCAACAGGTGTGGAGGGGCTTAGTTGGGCCACTTCTGTGCTCACAAAACTCGGAGCACTTCTACTCCAGCTACTGTCTCAGGAAAGCTGAGAGATAAAAACGTGTTTTCCAAGAGCTAGTCTACATCCCTGTAGGAATAAAATTAAACTCATGACAGTTACCCCGTGGTGAATGATCCAACTGAAAGTGCAATGTTAATGCATCATGTTTCCTCCTCTCCTGTAGTCCCTTAAATGTGGAAGAAGTAACATGAAAAAAAAACCTTATTGTACAAACAAAATACTTTAGGATCTGGAAGTGGGGTTGGGAGGGCTGCTAGCAGCATAGCTTCAGTAATTTGAAAAAAGGTAACTAGAGACCCTCTGTCTTCTGCCTCTAGGAATCAGAAAATATCTCTTGCTTCTCTCAGTTTACTTCTGTTTTACTTTTTACCATGCATGAGTTGATGAATAAGGTAAAAGAATCTTACGTAGAAAAAGGATTAATAAAATTGCCAATATTTTATGACGTATGAATCCAAATTTTGGTCCGATCTGTCACTTGGATATTGCTGAATATTGTTATAGTAGGCACCTGAGAACTTACCAATGCTGACCCATTAGGAGTTATACTATGAGGCCCATGTGTGAGTGGAGAGAGACTCTCTGATTAATAGTCCCGCTGTGAGTGTGACATATCTGTGCTGCTGTATAACTTTTTCCGAATGCTAGATGCTTATGTTTAATGATATTTGCCTCTTCAATAGGAGGAAAAAAGATTGAGATGCTGTTAAATTGCTTTTCTCAGTGTGTGCGCTGTAGACAGGAAAATGAAGCATTAATTCAGTGGGGTTTTTTGTCTTTTGTACGTGCCTGTGAAGCGCAGGGGCTCTGGCTGTAACCCGTTATTCTGTATGTGGGCAGATCCGCTGACCCAGCCGTGTCCCACCTGGGAGGGGGCCCTCTGTTACGGTGCGGGGATAAATCCTGCGTATGCTCACGCTACCCGTGCAGTCCATCCTCAGGACAGTCCCGGACAACCTCTTTACATCAGAAGAACCTTCCGATAAGTTTAGAAAACCCTCCCCCAAAACCCGGGCACCAGACAAACTCAGAACTTTAAATCGGGCAACCAATTCGAAGGGCTTTCTCATGGTCTTCACCTGAAACGTGTTGCGGTCCATTACTGCTTGGACAGCCGCAGGCCTCCGAGAAGATCGTTTTGAAAGTAGTACCTTTAAAACTCCCGAAGATACTGTGTTTTCACGTTGCTCCTGACAATGATGCAGTGTTGGAGGACCATGGAAATAGTTCAGTGGTTTGACTGCCATCTACTGCTCGCTGCTCCTCACGCCCGGGCTCTGCCGGCTTCCCCAGCCGGAAGGATAACATTTTTGGCAAATTTCTAGGAAAAAAATAGCCTGTTTACGCGTTTTTGAACTAAACGGAGGAGGCTACAGCTGAATTTACGAACATTAAATATTGCTACTAGTTTGCAATCTATAAACTTCCAGTGTAAGAGATGCCAAAGAGCCGGAGAGAGATGTTTAGCGTACAGAACTGTTAAAAAGTTGGAGAAGCTCACACTTGAATTTCAAAACCTGCAAAGTTAAACAAAGGAAACCACCAGATTTTAGAAGCTTCTTGGACTTTAAATGGCAAATACAGGTTTTCATCATTTTTTTAGCATTTAGCAGTTTTCTAGTGGGGGCTGTGAGTTAACTCTCATTTCAGCCAAGCGTTAATTCCAGGTTGAGGGGGAAATTGAGGAGCTGCCCACCGAACACCCTCTGATTTCTGCTTCACAGAAGGCTCCTTCCTGCATCACACACAGCACCACCTTCTCTAGTGGTGGCCCTCACGGGGACCTGGCACTGCTCCTCGTCAAAGTCTTGAAATCCTGAGAATTAGGACAACACTGTTCAGACACTTCTCACTGCAGCATTTAAAAAAACCCCAACAAACTCAAAAAACAAACCAAATGCCAAAACCCCACTAAAACAAAAAAAATCCAACATCAACAAAAAAAAACCCCACCCCCCCCAACCCAAATCAAAACCCAACACTCCCCCACTTACATTTTAACATCCATAATCCAGTCTAAAGCCTTATGCCATTACTTTAGGGATTGTCCAGAGCTGTTGCTGTCATTTGGCGCCCTGTTGCCTTGTGCCCTGCAGTAATTATAACAAATACTGCACAAACCCACCAGGATCGGACACATTGCATGATATAAATGACAAACAAAAAGCACAAACAGTATTGCTGTATCAGAATTTACTAATGAGATCAGAATTAAGAGGTAAATAAAGATTTCTTCACAAGAAATGTAAACGTGGTCACCATAAACTGTGTTTATGGGACTTTTTTTGCGTAATAGCCTTCCTGATAGTAAGCACAGTTCGATAGCATCAGGGTTTCATTTACAACATCCCTGTTCACACTTTAAGTGCCAGTGTTGGGAGATGGATTTAATTCCTATGAAAACCTTTCACTCTGTTCGGAAAAAAACCCAGACCTCATCCTCCCTCTGTTTACAGTGTTGGGGGAAAGCAAAGGGATGTTAAGCTCCTGCTCACAAAGTTCAGTGGGAGCCCTATAGGCTATTCCAGGAAAAAAGAAAAAGCTATTTAACGCTTCCCAAAGAATTAACCATTAGGGCACCATCCATGGGACAAACCAGTAGTGTCTTTGCAGGGCTAATTGGGTAACAGAAAAATAACTCCTATTTTAGGTGACCATTCAAATTATGCAAATAATGAATAACAAACAGTGATGCAGAGTGAACCACTTACGCATTAATCTGATCTTAAAATTCCTTTAAATAGATTTCTCACAGAGAATGTCAAAGATCCAGCAACTTTCTAACTATAATCCATCTGTGGGCTTTCCAGGAACGAAAAAATGCAAATATTGTATCTGTTGAACTTAGCTCAATGAGTAACTCAGCCAGCTGTAACTTCAGGAAAGCATTATCTACTGTTTGTCTGGAGCCCCTCTGAAGGTAAATGTTATTTTAGAGATTAAAAGGAAATGCTTTTCATCTGGTAACACCAGTATGCCCACTTAAAAAAAAATAAATATAACTTTTCCTCTGTGATAGGGTGAGGGAGAAAACTTGGTGACCTTTAAAATTTCATTTGGATAAATAATGCTTCCAGAATCTTAGCTACCCTACTAAATTTTTTAAAGATGATTGTGTGAGACAGCTATGAAATAAAAATATTTTACCCTTCTTGTACTGAACCCTGGCTGTACTTTTAAGAAAACAATACACAGCTATAAGAATGCTCCATAATGTACGCAATGCAAATATACAGTTAACTGGTTAAAAGTATATTGAATTTACCTTTCTTTCTAACTTCTAAATTCAAACAAGTGAAAAAAATCCAGCTGATCAAACGGTATTGAATAGTTTCTGGCAACGTTGAGCTGCTGATTGTTTTACTGCACCCAAAGCTGTGCTAGACCCCTCGCAGCCCAGATAAATGAAAGCGTGCAAAGAGCTTGTCACCTAATTTCACGTATGACAAAATGAGAAGACAAAACAGTGGGCTTGGCGAGCCAAAGGATTAGAAAAGGTTGTATTAACAACTTCATACGATTATTCAGCAAAGTCAGTCCGCAGAGTGGCTGAACTGCTATTTTTGGGCTCAAATACTTAAAAATAAAACAAAAATAGTGCCACGTCTGAGTCACTCCCTGGGACATGGCAGAGGGATGGGTTTTAAAGGGCATTTTGTGGCCTGCCAAGCCCATGCAGGAGAGCAGTGTGTGCTTAGAGGCAGCACATCTCCTGTCTGCAGGAAGGCTTGAAGGATCCAGATCCTTTTCCATCGTGTGAGCCACCATCCTGTTAAAAAGTTACGGATCGAATTCAGGGCTGGCTGTACTACTCAGGGGTGAAATCGCACGTTCCATCCCAAACCAGTGCCAATGAATCCTTTGAATCTGAATTGCCAAGAGGTAGTATAATGGCAAAACTGGCACATACTTGATAGCTGTAACCTTATTTACATTGACTCTGACAGAACTCATCGCGTTATAAAGCAGTATTACTGCCATGTTAATTGAACTACTAAATGGCATCAGCAATTGAAACTGTTGATTGCTGCTGCAGTCCACTTGTACTGATATTTAATGAAAGCTAAAGGAAGAAATGGTTTTGCTTAAAATATTGGTAAAGAAGCTGAAAGAATAAAATTAAGCTGACCTTTTGATAGATGTCTGTTTATTGATTTAAATTCACCATTTTGTGAACAACATCGAGGAGGTCTGTTAGAATAGAAGCATGTATAATAACATGAGCTAAACAATTTTTATTTCTTTGTGTGTCATTATGGAGAGATTGAAGCAAGCTTCACCTAAGTGTAGTGATGCAAAAAAAATAATAGTACCCAGTCTGGATGTGAAAAAGCAGAGGAAAACAAGAGCTTCATATTAAAGTGCCTTCTAGGTAGCTGACATGACGCATCTA
Source organism: Rhinoptilus africanus (assembly GCA_013400135.1). Lineage (NCBI taxonomy): Eukaryota > Metazoa > Chordata > Aves > Charadriiformes > Glareolidae > Rhinoptilus > Rhinoptilus africanus. Next base: position 82,179 of record VXBO01008743.1, read on the forward strand.
GTCAGACGTAAATAATGACAGACGGAAACTATCATGAGGTCTGTGAAGCATCAACATGCTGCCATCATTTTCTTTCTAACCTTGCCTTGCTAGCAGCTCTCAGACTTACAGGCTGAGAGATCATTTAAAAAGCAAATCCTAATGATGCTGCCCACTGTAACAACAGCCAGTGAGATTGGCATCAATTTAGCTCGGTTTGGGAGCTCAGGCTCGCAGCCATTGCTGGCTCCTGACACCCCAAAGGGGCTCCGTCCTTCCCTCCCTCTCTCCCTCCCTCCCCGGCTCCCCGCGGCTCCCTCCGCACCTCGCTGGAAATGATCCACCTGTACGGGCAAGCGGGAGAGCCGCCACTGCTCCTTCACCTGCCTCTCTGCAGTTCGTTCTTTCCACTTCTTTCTTTTAGGGGATTGGTTTGTTTGGGTGCCTGGAATATGCTTTTTGTGGTATACATTTTATTTGTGGTACGCGTGCCTAGGAAAAAAGAGGGAGTAACGCGCCGGTGTCCCTGTAGCTTCAGCCGAGTCAGTGTTACGGTTCAGATAAACACTTCTGTACATGGCTGCCATAATCAATGTGGAATGGCAGAGCAATTTTGCAGATGCAACTCAGGAAAAAGAAAAAAAAAAGGGGGCAAACCAAAAAACCTCACGATGCTTATCTGTCTTGTCCAGCTCAGCAGACTCTATTCATCAAAACAACCTACAATAAAACAGTTGAGCATTTTATTGAAGCCGGTGGTTTCGTTGCAAAGCGCCGGGAAACAAAGCTGGTGCGCGATAACGTCATGGCATTATCACTTTGCAAATCAGCATGTGGCTTTGCTTGGGCGCTGGCGGGGCACGAGGGCTCCGGGAGAGACAGATGACAACACGGGAAAACAAGTAGATCAGACTGCTTGTTTTTGATTGTAAACATTATTTTTATATACAACAATGAATTTCATCCTGTTTGGTAAGCCTGACCTCGGGCTGTGTAACTGTATTTCCATTGTTTGTATGTAAATTAAAACACCACCAAAAAAAAAAAAAAAATTCCTTCCCAGCCCTCCCCATCAGAAGGCTGTTTACGCTTCACAGATCTTTCCAGTACTTTAAGCACAACTAAGCAGCTACCTCAGGTAAAGAAGATGCTGTTTTTCCAAGGAGGCATTTTAAAAGATTTCCCCACACACACTTCTGAATGTTCTAAATACTAATGCGGAATTCGTGACTCTCAAAGTAAATAGATGGCACTTAATTATGCTGGTGATGTCAGGTACTGTATAGATTGATTTCCCAAGGCGTAAGTGAAAAATGTACTATTTGGTCTTAAATTTAGGCTTAATAAATAGCTAATTTAGGATCTTGTTCTATATGCAAGGATATAATCACAAGGCATTCATTTTTAAAAGGTTTCATTTATTCTTGTGAGCTTAATTATTGCAAGGAAACTGTGAGCAATTTGTTTTTTTACCAGTGTCTGATTTCTGAGAATGGTTATTAAATATTAAATGGATGCATAATTCAGGCAATTAAGAAAGTAATCACACAAAGTAATGTAATGGAAGTTAATTATTACTGCATAAGCAAATAGTTCATTAATGCTAGTAGTTGCTATGGCTGCATTCTTAATACATGCAGAACTGAAGCATGAATCCTCTGTGTATTTGGAGGTACCAGAAGTATGGTACTGCAGGAAGAGTGCTCCTAATGAAAGGCACAGGCAAATAAGGTCATATTGACCCCTGACTTGTCTGAACATGGTAGGATCATCATTACTTAAGAGAGTTTTATCAAAACCATGGCTGCTCTAGATGCTTATAATCTCTTCTGTTTGTAATACAGACCGTGGCTTAAATCAAGGAAGAACTTGGGGAATTCAGCTGGTTTGAAATAAATCGCCAATCCTGTTTCCCCTGTTAAAATCCTACCCAGTGGTGATCCTCTTGTTAAAAGGCTATAAAATCATTATATGTAACTTAAAAGGACTGCACAATTTTTCAGTACAAAAGCATAATAGCTGACAACCACCCTTGTTAGATTTCGTTCTTCAACGACGAGAGCAAAATCTGACATTTCTTTGCTAACATTATTTCCCTAAAGCGTAGCACTTCATAAAGACTATTTTAAGCCAAGAGACACGCACGCGGCTGTATTCAACCTAGTAGGCAGTGATGCTGTAATGTTAACCTTAGCACTGCATGGTTCAACCAGGGATGGGCATGGTTGATGGGATGAATGGTGCAAAATGGTAAGGAGGTTTTCATTTCATTGAAACCTTGAAAGATGTGAAAACTGGACAGTCGATTCCTTCGTTTCGTGGCTTTGGAGACAAGCAGAATGTCACTTGTCCATTTTAGGCTGTATTTTAAAAGGGGAAGAAAAGAACAAGACAGCAATTACCGTGCTGGACAACCCCTGCGGGTCATTGCATGCCTCCTTTTTCCAACTGCTGTTTCTTGCTTGCTCCTCGCTCAAAATACAGCCACGTTAGGTAAAAGGAGGTGAATTTTGTCACCAGCTGTGCACTGAGGCTAAGCAAAAAGTGGGATTGGAGTAATTGGCATAAAGACTGCTCTGAATTGCCTGGGATGTCTGGAGCCCCAAAGCTACAGACATTTGACAACTGAGGAAGCTGTGATTCATAATTTTTAGTCCTTGTCATTTCAGTGCATCCCACAAAAGGTCTGTAAGGGAAGGAGGATGTATGAGCCAGCTGCTGTTAGCTTGGTGCTTACTGAATTTTCTGGAGAAATCTTCAAATGGTTACTTTATGTTTCTGATGCATCTAGGACTTGAGCAGGAAAAGAAACTTAAGGTGGGGTTGGGAAGCATCGTGATGGCAGCTCAGCATTGTGCTCTGGTCTTCCCAAGGAAGACCAATCAGTTAGAATACTGATGTGATGAATCTGGAAATAAGACTCTGACCATCCAGGGGAGAAAGGGGGGTTACACCTTTGGATTGAAAATGCGCCCATGCACACACACACATGCACAATGACATTTCTAAATTTATTTTTAGGACCGCTCATTCCATGAAACTGTTCATTATTTTGAAATTTTTAATGCTGCTTCAGAATGAAAACAAATGTCGGAGTATAGGAAATTCCTGTGGGACAGAAATTGTGTTTTTACCAGCTCTAATAACCACCAACGCAACAGCATGAGCAGTCAATCAAACAGGAATTGAGCCAGCACAACCCCAGGAAAGTTCCTTTCATCCCTCCTTTATTTGAGAAGCAAACCCTTAGTCTTTTTGCAAGCCCTATTAAACGTACAGCTTTTGCAGAGCGTCTGGGAAGGCATGAGATTTGGCTGCATGGGGCTGAGTGTGAGCGAACAAGTACCAGACTCTCACAGGCCCCACAAACAACACCTTGCAAACGGCCATCTGAAGCCTTCCACACTGAGTGCCTCTCTCAGCTGTGGCAGTGTCACGCAGGAGGGTGGCAAGCCCCTCGGCTAAGGTGGCTGCAAAGCTTTTGTGGTGCCTGTGTTTCATAGCTGGGTCCTCTAAAGTCCCTCTCAGTGCCACTCACACCAATTTTGGAGCCCTCCTGTCATATACTCCTGACAAAATGCCTTTCTTAGTGTGTAAACTGCTGAGTCCAGTGCAGCTTTGCAGCCAGAGTGGTTTAAAGGTGCAGCGCTGTGCAGGGGGCAGCCCCAATGGCAGAGAGCAATGCAACCATCCAGAGGAAAAAGAGAGGGCAAAGGTGGCTTTTGGGTATAACTGACCAAGTTGTCACCCGAAAGGATGTCTAGTTCAATTCAGGCTGTAAAAAGGCAAACTTGAATAATAAACACATTCCGTCAACCCAGATGCAGTATAATTGAACACAACGTGTTGTTGAGGATAGAACACGGACAGAAATGTGTCATGAGGCTATAAAAAAAGGCAGTTCCACCCCATGCAGTTCCTCACAGGCCAATGAATAGCAGGGGACCTTTGGTATCTTACCCTAGAAACGGCTTAATCAGAAATTATCAACCGTTATTGCCTGTCGTGCCACCTTTTCCACTCCTGCTAGGAGGTGAAAGCAAGGAGTGAGGTGCTTAATGATCAAGGTGACGGTGAGATTGGCCAGGTCTGATATGACTTTGTGTGAATAGATGAATATCTGCTTCCCAGAAAACAACACAACGTGTTGTTGAAGGTCTGCAGCTAGACCTTGCCCCCCTACCTATTGCTGATGCCCTCTGGCAGCGGGGGCTGGGGTGGGCAAGCAAGGCATCAGCATCCACAGCTTTCCAACGGGTGGCTGCCAGCTACTTCTGCCCGTCAATACCAGGACTGCATCTGGGTACTCTGTTGGTTTTGTCTTTGGGGTGGGAGTTTTAGTGGGTACATTTTTTGGTGACTGCATTAGAAGTTTGGATAATTCTATTGATGGCGGTTTTAGTTCTCATATGGACTGCTCATCGGTATTTTTGGCAAATGAATGTGTGATAAGTGCACTTGGAGGTTGTTCTTTGAATGAAAGCTTGCTCATTGTATATGGAGGCATAGGCACAAATCATTCCTTATAGAGATTGTTTTGTTGTTGTTTTCCCAATGACACCACAAAGAAAGGAAGGATTTCCAGAAATGAGCCAAAACCAGCAAAGGTCTGATTAAAACTATAATCCTCTGAAATGAAAAAACTCAATTTACTTTTAACATAATGAGTTCTGAATACAAAATTTGCCCACATAATCTTCTTGGTGTTATGGTCTCAGTATGCTGTATTTTTCTAATCAAACAGTCGTAGTTTATTTCGGATACAGATTTTAAGTCTCATTTACTGTGTCATGTATTACAGAAATGTCCCTCAAGGCTTTCATTTAACAGTAATACTGCCACTATATTTCTTTTTTTGAAACAACTTTTCGTTTTGTGAAGCAAAATAATAGAGCAAAAATAACTTCAAATCCTCATTTTTGTTTTAAACCATGTTTTTGCAGTTCGAAGTTCTGGTTTAATACTGATAACTTGGATGTTTTGTTTTTATTTAACATGGTGAAAATGACCTGTGCTAGAACAGCCCATTAGACCAGGGCACCTACCTGTGTTTGTAAACCTATCTATCTAGTTGGGGATACGTTCTAATAAAATACTGACAATGCCAAAGTATTTTTCTTTAAATATAAAAACTATAAATGAAAAAAAAAATCTATAATGTTGAAATTGTACCTTTCTCTCAACCTTGCTTATATGTTTATCAATTTCTAGGCTCAAACCAAGCATGACAAATTTAAATGCTATGCCAGTTGTCTACTGCGTGAACAACTCCCAGTTGACTTCCTACCCATATAGAAAACGTGTGTCCCTTATTCAGCTCCGAGCCATTTCTTCATGTGGCAAGAAAGCCTCACACCCTTGTTGCATTTGGGAGGCAGAATCTTCATAGGAAATAGTTTAGGCATTTTTTTTTTTTTAACTAACTCTAACAAGTTACCTTGGGGTGGCTTATTTTGAGTGATTCGTTCTGATTTCCCCAATAGTCCCGTCGATTTAACTCAATATAGTCATACAATAAACATTTCAATAACCAGGTCAACATGCAGTATTCATAAATTCTTGCAGAGCAGCTCTACATCCATCATGCAGTATAGTAAAGGTTGAGCACCACAGTCTTATCCTATTTTTCATTTTCCTTAAACATATGCACATACTTTTTCAAATCAGACCACACCGTTATTCATAGATTCTGGGAGGCTGTCATGAAATGCAACAAAAAAAAAAGTGTACATATAATTGTATGGACTCTGACAGAGATAACAAGGAAAAAGTTGAGGTTTCAAGTACTTATTCAAGTTTTGGATGAAGAAAATAGTTTCCTTTTCTCTTTGGTCTTTGTTGGCAAGCAAGCATCGAAGTGACAAACGCCCAGTAGTAGGCTGTCAGTCGGTATAGGCATGGTGATGGTTTCTATTATTGTTTTTTTCTTACTGTGTCTGTTCATATTACTTTTCTCCTCATTTTATAGGACTTCCTATATATAGGAATATATACAGAGGTGCGTTCTAAGTCTTAGCAGAGAATGTAATGAACTTCAAATGGGTCTGGGATGATAAATTTGCACAAAAGTTGGAAAAAGTATGTACTTGTGATGGTTCAGAATAATTTGCTTATTCTGTACTGAGGTTTTGTTTTTTAAAACACAGTAATTCTTCCTCAAAGTATAATAACTCCATGCTCCTTCAGTGTTTTTCTTAACTCTCTGCTTGTTTTGTTGTTTCATTGGATGTAATGATTGCCATAAACTGTTTTTGTTGTTGTTCTCAGTTGCATCTTTAGTTTTCACTAAGTTTTGCTTGAACCTCTTAAACAAGTCAGTCGCCTGCTTCCCTTCTTGTACATGTTGTCCCTGTTCCCTTGGCCCAGGGAATTGACCCACTCTTGAGAAAACATGAAGGCATCTTTGGAGGAAGTGGGCCTTGGTCAGGGAGCGTACAAGCTGAAATTACGGCACGTAGGTTACGAAGGTCCTGGCCGCTAGTCAACCACGAGTTTAGTGAGTGTCCCTTACAGTCAAAGGCCCATCATCCATGTATGGGGATTAGCTTGTGTGCCAGTGCTGTCAAAGGACGGCGCGTGAGAGGAAGACAGAGGTGGTATTGCATAGCAGTGCTTTGGGAGAGGAGGAGGAGTGGAAGGATGAGCAGCAGCAGTTAATTTCAGGTGGAGAGACAAAAAGATGATGTTGACCTTCAAAAGGTAAAAAGCTCCGCCCTGCAGTTACCTGACTGCATACCCCTTCAATGAAGTCATTTTGGGGTTTTGATGTGAGCCTTGGCAGAATACAATTCTCTTTGAACTTGCGCAGGCCCCTGTTATTCCTAACTGGTAAGTTAATGCTGTCCTGCCAAGGGAATACTCTAATCTTATGGGTAGTGCGGTGTCATGCCAGTACATAATGTTTAAGGAGTGCTTGCCTGGAGTAATCTTAGAAGTGGAACATCTTGAAAATCACTTCAGGACTTTTACTTACACGTGCAAGTCAGTTAACAGCTCTCGGAGTTCAAGAGGTGGTTTATCTGTTGTGTAGGGATAGCACTGTAACTTTTCATAGAAATTGTTTGCTACATCCAGAACTCATTAGGGAACTCTTAATAGTTCATCTCGGTGTTTGCCCCTGAACTGAGATGCTGATAGGTTGCCAAGGCTTGTTTAGCAAAATGCTCCCAGGGAAATTCTCAGGAGTACGAGATCTGCACATGCTGACTCCCTCCCTTTGTCTCAGTAAAAATGTAAAAGCTATTTCAAGGCATCTAATGTTAGAATCTGTTACTAAAATAAAATAAAGCGGTACAGAATTTTTTTTCCCACTCTGCAGCTCCAACCCTCCTTTCTGCAATCACTTCCTTTCCCAGAGCATTTCAGCTTTACAGCTATGGCACCCAGCAGCCATGAAATTACTCCAGGATTATTTCATACAAGAGAAAAACTTTAATATTTTTATTAATATAAATGAGTAGTTGTGGTAAACCCAAAGTTATTTGTCATTCCATCGAAACGAACAACTGAAGTTGTTACAGCTTCCTATTTTCAGTAGGAAACAAAATGTTTGGCAGGTGCTTTAAAAAAGCCTTTTGCATCAACTTGAAAAATGTTTTTTTTTTTTTTTTTGTGGGGAGGCAGGAATTCTTCATTTTAGGTACAATGCCATTGCTCTGCCTAAGTTGTGAGCCTGATAAAATATATTAAGAACACGTATTGCCAGTTAAGACAACCTATAAAACTTGGTTAAGCTTTGGAGAAGTATTAAATATTTATGCTTTAAACCACTAAAACCGTTTCTTTGCTGTATGTTGGGTTATATTCTTTCAGCTAGTCTTGTTAGTATACTACATAGCACCACACACTTTGTTGGCACTTGCCTGTTATAACACATGGGCAATAAAAATATATCTGTAGTTTTTACTTAGAAGTTCTTTTTATAGTGTATGTATTACATGTAATTAACATGGCATTACTGCAACCCATATAGTATCAAGAAATATTTCCTCCCTCAGTGTAATACAATAGAATTTTATTACTTGAATTAGGAAGGCAAATTAGTTTTCACTGTGCATCTTTTAAGCCATGCTGCAGCAGATGACGTTTCCAAGTAATTAAGATAAAATTGTAAATGGGATATGTTTATCCCTGATTATTAACGTTCAAAGACTAAGTTGACAAGGTCATACAGAAATCATGTATGGTGATTTCTCCAGTATAAGGAATCAAATGAGAAACATAAAAGTTCTTGAGCAAAAAACCAAACAAACCCAAACTTGGCAAAAAAAAAAATTTTGTTTTGTTTTGTTCCACTAATAGATGCTTTTATTTCAAGGAGTCAAACTTGCATATACTGGAGCAAAATTTGCTTCCTGACTTCAGCTTCCTGAAATCAGATCATAAATGAGATCATTCGCTTGGTATGTTGATGTGGGCATTCTAGTTTACTTAAAATAGGATGTGTGAAAATGACTGACTGGGATACAGAGCTATGGTTATTTCATGTATCTGTGTCCAGTCCCAGGCCTTGAAAAAATGCTGCTACTTTCTTTTTGAAAGAGCATCCCGCCTGACTTAAAACTATTGCTTGTATTTCAGTAGTCTCACTGAACAGAGGAAAAGCAAAAGGATGTTTTTTCCTCTCTGGACAGCAAGTCTTAATTCAAGAATGGCATGCAAAATTTCTGTAGCCTGTAACGTTTTTTAGAAAGCCCAGTCACTAAAATATTCAGGAGTGGATTGAATCCAAGTGTTCTGGATCACCGTATTTTGTAGATAAGATAAAAGGAACAAAGGACAGCTATGAACATGGAGGAAGCAGCAGAAAAGTGAGGCTTAAAAACAGCTTGACCTGAAGATGTAGAACCTGGTAGAAGATGTTGGATGAACATGAGAACACAGATGTCAGTTAAGAGTCTGAACAGCTAACAATATTGGTGAGAGGAGGAAATGAAGGGTAAGATTAAGAACAGGGGTGGATCAAGATGATCTAGAGAGCAGTGAACAAGCAAAGGTCATCCTTGCAATGTTCTGTGTGCCAGGAGAGATGTTCCCCTTCAGCAGTAATGCCCGCTCTCTTCTGAATGGATGTGAGTGAGTGGAATTTAAGTTTTTGCCACCAAAGCAAACACGAGTTGTGGTCGAAGTGCTGGTGATGCCTTTGCCCACCTTAAGCCTAATCCTGAGCTCAGTGAAAACAAAGACAGATGATTTCTATTGACTTCAGAGCACTCTGGGTCATACCCTCTGCAAGGTACTTGGTGACAATCAAGTGTCATTGCTATTGTCTTTCCTATGGCCAGCTCCGGTATGGAAATTAATTTGAAAACTCCATAACCACTGTGAAATTAGTCCTATGTTGCCATTGCTTCTTAGGGATAATTGCTAATCCCTGCAAAGACAGTAAGTGTGAAAGGCTCTGCAGATGCTGTCTGGGACATTCCTGGGCAGGAGAGAGCTTGGCGCCATTTTTATAGTTATGCCTGTTAAGATTTAATAGATGGAAAGTTTCATTAGTGAACTGTGTTGCAATTAACTTGAAGGAAGGTTCCAGCCTACTGTATGCAGTCCTTCCTCAGAGAAAGTTGTTTACATTTCCTTTTGGTAATAATTTATTGGCTTTTCAGCACTTGAATGTTAATGAATAGCAAGGGCCATGATTTAACAAAAAACCACCAACAACACATAACATGATTTTCTCATTACAACTAACCCAATCCTCTTTTAGAGTATAACTTTTTATTCCTCAGTGAACATACCGGTTGCTGAAAGTCAAGACTGAGTTGACCCAAGGGCAAGGGATAACGCAGAAATGCAAATTTAAGGGAATAGTTTTCTCCTTGGTAACATCTGTAATAAGGATTAATGGGGTAGCGACCTGGTTTTTGTTTGTCTTTTTACCAGTCTACCCTGAGGCCAGATCCTGCATGCTTCACACAATACTTTCATTGCAAAATAGATTAGGATTTAGGCCTTCTTGGTCTTGCGGGTGACCTGCCATGAGAGAAGAGGCACACAATTCCTACTAACTTTAGGGCTGCTGCAGACTGATTTTAGTGCATTTATTGGGGAATTGCTCTGCACCACTACTTTTGAAAGAGGAATATGTGGTCGCATGAAGCTGATTGATGTTCATAGTAACTGAGGATCATGTTCCCTGAACCTTCTGGGTCTACTTGAAAAGAGCTCTATCAAAGCAAGCAGCGATTGAGGCCAGCTCCTGCCAGCTCCCAGCTCTCCTGAGCCACAAGCAAGTGTTGGTGAAATGTCTGGGGGATGCTTTCATCCTTTGAGAGACTCTCAGCGTGCTTTTGCTGACACTTGTAACCATGAAGTGAGGGCAAACTGCTCTGAAAAATTGTTCTCCTTGATTCAGAGTCAAGTTCCTCAGATTTCTATCAAAAACTTTGTCCAAAAAAAAAAATAAATTAACAGACTTATATGAACATCCCTTAGAAGTCAGGTTTTTTCTGGCACTGGTGAAGAATATTACTTCTGTGAAATGTAAAGATTCCTGCAAAGTCAAGAAACAGAGATCATACACTTGACCATGAAGTTGTGATGACCTGAAGGAATTCCAGATGATGGCAGTTCATAGCACCGTTAACTGACAGACATTCTGGTTTTCCCTGTACAGACACTTCTCTGATCAGGACAGTGCAGAGCTGACAAACTGATGTTAACAGGAGCTTGGAAGGTTTTTGCATTTCTTAGTTAACTGGGAAATCTGTGCATGATGACCAGTGTGTGATGTGTGACTTCTTCTTGGCCTGGCATCATAATCTCAAAATGAATGAACAGAAATAAGGAAGGCATTATACTATTTTATGCTAAATTAACCTATCTGTAGTGCACTAAATGTCTATCTCTGGAGAAGCATCATAAAACCTAAGTATTTTCACTGCAACAGTGGTATTATAAGTATTTTATGGGTTATTGCTAGGATGTAAAATTACTAACCAAGATTTTTAAAAATACTAGAAGAAAATAGGAAAGTGGGAACCATTCACGCAAATTTCATTCTGTTATTTAACTGAAATTTCAGTTATTGTTCCATTTAGAGCTCGCCAAAGATTATTTTTTTAACATATCCTTGTGAGGAGGGGGAAAAGCATATTCGTCAATGCTTAAATACTCTGTAGGGGCACAGTGGGTCTGTTTGGAACCTCTTGTGGGCAAGGTTTGCAGGGCTGAGGGTAGAAAACGTTGTCAAAGTGGACGCAGGCAGACTGGCCAAATGGCCCGTGTGTGCACACTCAGCTGGACCGTATGGGCTTAGGTCTGGGCGGTAATATAAAAATTGCTGTCTCTACTGTGGCTTTTCTGAGTGAGCACCTCTTCCCGCCATGCTACAGATGATCCATTTTGTATTAAAGATTTAGGGGGGCCATAGAATTGTGTGGGTGGGTGTCTGACCTTATAGACACCTTTTAGTCCTATTCCAGGGGCTGCTTTATGAGAAGTGGAAGGAGGAGAGTTAGGGATGGGTGCAAGTATCCCTCGCATATTGCCCCATGAATACCGTAAGTCTGGTGGGAGATTCCTTCTCTTCCCCTGTCCTTCTCTCATGGTGCTGTGAAGTATTCTGGAAAGTCTTAGTTTTGGGGGCAAAGGAACAGGAGAAAATCTGAAAGCTCAAAAAAGAAAAAAAAATTCACGCCTTGCTTTGTGTGTGATTGCAATTGTGAAGGCAAAGAGGGAGATTTTGGACATGTAGAGCTAATCCTTTACTTTCTATTTTGATGGACACAGAATGGAAAATAAAGGATGAGATATTACACAGAGGAGGCGGGTGTGTGAGAGACAGGGCAAGGTGCACCCTTTCAGAAAAACCAGGTGTGTTGGATGCATTGCCATGATGCTAAAAGCAGGTTATCTGCATACGTGCACCTATGCCCACACGTGCTGGAGTCGAGTCTTAAAAACGAGGGGGATGTCAGCTTTTTCTTAATTTTGGATCTTCCTACTTCATCTAATAAAAGTGATATTATTAGCTAGCACTAAAAAATTTAGAGTAAGTTGGAATCCAGCGTGAGAGAAAAACAGTAGGCTCTGATCAGTGTGACTAGGATGAAGAGAAAGACTTTTTCAAGAGCTTTCTCAACACAGGTGATGATCTGGAGCTACCCCGAGGTGTGGGTTTTGCCACCAAATGTGTTTGAGACCGAGTCAATTCGGTTAAAGCTGCAGTGCTGTTGTGGCTGGGGTTCGATGGGACAACGATGCATTAACCTGCGGCATAGGATCATAACCCACCCCTCCGCAAAATTAGTAGCTGCGTTTGAGTATTGTAAGCCTAGGAAGGAATCCTTCCAAATGGCTCAAAAGAACGTCACGCAGCCTTTATGAGTTTGTCACTACAGCAGAGACGCCTCCAACTCGCTTTGGTTTAGTGACATAGCTTGTGGGTAAAAGCTTTAGGCAAGGCCACACACATGCAAACAGCCACTGGTGATTTGGATAATTAGTAGGAATGGCAAAGCCCTGTCTCTTTACAAGAAAGGTAGCAATGATATGCAATTAAAAATGAGCTGTAAAAGGTAAAATCATGTAGCTATATGGAATGAGCCAGGTTGAGTAAAACAACATAACAGCTATCAAAAAAAAAAAAGAAAGAGGAGAATGAAAGGAAAATGCCCTGATTTTGTGTGTCATTTTCAGTGAAATATTTTCTACAGGTGGAATGGGAGAGAATCTTTGGCTGCTCTGAAAACAGGAGTAGCTCTGTCGCACAACCGGTGTCCTGATGTCTGTAGGATCTGTTAACTTAGAATATTTATGTTAAAGGTGTCTGAATGGAGCACCTTGATAGTATGAAAAAATGTCAAAAATATTATAATTAAGCAGAAAAGTATGAGATGCAATTAATGTTTTATCTTACAATTTTTTTCCTACCTCCTGGTTCTTGCTGACTTTTGAAGTGCTTGGCCCTTCCACCTGTTTTCTTTGCGTTGGAAAGTTTTCAGATTGGCTCCAGCATTATTTGTTTTGACAAATTTGGGCTATATTCCCTTTTTTCCTTATCTACTCCTCCTTATTTGCCTTGTGGAACTGGATTTGTGACACTGTACTATTTCCTTGACATTAGTCTGCCAGTTATATTCGGTATCAGAAAAAAACCCATGAGGATAGTTATCAAGTATTTCTAATAAATCAGAATGACTTCACACTGCTTTGACTACTGCATATTTATAGTACAGCTTTACGTCTGTAAATCTGGAATGAGGTAGGCTGCAATACATGCTGGCACCATCCAATATCTCTATCAGATGATATAATAAAGAGGTCTGGACCACTGAGGTCATTAAAGATCCACAAAGATGCTTCACAAAAGAACTTTTAAACTTACTGTTCTGGGAAAATAGATTTTAGATATTTCTGTAATAATCACGTTCTGCCCAAGTTATTGCTCCAGATGGAGTTTTACGTCGTGTTTTATCTCATTTCTGTCAATAGGTGTGCACTAGTGACTGCATGGCATCATATGCATAACGATTTATGCTTTACAGGGAGTTCTATTTCAGTAGCAGGCGAGTGTGTAAAAAAATTAATATATTAATATATAATTCAGAATCCAGTAGATAATTAACAAATATGGGCTAGCCGTTATTGTTTAAGTATAAAAGGTGCTCTTGGGCTCATAGTCATGTTTTTTGGCTGCTTTTATATACAGAACATTATCATTATGCAATATTCTTTCTAGATTTGTCAGAGTTTTATGTCACTTAAAGCACCAATTAGTCAAAAACCATTGTACAGCTAGAACTTCTCTCCGGTTTTTGTTAAATACTCTAAGTAGCCAGCAAATGTTAAAACTTCTTTTGCGGAAAAGTAAAGCAGATGTAATGAGGTGTTGCCTTCTCTTTGAGAGGGTCTTGTGTGGTCTTACTTCTTTCTTTGTATCTTGAGGCCTCTGGTGGAAACATGTACATCACAGGAGGGGCACCACTCAGCGAGGTGTGAAGGAAGCCCTTTACTTCTAGACAGTGATGTGTGGCTATTAACTTTTGAAGCTCTTATTTGTCTGAGAGGTTGCTCTCTAAGCAGTAATAAACAGCTCCTACAGCTCAGAACTGAAGACAAAAGAGCCTTGAACAGTGTTAGGATGAAATTTTTGTGGTGACTCTGAGCTAATGCTTCCATAATAGCCGTGCATTTATTAAAACAAAACAAAAGCAACCCCCCTCCCCCCAAACAACAAACACACGCACCCCCACACATACTCCCCAAACCCCCACCCAAACCACAACTCTGGGATGAATCTGTAGATATGCATCTATGCATTGAGAGTGGGTTGGGTTTTTTTCTGCCTCTTAACCCAGCTGATCGAAGTTAAGGTCAAGAGGTATTTGTATAAAGTTAATGGTTACGGTGTGTAAATGAATTTAATGAGCTTAATGAGTGTTAAAATAAGCTAAATAAGCTTAAAAAGAGAGAAGGAGTAACAAGATATCTAACAAAATGGCCCAGTTTGCTTGCAGTAATCTAGCAAATTTTAAAAGATCTCTGATGAGGGAAAACTCCTGAGTGAGTCTTTAGCTCCTAATAAAGGCACAAAAATGGTAATAATTATTTTTGAAACCTTGAAGACTACAACCCTCTCCTAAACCAACCTCCCACCATTTATGATGGCTTGTGTATGTGTGCAAGATACAATGAAGCTATAGTTAAAAATTTTGAGACTACAGACTGGCGTACATCTGTGCTGGAGTAAATGTTCAGCTCTGTCATAATACAGAGGTTTTAGTCAAGAAAGGAAATGAGAATACATTGTGGATGCATTTGATATAGATCTTCTTTTTGAGGGAAACACTTCCATGAAAGTGAGGATTGATGTTTGTCTACCATTTATATAATCTTATTTGGAAAAGAAAAGAGATTCTGATCAACTGTGTACTGAGAAACAAGGAATCCAAATGTTTCAGAAATCTTGGAAAGATTTGGCACAAGTTTGGCCAGGAATAGTTTGTGACTCCTAGTTCTGTCCTTCTCAGCTCTCTGGAACATTGATTGAATCTTGCAGGGCAGAATAAAATTGCAGACTGCAGCAAGACCGCTAAATAGCGTACTTGGAAAAAATCAAAATGTGCTCACACATCTAAAATCTTTTATTTTGAGTGAAAAACTTGCCCAACAAGCTCCACGGAAATATTGCAACTGTTTGGTGATCGTAACGTGGCTTATAAAACGGTGTTGTTCAGTGCTGCAACAGGGTTGCACTTTCAGGGATCATTTCCTGGTTTTTCAAGATGTCTGTTGAGGTCTGTGGCACAGAGCACAATGGAAGATGTCTCTGTAGGTCTCTTTCTGTTCGACACAAAGTGTATTTGAGCATTTGTATTTGAGAGCGTTGCATGACCCTTAGGTTAAGGCACCTTGTACCATGTCTCAAACATGTAGTTGTTACTCCTATGAGAATAGTTAACTAAGAGATTTGGCTTATGAGCTGGGAATAACTTGCTGAATCTGCAGTTTTGGGTTTGTTTTTTTTTTTTTTAAAGACACTAATACCTTAAAACAAAACCTAGAACCTCCCTCTGCCTCTTCTAGATTCTTTCTGTTGATTATTAATAACGAATGAGCAAATAATATTTTAGGTGAGAGCTGATGTGAGAGTGAATCTAAGCTTGCAGCCAGAAAGCCCTGTGGCATTTTTCCCTATTTCTGTGGGTGCATCTAGCCACTTTTCCTCAGAAAGAACACAGCTGTGATCTGTGTCAAGGAATAAAGG
The DNA here is from genome assembly GCA_013400135.1 of Rhinoptilus africanus. Classification (NCBI taxonomy): domain Eukaryota; kingdom Metazoa; phylum Chordata; class Aves; order Charadriiformes; family Glareolidae; genus Rhinoptilus; species Rhinoptilus africanus. The sequence goes on from VXBO01008743.1 coordinate 97,870, forward strand.
GTGCTCTGAGATTGCAGTGATTAGTTGATTTGCATCTTCAGTTGAAAGGAAATTCTAGCTAATCAATGGACTCAACTACACTTGTTTTGATTTAAATAAGCAAGTCTAAAAGCCTTCTCTGCACCTCTGTTTGTTTAAGTTGGCTTTGTCTCTTTGATCTCATGTTAACATACCTTAATGACAGGTAATGATTGATAATGGTGTATTGTAAAGTTCAGGTAATAAATAGTGTTTTACTCATAATAATGCTGAATAATGTACTTTTTATGACCCAGTTTGATGGAAAATTTCCTTGTCAACTCTGCCTAATTGTCCAAACAAAACCACCCATTACTTAAAGAAATACATGTCTAAACTAGACACATTAATTAGGGTCATGACTGAGCTACACAAAGGAACATAGTAACACTTCAGTTATCTTTAAGTATGATCTTTGGACAGCAGTCCTAATGTTGAACTGAAGTTTAATGGGAAGCTATTGTTTATATTATCCTTTTGTAGGTCACAGACGCAAGTTGGAGTCCATCCATAGTGGCTGGGTGATGGGAATAGTGGCATTTCCCTGAAGGTCTTTAAAGGTCACAAGCAATATTAGCTGGAGCACCAGAAATCGCAAAATCAAGTAAGCCTGGATGACAAAGGAGGAAAAGAGGTTTCTGGGGTTTTAGCCAGTCAGAAACCGAAGTCAGTAAATATCACATTCCATCAAGTTGAGGGTTAAAAAGAGGTTTAGTTTTTAGCTGTCAACCTCCCGGAATTCTGTACATCTGAGTGCTGTGCCAAACCCTCCAGGGGCGCTGGTATCTCATCTGCACTGAAGTTTCGGGTGTTTTTACGGATAACATAGTGAGGCTCCAGACGCACCAGTACAGACTTTAAAATAGAAGCCCAGACTTCAGAAAACTTTACGTATAGTCAATCACTCAAAATTATAAGGAATAACAAAAACCTAATTCTGCGAAAACATGAGGTTGAATGAGTAGATTGTCATGTGGGACCAAGTAATTTTCTAATGAAAGGCCTGCTAGGTGCTGAGTTCAGGTCCCTTTAATAAACAATGCTCATGTTTATAAGTATCATAGAAGCAAGGGTGAGATACTGCTGATTTAAGAGAATTTGTATTCTCTCCCACCACCCCCACACAGCAGAGCATTCCTTGGGTCTCGGAAACATAGCGGCTTTGGTGCAAGACTGAGTGTGTCAGCATGCTTGGAATGAAATGAAAAAACACCTACCTGTCCCTTTCCTACTCTTGTTGTTTCCGTTCAATATTAAAAGTGTATAAGATGTTATGCCAAAAGGGATTTGTCCTTTTTATCTAGGAAGAGGAATGCTTTTGCTATTTGCATTTCTGAATTGCTTAGCTGCCCAAGCATGCTTTATGTGTGCTGCTTGAAATGTGTCATCGGATCACGTGGCCGCTGTTCTCCGGCTGATGTTGGACTTTCTCCAACAAATATGGATTATGTTAAAGTAGGTTCTGAATTGACGAGGATATGTTAATAACTCCCAGATGGGCATCTTTGTGCAGGGAAATACAAGCAGTCTATGGCAGGAGCTAGTGTTTGGCAGGTCCATCATTCCGTCATTAAAGGCCACATTATTACTTACAACTCTGCTTGCATGACAATTGCTTGCATAAACTCAGTCTCACAGTAACAAATACACACAATTTGCTTTTAGATGTATTTTCCTCTTGCAAGGAATTTTTTTATATGGCAGCCGGTATTTCCTCCAGTTTAAAATACGGATCTTTATAATTAAACAATAGCATGAAATAAACACTTAGGTTCCACAAATGCCCGCCTAAGGTAGTTTTTTCAGATGTGTGATACAAATACAAGCACAGAATAGTTACATCAGTGCCGCCTCTATTATTCAGTGTAGTGTTTATCTAAATTTCATTTATAGTTACAATTGGGTGCGTTGTTTTTCAACAAGTTTAACAGGTTTTTTATTTCATACTCTAAAGGTGTTCCTAGCCTTCCTATGAGCTGTTAAAAATAATGTTGCTTTCCACCTACTTGCACGGATGGAAGAAGTGGTTATAACTAAATAAATATATAAGCAGCATGTACAAGTGTGAATTATATCACAAATGTATTTGCTATGCATCTTCACCACTGCACTTGCCCTTCATCTGTTAACCCATTTCACCAAAATATTCCAAAGCTCTGTCCATTCAACAAGCATTTACAAAATGTGACTTCTTGGAAAACCACTTTTCCCCAATCCCACCCCTCCTAAGGATCCAGCCATGACCTTGAAAAAAAATGCAAAAGTCATGCCAGGTTTTTTAAGGGTATAAAAACCCCAAAATAAATTACTTACAGATTATGCCTTTCACTACTAGCTAGAAGTGGAGCAAAGACTTTGGATTCCGGGAATGGGAAGCTTTGAGATTCCCAGTTCTAGTTCTTATCTTTAGTCCTAGAGACATGCCTCAAAAGTTGAATCCTACAAGGCATGGCCTCTGGTTACAATCTGTGGAATAGTTATCATGTAAGAGAATATAAATAACATAAGCAATAAACATTTTTTAAAAATCATAAAACAATAATAATTTTTTTGCAAAAAAACTTTGCAAATAAATTGTGAATATTTTTATCAATTGTCTAGATTATTCTACCTCAGAGTCAGCGATCTCTATACTCCACTTTAATGTATTCTCACAAACACATATCTGTCTTTTCTCATGCACCTATGGTCAAACGTGGATTTTGACTGACATATCAATGATAATGATTACTTTATTGTTCTTCATAATAAAAGGGGTAAAGTATACATTTTGAAATAACATCATTGAGTCAGATGATGAGAATTTACATTTTCACCGCACGTTCTGGGTAATACTGCTGTGTCGGGGCAGTATTTTCTGATGATAACCCAAAATGTCAATACCATCAAGTGTTTGGATCTGACCCAAGCAACAAAGATATCATGAGGGCTCCAAGTATTTTTGTATTCCTCTAGTCTCTTTCTGCATGTTATGATATTGTTGCTCTCAAACTGGCACTTAATTTTCTTGGCTCTTAAAATGAGTGTTGTAAGAGTAGTTGAATGTAATATGTGGTATTTTAATATTGTGACTCTTAATGCTACATAAAACCTTTGTTTCCTACAGGTTTATTGAGCTGGTGTATTAGATTTCCTGCTGCATGAGCAAGAAGATTATGGTGGCTTACGTCTAAGTGTGCTTTTGGGAGGCATTTTGTATTTTCTCTATAAATAGTCTTTCTAAAACACAATTGTGAAACTATTAATGTTTATATCGCATTATACATCTCTCTAAGTTTACTGTGCTGAGTATACAGTGCAGAAGCAAGAGGAAATGTTTTTGTCTAAGAAACGTGTTCAGAATTGTTATTGTTAAAAGGCTACTAAAAGGCAAGTTTTTAAATATTTGTCTTCTTATCTGTAGGGTATTTTTGGCGTATTACACTGAGTCATCCCTCTTTTCAGCAATAGTAAAATTACATCTCTTCTGGAGTTAAGCACTTCAATAGAGCTTGCAGATATGAAGCTTTCAGCAGAAATGTGGGTATTCTGGCTGTTCCTTTCATGTCGGAAAAATATGAAGCAAGTCAATTGCAATTACAAGTTCTTCACAGATTAAATTCTTATTCAGGGATCAGAGCCACGTGCACAGCAAAACTTGTATTTTACTCTGGATAAACGTTTTTGCCTTAAGCAAAAGAAAGCGTTTAATATGGACTTTAAAGACACAAACCCGTAAAGATCCCTTGTCCTAAAACAAACGGGAAATGTATGTGGGGGGAGGGATGGTAGAGGTGGTTCATACCTGTATTGTATTACTGACTTGCATTCTGTTTTGAGAGTAATTTAACAAGCGATTTCTTTACGATTTATAAGAGAATGCCACAGGCCTAACTTTGTGAGGTTCCCTGTAGCTGCTTATTCACCCGCACACGAATAGCCAGTTTCATTATTTTCGAAAACCTAACATGAGTGAAACAAATGCGTGGTGTCGCCTCATCTGGCCAAAGGAAGGACGATGACCTCCAAGCAGTGACGGTGAGGTGGACGGGCTCCAGCCCCGTGTCCTCCTCTGGTTCAGGTGTAGCGTGACGTAGGGGTAATCTGCAATTTGCTGGGGGCATCGTTAGCTCGCTCTGCCTGCGGGGCAGGATTGGAGCCAGGCCAGGAGCAGCTGCCCGCCGGGCTTCCCCGGGCACATGGGGATCCGCAGGACCCCTGCCATCACCCACCTCAGGCCGGTGCCGAAGCCCCCGGTGACGCGGAGGTATTAGGTCAGATGAGTTACATTAAGTGGCAAGTGATAAATTCAAGATGACAATCCAAAACAGCAGTGTTTCTTCTGGTAATTAATTCCAGTGGTGCCTGAGGCTGTGCTTAGCTGCTACAACCAGTGTGGCCAATGCTGAGCAGCTAATGAGAAAACATTACAGCGAGGATTAGGGGCCAGTACATTCTGGCAGGATGAGGTCACTATGATTAGAGAATATTAATGCAGGCTTAATGTGATAAACTGACTGTGACAAAGAAACTTTATTTTATCCATCAGTGGTTAAAATGCAAAAATCCCTTTTTAAAAACAAAATAATAAAATTTAAATTATTTTTTTCCCCCCTCCTAAACAGCTTTTACACTCTGCCTGTAGTCCAGTGGCACCAAGTGTTGCTTCAGTGCTGTCACATGCAAACCATGTCAAAGCCAGTTAGCTGGTGTAGCCAGACACAAATTCTTCTCTTTAATTTGTTTTAATTACTTTTGTCAGGTAACAATGAACACTCAGTTTAGAGGAAGGCTGGAAAGCTTAAAGGAAGCTTTGTGGTTGTTACCTATAAAGCAGAAAGAATGATGAGAAAACAACACTTGTACACTCCAGCATCCTACTGCCTTCGATCAACCGCAGCGGGGGGGTTGCATGATCCTGTCTAGCAAAAGGCAAGGACATCCTCAAACCTTTGACTGTGTTAGAGATGGGGAAAGGTGGAATAGCAGAGTTTTATAATCACAGCCCTGCCCTCCAGCATGGGTTTGAGGGCTTGGTTGTGAAGAAAAATCTGTACCCAATGGCGTTTTTTTAAAAAAAAAAGTTTCTGTGAGCTTTTCCCAGGCTGTTATGTTACCCTCCGTAGCTGCAGGATTCGTGTTATTCATAAACTAGAGGTGCTGTGTGCCATCCTAATGGAAACCTGTGGATTATAAAGTGCTTACTAGGCACTTTCACTAATAGAGTTGAAATGGTGTACTGCTAATTATGGACTGAGACGTGTTTCCTTAGTGTTTCCTATTAATTGAGAGGATATAGATGAGATGGACGACATATCGTGGCATTTGCATTTTTTGTTGTCTAAAGACTAACAGTTATTTTTGTATTTTTGCTTTTTGTCTTGTTACCACTTTTATGTAACAACCACTTCGCAACTGAAAGCACTGTAGATACTTCAGTATAAATGCTTCTATAGAGTAGATAAAAATAGTGTTTAATCACATCATCAAGACTTCGGCTAGTCCCAAAATGTCAAATAATATAATTAATTTGCAAGCCTGTAACCAAACCCTTACGTTATCTCAGAATATATAGAGCTATCAGGGATGTTAACCTGTATCTTATTACAGTACATACCTTTATTTTTTAAAGAAAAAAAATCTTTTTTGTAATTCAGCAAGACATTATTATGCATTTTCTTCTTTATTTCACCCACCTAACTCTCATCTTTTAGAACTCCAGAATACTTGTAGAAGAAAACATAAATTCCATACAGGTTTTTTTTTCTCTCATTCAACTATTTTTATACAGTATTGAACTAGCGTAGTGAGAATATGTGATCTTCAATACAAAATTTGGAACTGATGTTTGAGGCCTACACTTACAGAAGACAAGAAGATAAAAATAACTGTATTAAATACATTGACCCTTTTAGTAATCACACATACTTGCAACAACACTAATATTATTTTTCTGAACACTGAAAGAACCATCAAAGGTAATACGCTGTAGTCTGATAAGTGACATTTGTTTCCATGTCACTAAAATCTTTTTGGACATACTCCTTTTTCTGTTTATATAATAAGCTTGTCAATTTGCCCAGGTTTTATTAATTTCTTCCTGTAGCTACACGATGGACAATTATTTTGTCTTCATTTTCAGGCAAAAGAAAAAGTATCCCGTAGCTTAATCCCTGTAACTCATAGCCTTAGAACCTCCATTAATTAAAAGATTAATTGGAAACTATAGCTAAAATATATTAAATGCAACAATTTTACTCAGGCCCTACTGTCATTTATTTTTAATGTTTGAACCTCATTTAGACAAAACACTTTAAGTGCAAATTACTCTAGGTAGGATAATTAAAACCCGAGTTTAGAACTATGAGAATCCTGGATAGACTTTGGGATTTCTGTTGATTCCTATGATGTCATCATAGTGGTGAAAGGAGGAGTTGGGTAATTACCTGTATTTCAGAGGAGAATACGTATTCCCGTGGAAGGCACAGGAGAACGCTTTTGACTGTATCAGTTTTGAACTCGTGTGGGAGATCGCCACAGGAAAAGATAGTAACAAGTGCGGAATTGCGTTCAGATGAATAAACGCGCGTTTAGGTCAGTAGGTAAGATCTATGAAGTACTAACTGCTCGTCATTTATAACTCACACTAGATCAATTTTGTCAGAAATTCTCATCAGAATTTTGTGGGCATAATAAAAAGTGAACTGCCATAAGAAGACTTTGCATAGGTTTTCTATCTGCAAAATTCAACTCTTGCAAGAGTCTTTGTTTTCACGGTAGGCACATTTAGTTGTTTCATCCTACAGGAAGGAAGGCTGCAATACATGGTAATCTGAATGGAGGAGAGGAAGATCTAGTGATACCATGGTAAAAAAGTGGTTTGTGTTGAAGGTAGCTTTTACCTGGCACATCTTCCCCTACAATTTGCTAATTATTGAACACATAACTATGTTTTGCTGCTGTTTAAATTACAAACTATCTGGGATGGGAATCACAAGGAGTGGTTCAGTCAGTTTGGAAGAGGAAGATTTCTCGGCTCTAAATAAGATATTGAGTTCCACATGGTATATTTTATGAAGGTTATTCCATGTTAAATTGAAGTGCCTAGAAAACAATCTCGCTGTAAGTTTTTGATAATTTTTTAAAGTAGTTTAACTATAAACTATTCTAAAATGTTTCACTAATACAAGTATCAAATAACATCTGAATAAAGCTTCCAGTTTTAAGTATGAGCTATGAGTTAGACATTAACTGTAATACACAGTAAAACTTTAAAATGGATTTTCAGTATGGCTATGGGATATGACTCCACGTTGGAGGATGGCCAATGAGTCTGGATTTTAATTTTGATATAATAAGCCATAGTATGGTTTAGATACAGGCTTTCCATTTTATCCTAACTACACATTTCCACAGCATCAGAAGAAATTTTTTATTTCACAAGTTTAGCCGGGGTTTTGAAGTCTATGGGGCTTTATGTTTTCTGAACAAATCCATAGAAATTTTATAAATAGGTTCTTCTTCAGATTCTGATGCCAAACTTGTGCGGCTGGTGGAAGAGACAAATGCTTGGCAATTTTTTTTTTTTTTTGCTTTGTTCTCTCCGTAGTTTATTCTCACTAATACCTGCATTTGTGTATTCTTCTTCTGTTCCCGAGTAGCTGAAGCTATTTAGCACAGTGAACGTAGGGCTAGCTGAACACATAAACATCGAGAGCTGACAGGGTTCTGCTGCAGCCGGAAACTAGGGAATATATAATTGCATCATTGTCTCTCATTCTGCTCCCACATGTAACTCGCTTAAATGTCATTTCATGCTGCAGGCGCTCACTCCTCCCTTCCCCGTAAACCTTATTCAACCTGCACTCAGCCATCATGATAGCGGTGCCTGAGCCCGGAGCCCACCGACATCCCGGGGGGGTTCGTATTCAGGCATCACCGATCGTTGACCTGGCTATTGTTGTTTGTGATACTTACTGGTAAACTTTCGCAATCAATACAACATCAGCCCGCCTCGCTCCTGGGAATGGAAACCTGAAACAGTGCACTTAATCTTGAAGCCGGCTTCTGCTCCCTGCTCTGCCGCTAAACTGGGTAGTTGGCCTACTTGATGCGGCATTATTGCTGCAGAGGTCAGATGTGAGCTGGCTTGGCAAGCGCTGATGAATGGCTCTTTGTGATGAAGCACCTCTTCCGTCCAACGAGAGACATTTAATAATGATGGACCATAACTGCGTGCACAAAAAAAAAAACACCCAAACCCTTGTAGCTTGTTTGTGAGGGTATGTAGTGAAAGCTGGAGAAGGCAATGTGCTAGTTTGGAGCAAGTCTTTAGGGAAAAAAAAAAAAAATTAATGAGGAAATGGAGGTCTTATTAAAAGTTAAAGAAACCTTCCCATTCTTTACAAAACTCTAGCAGTTGCTGCAAATACATGTATTTTCCTGCCATTCTACTCACACTGCTTCCTCTTTTCCTTGTATTTAAAAAAATCACTGCAGACTGACAAAGGTAGGAAATAATCTTAAGGACCAAAAAATTAAAATTAGCACAAATTATCTCTACAGGAATTTAATTTGTTTGAGCTCTGCTGTCAAATGCTATGTTTTGCTTGAAACTGATGATATGGGCTGAGTAGGTGCTTAAGTACATCTTGCAAAAATGAAGTTTCTCTTCTCTAGAAAAGAGAGAAATCTTTTTGAATGAAACTTACTGCACTACAGCTGTTAATGCTGGAGAGAGCTTTCGCCAAGGTTTGTACCTTGGAAAGAAAAAGCCAAAATAACCTGGGTTCGTCTAGGGTGACAAACGCATGACTTTGTTTTTTGTTTTTTTCCCTTCACAAAGTGTTACCTTTGTTCCGTGATACTGCCTCTTACAGACATTGATTACAATATCCAAACAAAAAAAAAAATCCACCACCTCACTGCCCAAAAGTTTACCCACTAAAACCACAGGCCAGCAAGACCCCTGTAATAAGCTCTATTGCTCTATTCTGCAGCGAAGAAGGCAGACAATGGTGTTTATCAACCCAGATATTCATAAGCATGGAAACACTTCTTGCAGGTGCAAAACACCCCTGCAGGTCCATAGGGGAGCACCTATGTATTTATTTGTGGGTTTTTAACACCCATTAACTGGCCCTGGATACATAGCTGTTGTAATGTCTGTAGTGGGGAGAACGTGGTAGCTGGTAGAGTACCTCCAACACTAGTAGTTTTTAACCCCACCTCTTAGCCCATGGACAAATATCACTGTTGAGAAAATTCCGCTTTCTATCTTCAAAATTCCAGTCCTGCAAGCTAATGCCTTGCAGCCAAAAGTTCAGCTGTGTGATGAAGCGTCCCTTTGAATCTTGATACTTTTTCTGGTATCGCACCTGCTTGAAAACTGTTCTGTAGGAAGGAAAAGTTTTGCTCCAAGCACATGTTTGCATGTTTCCTATTTTGGTTCAACGACTAGATAAGTTCCTGTGCAAAGCCCAGCACTCCTAAAAATACGTTCAGTGCACAGATTGTTAAAATAATATTTGCATGATATTCCCAGTTTTCTGGCAGTGCTTTATTGATTGCTTTGTGATTTGAATACATTTTTCCCCCAAAACGTTTCATTTCCTCTTCTTTTCCGTATACCTAACGCATGATGTCGAGATTCTCACTAGACCATTACACTTTATTACAGGAATCGCTGCATTTATACAAATACAATTTACGGAAGGGTAAGGGCTGGAAAGTGGAGTTGACTGGTGAGAATCCAAACTAGCCTGCTGGCTTTTAACTGAGACCAGGCCGTGTTATTCCTGGTCATGACTGGACTTAAAGTTGTGAGTTTCTGGCACAAATCCCTGGCGTGTGGCTCACTGTGCCAGTGCGGGTGCTGGTGCCTCTGGTGCTGGGTTTTTCAGTCTTGCTGTGTTGCACGTTGAAGGAGTCACATACAGATTTTGCAAGAAAACCCCCTTTTCTGTATATGCGGTAGCTTCAGCCTCCAGCTTTTGATTTTGATGAAGAGCAATTAGCTGCAGTGTGGGATTTTTAACTCACGCTGGCTCCATTTTCTTGTACGGAGGCAATGCAGACTGTGAGAGGTAAACTGCTGTGTTAGGTCACTTGGGCCAGGCTCAGAGGTACCGGTTTTACTTCTGTAAACTGGTAGGATAAACTGATGCAATTTTACAGGTATGGCAGTCAGAAAATCGAGTTTGGAGCAGGAAATGAGTCATTTATGAGCAGTAATACAGGCTGAGAGAGTTGGGGTTGTTCAGCCTGGAGAAGAGAAGGCTCCAGGGAGACCTTATAGCCCCTTCCAGTCCCTGAAGGGGGCCTACAGGAAAGCTGGGGAGGGGCTGTTTGCAAGGGCATGTAGCGATAGGATGAGGGTTAACGGTTTTAAACTAGAGCAGGGTAGGTTTAGATGAGACATTAGGAAGAAGTTCTTTACAATGAGGTGGGTGAGGCACTGGAAGATGTTGCCCAGCATAGTTACTCTGAAATGTTTGAAAATGATCTCTTACGAAAATTTCATTCACTGTCAGAACTCCATCCTTCACAGTGTGGATGATCTTGCAAAGCAAGAACCCATTTATTTTCATACTGAAAAACATTTTTCTTGGTTATAACTAAGGCAGGAAGCAACAGCATGAGGCCAATGTGCATATCTGTGCATGGTCCAAGAGATGCTGAAGACCTGAGAGCCACCTTTGTGCTCAGGTCCTTCCCTGTGATCCCAGTGTCCAGCAGCAACGGCTGCAGGTTTTAGACATGATGTTGCTACTGAAGAGCATTCGAAGAGCTGAAGAACCAGACCGCGGTGGAGAGGGCAGAGCACGCATTTGCAATTTGTAAAGAGGTGGAAGGTTGTCTGGATTAGGGATGCAGATACGGATATGATCCGCAGGATGAATCAAGGAGACTGGTGTGAAGCTAAGCATTACAAAAATTTACCTAGGTCTATTAGGTTAGGGAACAATTGTAGAAGAGAAATACTGAAAGCCCCATTTCTTGAGAACAAGTCAAAACTCCGGAAAATATACTGTAGATAGCATAATATAATGACGGGAGGATAGACTTACTCTAATAGGCCTGTTTAATTTCTAATTCCTATGAGTCACTAAAACTATTTATGCTTAATTTTGCATAGTTATGACTACAGAGTATAATCATCCAAATTGTAATAAAATCCTTATAACAGACCAAAAAAAAAAAAAAAGAAAAAGCGCGGTTCTCATTTTGCTTCAAATGAACTAACCTGCCTCAGGAATGAGTGACAATCCATGCTGCTGGGCCAGTGGCGGGGTCACCAATGATGCGTTTAAGTAAGATCAAGTCCTATACTCAGCTATACTCGTGCATTTTGTTTGTCCAGAAGCGAAAAGCAGAAAGCAGATGATTCTGAGTGCTGTAAAACTATGATGTACAGTACACGTGCCATCTACAGGTCTATTCCATCTAGTCTTTAACTGACGAGGGGGTAATTCCCCAGCTTTGGCTTGTTTTTGGAGTTGCATTGACATCTGTTTGTAGAGAACTATTATTATGTTTTGCTGATTATTTTTTCACTGATGCCTGGATCTGAGTTTTAGCACACATCTTGATTTTTGTTTTTTGGTTTTTTTTTTCAAAATCCTGTTCTGAGTTTCCGATGAGCAAAAACGTACTGTTAACAATTAACATGGCAAAAGCTGCTCTGGATTTGTACTAAGATCTATTTTGGTGCCTGTAACTGTCACGTACCATATTTTTAATTTCTATCTGGTCAATCATACCAATACACAAGATGTATCATCCTGCGAATGGTCATTAAACTCAGCACTAAAGCACCTGATGGTGACAGGAAGAGAGAAGTTTGAGCACAATAAATTTCAGTTGTTCAGGAAATGTATTTATTCATCATATTTATTTTAATTAAAATGGAAAATGATGTGAAATTCCTGATTTTACAAAACAATAAAGCATTACCTACTAATGGGTTAAAAATAAACAGAAGCCTTCATATAAAATAGAAAAAAGGCAAAAGAAGGAGAAACGGTAATGACAGTTTTGAAGTATCCAGTACCTGTTGTGACAGGAATAACAAATTAATTGGGACTATAACGGATTCTTTGTAAAGGTGAAGTAAACACACTTGACTGTATATTTTTCACCATCAGTTAAGTCTCAATTGGTTCTAAAAATAAACAGAAGACATTGAACAGTTTTAATGGATTTTGACACCTAGGTATTATGCTGTCACTCCAGTATAAATGAATCATAACTTTAGACTGCGCCAAGGAATTACTACACATTTGGAGAAAATTTATGGTGCACCAGGCTTTGAATCATGATGTGATATCAAAACTAAAGCCACAAGAGGAAAAAAGTCTGGCATAAATTATTATTTACCCAAGTCATGCATACCCGTGTGAACACAACAGGCCTGGATTACAGGGTTAGTTAGAAATGCCACTGTAATTTCTAGGTGTTAACACCTCTCAGAGTGGCTGTTCTGGCACAGCTCCCGAGGCGCCGCATCCAGTGGGGAACTGAGCACAAGTGCTGGACAAACCTCTGCTGCTGACAGATGTTTGTTTCTTCTCAGGATTCGACCTAATTAAGAGTTTTACCAATGAAGAGGCTAAAAGAAAGAATTTCAGTATTTGACCTTAGAGTTATATTAGGAGGTTTTTTGTTTTTGTTTTTGTTTTTTTTTTTTTGTATATCTAACACAGGACTTGTAGATGATGAAGTTCTTACTCAGAGAGATCTTAAACTCTCTGTGAAATTTGAGTTTGTGAACATCTGCAGAGAGGACTCCAAGCTGGACACCTAATTTGCTCCATGCTGTCATATATGTGGGTAAGCCTTAAAATATGTTATACAGACATGTATACAATATTTGCTGAATCTTCCCTTTGAAATTCATTTGAAAACATAATAGTATGCACAGTTTTAATACTTCTAAGGAACACGAGTATANTATTTGAAAACATAATAGTTTGCGCAGTTGCTCAGACTCTGATAGCGCAGTTTTTATACTTCTAAGGAACACGAGTATAAATAAGTAATCCTCATTCATTCTGTACAATATTCCTTAGTAGGCTTAATGCACAACGGTGTAGTAGTTGGTTTTGTAAGGTCTTATCAAAATTATCCTGTTTTTAAAGATGGCTTTATTCAAAGGGCAGGTAGGTGGTTGTAAATATTCAATTTACAGTACTTTTACAGCTTCCTCCATGGTTTCTCTTGTTTTTGAAGATCTTCTGAACTCATCTTTCTAGCATTTTGCCTTAAAACTCAACTGCTTCTTTGTAATTTTTTTATAATAATCTCTGAAGAAGACATCTATTTTTTTTAAGTCTCTATTAAGCGAAAAGGAACAAATATAAAGATTATAAGCAGACAGAGAGAAGAGGTTTTATCCGGATGTCCACAGTGTATCAATTTATAAAACTTTTTCACGTTCTTGCCATAATGCTTTATGAATGTGGATTGATTCAATATTTTTGACCTGCGTGAAGGCTAATCATCCTGTTAATGAGTTTGGTACTCTTCTCTTTGAGGGGTGGTACAATGATGAACTTTGTGTTGATGACCTTAAGGCTCGATGTCAAATCCTTAGGAGATACAAATGCTCTGTTCTTCACTGAACCAAGCCTGCTGGTCCTCCTGCCTACCTTTATCTTGTGCATGGAGGTTTGCTTTTCACCCTCCGTCCAGCCCTGGCCATTGGCTCCACAAGGTCCTGGTGCTGCAGGGGCTGCTCTTACGGCTCCATGGCGGTCTTTCTAAGGAGACAAGAAACTTCTCAGAGCCATCACGTGCCTGTAGCCGTAAAAAGCGTCCTCTCCCCTCCACCGCTATCACTGCTTCTTGCTGCAGCTATTAATCTTGTAGAAGAGACCAGTGTGATGTTTGAAAGCAACTTTATATCATCTTTTATTAACCAGGTTAGCGGCGAATGTCTGTCACCAGGGGAAGAGCTACGCAAACAACATGGGTTTTTTGCCCCGCTGCTGAACTGGGGGACAGGAAATTGGAAAAGAGGAGATGGTTGGGGTTTTTCCCTGGAAAACAGAACTAGGAAGAAGCAGCTGATGTTCAAATTATGTCTAAGATTATTTTTTTTGTTCCGTTTAAGAAAATTTCATGCAAGTTATTTTTTCTTACTTTGCCTAATAACTTTTTCAAAGTAGTTTTTAAATGGGGAAAGGCCATTTCCCTCTTTCCAGGGGCAGCATAAGGAGGCAGCCTGATCCGTGCTATGGGGTAATGCAAATCTTGTGCGCAAACATAGCACGGCACCATCCACGTTACCGTGCCCCAAACTCGCTTCAGCGCCCTGCTTCATGCACTCAACCTGCCCATTTTCTCTTAAAACGAGCCCTGACAGTCAATCACTGTGTCACCTGTTCCCTGGTAGTCACTAAGTCCCTGGTACGCTCTTCAGGAGGATTAGGGAAGATGTCGGTAACCATGTGTGGGTTGGTGTTTTCCAAGGCTGATGCTGGCTGGGGTGAGTTTATCTCCCATCCCACTTGTCGAGAGGAGTCAGAATAGAAAGCTAAAATGCTCAGTCTTCCTCAAGTATGGGTTTAACATGCCTCTCATAGTCCAGTGGATAGTTTTGAAATGTGCATCAGGTATAATATATTGGAGAATAAGCACTATTATGATATCCAGCTATTTCCCCCAAAACTGCTGTCAAAGCTTTGCCAAGCGCTGATAGCTGCACACAGACCTCCCTTGGGATGTTCCAGTCTCAGCAAATCAGAAATATGCACAAGTATATAAAATATCCGATATCCCAAACTGAGTCATTCTTGGATGCGGCGGTGTCAGTGTGACAGCCGCTGGTGTGTGAATTTGAGAAACGGCTCTGCAATATCCTAGAAAAATTGCACCCTGCCATCAGCGCCGAGTCTCCTCCTTCCTGTTGGCACCTGGGGAAAAAAATGTGGAAAGGGCTTTTACTGGGTGCATACCAGGTTTTAATGCTTCCTCATCCTACTAAAGCGAATCTTCCTGGGCAGGCAACATGGTGGGAGGTGTATGCTGAGCATCCTGAACCGGGATGCTGGTTGATACTCCCCAGTTAATCTGGTGCCAACCTTGTCCAGCTTGAAGGGGATGCTGTATAGCGGGTGTTCAGCATCTAAAGGTTTTGACTTTTTCTGTGAGCAAAAATACTGGTACCCGAGAAATCTCAAACAGATTAATTCTTACAGCTTGTCCAAACAGCATGAAATGAAAAGGCGAAAGATACACAACGTATCACGATAGATTTCCCTATTTGCTTGTTTCTAATATGCGCAAATGGCATTTTTAATATTGAAAAATGTTCATTTTGAGATTAGGATACTTAAATTCTCATCTAATTGTCTCAATTCATCTGAAATGGTGTTAATTATAATAAATTTTTATTAATAATATTAAGTTTAAAAGGTTTTAAAGTTATTTCCCTGTAAAGAACCCCAAAGCATTCTAACAGTATGATTACTTTGGAGATACTCATTTTAGGTCTTTATGTTTATTTGTGGTGTGGCAGCGTTCTTTTTGCATAGAGTACATTGCTTAAGGATTATCAATTAATTCTGCGTGGATTTTCTCAGTTTAATAGGTAAATTGTCCTGGTAACAGATATGCTGTTAAGATACATGTCACCTTATGGACTTTTTCTTTTAGGGGACTATTCTAAAATTTTTATTCTTCTGTTCTACAAACTCTAAGGTATTTTGCTTTCATAAATTATGAAAGGAAAATGTCACAAGCTATCACTGTTTCTGTGCTCTGCCTTTGCTGACAGCTGTATGATGCTCATTCAGTGCAGCAGATTGGGAGCTGAAAGTTTCATCAATAAATATGACTCTGATGGCTTCATGTCAACGGTCAAGGTAATGGCCTTTTATTATCCTGGAAACACACTTCCACCAGGCGCATGTATATTTTATCTTAAACTCTTCTGAGGAAACGGTTTTTTACTTTTGCTCACGGTTTTAGTCATTGTCCTTTGCAAGTGACATAAGGCATTTTAACTAAAGAAGAATTATAGAATTATCTGTATTCCTTGTATCACTGCATGCTGAAGAACAAAGGAATGAACTAAGATGTAATGTTGAACTGTCTTTTTGTAAACTTGTGAGGACCGTAGAAGTATTTTAGTGTGTATTTTGAAATCTATACAAATAAAAAAGGAAACGAGCAACTGACGTATTTGAAAAAGCAGAAAATAAAGCACTTAGAGGTCTGCAGTACTGAAAATCATAGAACAGCTTTATTCTGCATTGATTGGATGAGACATGGTTTTGTGTTTTGCTGAAATTTTTATTATTAAGGTTAAAAATACTATTTTTTCCATGTAAATTTCCAGTCCATTGTACTACTAAAGAATTATTTTAACCCATTTAGACACCGTCAGGAATAACATTCATCCATTTGGGAAAGAAAAGAGCATTATAATATTTCAAACTTGAATTCTTTGTGCTTTATTTCTCTGTTTTGTATATTAAATGCTTGTTCATAATTAAGATGTTTTTGCAAGTTCCAACTTTTCTTAGAGCTTTATAAAGTGATCTATTAAATGTTTTATTGTTAATTAAAATAGGTATTAATAACAGCTATAGATAGGCTTCTTTATCTGATTAGGTAGGTGATACTCAGTACCCAGCCCTCAAATACTACCTTGTAAACAAAAATATGGGGAAAAAAGATACCTACTCCTACAAAAATATTTCTCAATCAGTGGCTATACTACAGTTTAGTATTTTATCCAAGAGTTTTAACATATAGTATCTGTCTAGTTTTAATGAGTAAATGATCTCAAAATAGTATCAGAGTTGCACAAATTTCCTCTTAAAATACATATTCCACAAGATAGAGAAAACCAGCAAACTTCCAATATATCTGGAAGAACTAACAGCTGCCAGTAGATTAACATGTTAGTAAAACTACTGGGACATACAGCTTTGGACCTACTAATGTGATGAATGTGGCCCTTTTCCACGTTAAAGCTGTGTTCCAGTTTGGGTTTCTTTTTTCACTTTTCTGCTTGGGTTTTTTAGCTTCCATCTGTGTTAAAGCTGGAATTCTTCCCAAGCATTTAAGGAAAAAAATAATCTGTTCAATATCCCTGAAAACAAGCTAATTTTTATCATGTGTCTTAGCCTCGTCTGGTAGAAGAGTAGCTCCTTTCATACAGATTGCATCGGGTGTGTCCTGCCTTTCCTAAAATAGTATTTTAAATCATAGTACCCAACCGGTGCTGAGAAAATAAGAAATCCCAGATGCTTTAAGTCTTAGGTATGGTCCCACTGTTCCTGTTGAAGACTTGGTCGCCCAACTCTCCTAGTGGAGCGGATGCTCTGCTTGCGGATGTTCTGGGAACTCCAGGGAAACTGATGGATCCCCAAGTAACATGACGAGTATGTAGCGCTCTGGCAGTGGCACTACGCACAAACTGCTGCCCTCCATGGAGAATTAGAAGACACTAACTAATAGTAATGTTATGAGCTGAATCCTTTCCCCAGTCACTGAAGCGAATTGGTGGGGATCACTGAGGAGTGGGGAAGAGGACCAGAATTGGGTGTTGTGGCCTTGACTGCAGCAGAGACTTGCCCTCGTTTCGGTAATACAGGATCAGGCTTCCCTCTCCTCTGCCAGTGGTAGAACCCAGGACTTAAAATTCCAATCCTTGCACGCTGGCTGGCTTCAAAAAAGTAGAGATATGAAGCAGATAAAGCAACATTTTGCCGAAAGTTCATTCATCAAAAAGCTGCATATTTTGAAAAGGGTAAAAGTACTACTAGACCCATCAGGGATAAGTAAAGGCTATATACTATAGATTATTTTAATCCCCTTGCTAGATATAAAAGGGATAATTACATATTTGTGGTTGAAGCCATGTGGTGGAAAAATCAATACAACTTTTTTGTATGACACTTCATTAGTGTGAAAAATTTTAAAAGCTGAAAAGAACTGCCTTGCAATTAAATGCCTCTGCTACTTGAGATTCAGTAATGGGTTTGTATTATTATCTAGTTTATTTGAAATAGTGGTTGCACTATAGCAGTAATTGGAAAACATTGATTATGCACTTGTATATAGAAAACCTGGCAAATCATTACAGGGCATAGCAACAGTTAGTTAGCCTTACTAATGAAGCACTAATTGCTGTAAGTAGGTTAACATGTTAGTGAAACTACAGGGAGATAGAGCTTTGAAATTTTTTATCTGTTCCGTGTTATGTATTTTTTTTTTTAAATCTCATTTTAAGAAATCTCATTTTGCAAACACAAACCACAAGACTCTCCTGATGCTATATTTGGAATAATTTCAGAGATTTGTTTTTATGTTTTGTTTTGCCTTTTTTTTTTTTATTTGGATATAATGCCTACTACATTTAAGTCATATTTATGCTACTCCTATCAACATGGTGACTTTAATATATGTAAATGGCTAACTGGAGTGAAAGGCTGATTGGCTCGATTGATTTCCTTATTCTAATGCAATTATGTCATCCATGCTATATGCTTCTTGAACAATATTTTTTTTAATTAGACTGTTCTATGTTTGAAGAGGTAGTAGCTAAACTGCTATAATATGACCACTGGGGATACAATCTTTTTTTCAAAAAATCTTCATTTTTTGAAAGTCTGAGCATCCCAAATCTCTTTAATAAAATGTATTAGAATTAGGAATAGTCATAGATTAGTTTATTATATTATAGCTATTGAGTAAGGAAGACATATTACAGTTTCTTTAATTTATTATGCTATATTAGCAGATTTTGCAAGCTTTTGACTCAGAACTAACTTTAACTTCACTGCTGTAACCCATATCTTCTTAAAAACATGTCTTTAATGCGGAGGGTAATTGTTCTGTTTGAGATACATATGATCACAGTATCCATAAGGCTGGGTTTAAAAAACCCCAAATTTCTATTTGCTGAATAGTGTCTTACCTAACACTAAAGAAAAGTTTTAAAATCTGGCTGTGAAAACTTGTCACTTCTCTTTGGAATACAAATTAGAAATTAGATTTAAATGGAATTTGTATGTTTAGCCAATAAGTTAATAATGCATATTTGATTTTAAAACCACAAAAAGCTTTGATAATGACTCCTGACATTGGGGTTGATGGCCTTTCTAAAAGCTCGCCCTAAAATATATCAATCCTTGAACACTTGGCAATAAAGTATTTATATAGAATCACAGAATGGTTCGGGTTGGAAGGGACCTTAAAGATCATCTAGTTTCCCCCCGCCCTGCCCCGGGCAGGGACACCTCCCACCAGCCCAGGCTGCTCCAAGCCCCGTTCAGCCTGGCCTTGAACCCCTCCAGGGATGGGGCAGCCACAGCTTCTCTGGGCAACCTGTTCCAGTGCCTCACCACCCTTACAGGAAAGAATTTCTTCCTGAGATCCAATATGGATATAAATATACTTGAATGGAGGGGATCTAGCTGAGCTGTCAATATTTTGCAGACAGACTTGTGCATGCTGGAGGCACAGTATAGGATCTATATGTTTGGGTAAGTACCTTTGTAGGCAAGTTGGGTGGCTGTGCCTGTTTTGAGGCAGTTGTCTGCTTGGAGGAGAGCAGCTGGTGAAGCTCATGCAACTTCCCGAGGGGCAGACCTATCATGAAGGAAGAGGTTGCAAATCTTTGTTGAGTTTTTGCCCTCTTTGGAAGGGGAACTTCCTTAGCGCTAACAAATATGTTTGAATCGCAGAGAGCTACTTATGAGACTGCAGACAGAAGCAACTGGTTTTGAGTGAGGCTGGACAAAGCCTAAGCGTGAAGGTGTGGCCTGATGGGCAGCGGGAAGGGTGAAATCCTGACCCACTCTGAAAGCCAGGGCACCTACTGGACCTCCTCAACACACTGTGTGGCGTCTCTCCAACATGGTACAGGGGTATCTGACCACGAAGCAGGTGAGCCAATGAGTGTCCCACCAGCCATCCCCTTGGTCAACCCCAGACCCTTCCTCGGGAAGGCGAATGCAGGGTTTGTCTGCACGTGGCAGGTTGCAGAAGTCTCTGCAGCATCTCTCCTGCCCGCCCGGCTCCCTCCCACCATATGGGGCAGCAGCCCCATTGCATTTTGATACTGCTTGGCTGCAAAAGTGCAGGGCCAGGATTTCCTTGTTTAAATAGGTGTTAAATTCTCTCTCAGATTTGCAGGAATAAAGCCTGACCCCCTAAGAAGTTGCATAATGACCTTGACTTATAGAACATCTTGGAACAATTCTTACATTGAAAAGTAAATGAATAACAACACATAAAGTTTACTAAGCGAGTGTTAGAAAATGCCAGTTGTGATTCTTACCACATTCCAATTTTTAAAAAATAAGCGTGTGTGTTTTTTCAAAAGATTTTAAAGGGGAGGAGGGATGTTTTAAAGGGAAAACTGCTTCCAGTTGAGAGCTAGCCTCAACTAGTTCTGCTTTGACTCAGCTTACTTAACAATATTATACCCCTCTGTTCATAATAATGAGCTGTTTTGTGCAAAGCAGCTCATTATTATGAATGTAAGGGCATGTTTGGACTAGTAAAGCAAATCATAAAAATTGCTGCCCATGTCACGTTTTTCCTTTGTCAATAAAAGTTTTTCCTCGGGGTCAGAAACAATTATTGACCAGAGAAAAGTCTCAAGTCCTATTTGGAAATTTTGCCTGACGATTCTGGAAGAAGGGGAGCGAAGTTCTGAAACTAAAAGTATGTGTGGTGAACATCATCTGCAAGGTCTTTTATGTTAAGGAAATCATGACATCTGCCAATCTTTCAAATTCCAAAGGGTAAAGAATGAGGTCTGTAAGGCTGTCATTGAACATGACAGGCTTAATGTCAAGTTTATAACAGAAAAAGGGCAATCTTATTGTGGTTTATTCAGTTTTATGTTGCTTGTTCAGTAGAAAAGCTCATTTTTTATCTAATTTATAGCATTTGAAATACCAAACAGATTTTTTACATATCTCCTGAGCTCACAGCTCCTCTTGACTACCCCTTAGTCGTTCCTTTAGGGAGCAGTCTTAAATCCTTCCAATTTAGCATCTATGTGAGACTAGACAATTGTTTTACTTGGGCATATCCTTCAGTTGTTATAGAGCTGTTTCTAACTCCAAACATTTTAGTTTAATTACTGCTTAGAATATTTGCTATATTTTTATCTAGGTTGCCTCTCACTTGAGCCCATTGGGCTGAAGAAAGAATTACTCCCCATGCTGTTCTGTAGCCCTTCTTGTTCAGATCTGTAATTGGCCCTGTGTTTTTGACTTTTTGCTAATAAGCAGCTTACTTGCTCTCCCACTAGACTCAACCCACCACTTTTGTTTCATGAATTTTACAAAGGATTTTAATAGATGCTTTAGGCTATGCAAAATGTTATATGAAGGAAAGCATTAATGCTCTAGCCTTGACACAAAGGACGTGTGAATGGCTGCTTATCATTACCGTCAGGTATCAAAATTTTCATTAGGAGTTCTGGAGGACAAAAGGGGAAAAAGTGTAGCTATATGAAAGAATATTAACCTATACTGTGTAACCAACCACAATTGCTTAGCATTTTACATTAACTCTCCTCAGACACTGGCTCTCATTATTTTTACACATACATAATAACTGCTTATTATAGCGGTACAGTTCACACTGATATATTGTAGATAAGGTTGTGTCAGCACTTCCATTATAAACCCTATTTTCAGAGGTTTAAAAGGCAGCTGTAAAAATTTCCTCCAGACAGAAGATTGGTTTTCTAGGTTTCTGCCTCAAGCAATTTTTTTTTTAAACCAATTAAAAACAATTGGCTGTTTTTTAAGCTACAGAAGTAAACAAAACAAATTAAGAGCTTTAAAGCACTTCTTGCACTTCTGTAACTCATGAACCTTTATTAAAAGAGAGAAAAAGAAATTTGGAAAGCAATCTGTCAATGTTATACTTGCCGGTAGTGTTCTGCAAAAGAAATATACGCTGGGAAGTGCAACAGCGATACCACATACCACAGCTGAAAATTATTAACTACTGAGTGCAGTCGATGCTTCTTAACAAAAGGTTGGTTTTTTTTTTTTTTTTTTAAGCTCTAGAATATAAGCCCGGACCTTGCTGCCACCAAACACACACCTAATTTTTCTGAAGTGTTTGTTCCTCTGGGGACTGAAGAGAATTGTTTCACGTTAGGGTTCTCTTAGGGCTCGTGGGGAAACCGAGGGGTGATTTTTGCACTCACATGCGTAGCAGCAGCCGACCCAACCACTGTGATGCTGGGGGTCTCTCCTCAAAGCTTCCCAAGCCCTGAGGGCAAAATACTGGTCAGGAAGGGCTGGTGGTTAAGAGGACTTCTGGAAACGGGGTGAGAGCCTTTCCCTTTCCACTTGTCATCCAAGCCTGGCACTGCCACCTTCACAGAGATGATGGAGGTTGACTCCCATCCCTGCTTTGCATTGTGTGGTTACCTACAGAGGTAGCCCTGCTGGTGCAGGGCTCGATGGGGAAAGGCTTATGCCACCCGCCCCCAGGTGAATTATGGCTTTGTTCAGTACGTGGCTCTGTGGCACTTTTCACCAACAGTGTCATGCTGGAAAGTGGCCAAAAATATTCCCTGAAAGTTCCTGAGCCGAGGAATGATGCGTCTCAAGTTGTGTTTGAAGATTTGAGGCATACGTAGGAGCATGTTACACCCTCTTCTCCTTGCATCTGGAAGGGGGAAGGTGTGGCTGTGATTTGCAGAGCTCTTCCCTTGAGTTAGTTAATTCTGTGAGTGATGTCCAGGTGTCGCGCGTGGCGGATGGAAGAGCACTGCTGGATTTCGCTCTGTAGCTGTACCTGGCAGTGAGAGAGGAAAATAACAGCACACCCATGGTTATGGAGGTTACTTGGGAGGTACCCAAATTAGTCAGCTTGATGTCCCAACGTTTCAGCCCATCTGTTCAAACAGGGATTTACCCACTACTGTGAATTGCGCCTTACTATCTACTGGGTAATATTATGCATTAATTTCTGCAAATGGATTTAGGTATGACATTTCTGACAGTTGTTCAGCTGAATTGGATTAATAATGCATTTTTATAACCCTCTTTTCACTTAAAAATGTATTACAGTGTAATGTTTTGAGAGACCCTCCAGATTTAAAAGAAATATTTAAAATATATTTAAATAAAGTTGGCTCATTGTGGTAGACATTGGCAAAAGAAACAAAACAAGAAAAAATCCCCACGCATGTTCTTGAAGCCTTGTCACTAATTTGGAGGTACTTGCTATCTTTTCCCCTAACTGATTTCATGAGGGCATGCCGCATTCCAGAAATGTGGCTGGGAAGTGCCAGAGCTGGATATTTTACTATAAAACTAAAGGATCAAATCCTGAAGTTGTTCCTAGGTATTGGCTCAGTTTTCAGTACAGCAAGGGTCCCCATTGTAGAACTGAGGAAAGCCTCTGGAACTTGGGGAGAAGTATAAAGGCACCTGGAACGATGGCAAGCTTTGCAAATTAAAGTACTTCAATTATGTGTTTTGAGGTGGCGGCTCATACAAATTGGAAAAATGTGTGTGACAAATAGGACAAAGCCCCACGTTTGCTTGCTTAGCTTTTTTTTGTTATAATGGAGTGATAACAGCCCAGAAATCAGTCTGTTAATGGAAACAGCTTAGTAAGATATTGACCTTCTGACACTGTTGGCTTCCATTCGTTCCCCTCCTTGCAAATAGACTGCCATCAGCCTCCACATCGATAATTATCTGTATCCTGGTAGTTACGGCGATACCTGCGTACAGCGTGATGGGAACCCAGGAGATGGTTGTCACACGTTTAGGCTGTCTGTTCCAGTGCTGCAGTGGCTGCTGCGGGCTGTTGTCTCCCACCAAGGCTGTCCCATGGGCTGTCCGGGAGGCCAGGGGCACTGGATGATCAGCCTCTGGTTCCAGGCAGAAAACCATTGCCGCCTGCTTTTCTGAATAGAGAGGTTAGATGAGGTGTGGAGTACCCATAATCACATCTGTCTGCCTTGCAAGGCGATAGCTACACAAGCATGAAAAGTAATAAGAAGGAAAACGCCGAAAAGAAATGTGAAAAGGTAGCAAAGTTCATGCATCATAATGTAGTTTCTACCTAAAGAAAAAAATTCAGATTTAGTTGTAAATTTGAGGCAGTCTTGTTTATGGAGGAGCTAATAGTATCTCTGTAAAGCTCATTAGGTACAAGCCATCTTATGGTTTAAATTTGCATTTTACAAAAAAAAAAAGCTATTTGTGTTTTCAGCCTTACAGAAGAATTGCAAATTAAAAACTGAGACAAAGGGTCAGGTAGGTTTTGTCTGGACCAAAGAATTCTTGTCGTGTTCCAGTTCCCTGATCTTTCCTGAAGAAGCTACTTGGTACGCGCTCGTTCAGCAGCTAATGAAGATATGATGTATCTTAGGAATTTTAGGGGGCGATGACACTCAAGTGCACCGAAACCGCGAGAACCCAAAGAAGGAGCGTGCCAGCAGGAAGGCAGCAGAGAGACCATGTGGTTCAACACGCGCTTGGGTGACTAAAACGCAGAGCTGGCCGGCGAGTCCGTGACTGCTGTACGTATGGCATTGGCCAAAGTGATCTGGAGCTAAGAGTGGGGCAGGGAAGGATGAAATCCCCCTCCCCAGATATCACAAGCCAGTCTCTCAGGTTTCGGTGAGTGAGGGGGGGGACGTTACGCCCTTACACATTTCCTCGAATACCCAGCGTATTCCAAATTACCCTCAATGCCTTGGATTTTAATGCAGCAGCCACACTTACTGCTAAACAGAACGAACCGTGTTTATTATAGTCCTGATGCTCTCCCTTTTATGCTGAATTGTAGGTCACCCCACAATATTTAGTGTGAATGAGGGACCACTGCAGAGAACTGTTCTCCCCTACATAGGACTGTTTCCACAAGAATTTCATATAATGAGATAAAAATATTGTCATCAGGCTTATGTGACAGGTTGTAATTATCTTGAAACAAATAACTAAATTAAAAAAAAATATTGTTGAAGTGTTAGATGTTTCTTCCATGGATAAATTTAAATTTTAAATATAGGCAAGGGAGGTGTAAGTGTGAATTTTTGCCAGCTTTCCAAGTGTGATGTCTTCCATCACAGGGATGGCTCTTAGTATAGTGTTCTTCACTTTACTTCTGTGAAAGCTTACAAAGGCATTATTTAAAATAGCTATTTCTCTTTGTAACCCAAGGAGAGAGAGGGCAAAACCTGACTTGACTCAGTCTAGCTGTCTGACATCAACTATAGACAGAATATAGATGATTTACCCCAATTAGCCATGGTTTGAATAGAGCTACAGGAGGTGTCCCTTGGGAGGCGTAACAGCAAGGGAACAAAGTCAAGCAGTTTGGTTTCAAGTATGTCCCTCAAAGTGAAGACACAGGCAAAGAGTGTGAGTTTTTTTCTGGTCCTAAATAATATAGTTAAGTTATTTTTTTCCTGCTTAGTCCTATTTTATGTTCTAAAAATAGGAGAAACATACGTGTCAACTGCGGAACGTGAAAAACGAGGCAAGTTCTATAAAGTGTTGGTATAATGCATGCTACTTCCAATAAGTGTAACCTGGTCACAGAATTGCATAGTCTCTAACCTTTTGAGAGCAGAACTGAAGAAGCACTGGAAGAGCGGGGCGGTGAGTACAGTTAAAATATGTGTAGAAACATGTATAAACCCCCCAGCGCCTTTAACTAAAGGTAGATAACACCTCCAAACGCAGAGGCAGGATTCAAAAAAATAATGCCATTAACTTAGAGACCAGTGAAAATTTATTTTCTCCCCTTACAAATTAGCAGAGAGTTCTGCAAAACGCGTTTGATAGCGAGCGTCTGCAAAAGGCAAACCAGGCTGCAAGAGGAATCAGAGTCAGGAACAAAACTTTCCCAGGTGGCTCCAACATTTATTATTTAACTTCAGCAGATGGATCCACCTTAAGAAAGGTCCAAGGAGCGAGATGGAAACCAAATACAGTCAAAGGAAGTTGGGGATGTGGGTGTCAGGTTGTCAGTAATCTGACAGCTATGGTAACTACCCTCTAATCCAGCGGCTCCAGCCACGCTCTCGGCTGACACCGCAAGGACTGACTGACAGCTGAAGAGCGGGCACTTTTTACAGGCAAAAGTGACATCCAGTCTATTAAGGCTGACAAGCACAAAGCAGAGATTTGCCCTGAATGGTTTGGTACTGAAGCCTAGTAAAGGGGTTATTTGAAAGGTCTTAGAGAAAGTGTCAGACTCAAGCTCAGATGATAACAATATTGTAATGATAGCGGTGGACAATGAAGTGCTATGATTGCCCATACAGGCCAGGAAGATTGCATGTGGATACTGAGCTCCAGAAGCTAGTTTACAGCAGCAGATTCTCAAAAGCAAACATGCAACAGCTCCAAGACCGCTCCCTGTCAGAATCTTAAGGATATTTTTTTCAGCGTGTAATAATCTACTCCTGCCTTGGTTATTTCTGCTCTTGTGTCTAAGGAAAAAATTAGCAGTAGGAACAATTGCTGCAGACCCCCGTGGAAGATACAAATGATGAAAGTGTGTTACGCTTAATCTGTGGCTTGCAGGTTAAAACAAGATGTGTAAACTAATGCTCTTAGTATTGAAAATATCCGGTAATAATGGATATAGCTGTATCTTCGTCCAAATGTTAAGTTTAAATTCAGAAGTTATGGAGAAATCTGGGTCTGATACTGCAATATGAGCTCATACATAGATATGCGGGATAAAAGGGGGATAATACGTATGAAAAGATTTAGCATTGTGCACGAGCTAAGCAGCTGACTGGTATTGTGGGGCTCCAGAAGGTATGGCAAACACGAGATCCTTCATTATGGCACGATCTGTGTCTGCTGTTGGGTAGCGTTAAAAGGAAACCTGCTCCTTTTTCAGCAAAGCTCTTAAATGTCTCTTCTGCTTTGTTTTTCTTTGCTTTTGTATTGGAATACAGCATTCAATCAAATGATGAAGTAAATTTATTTGGTTTTTTATTTGTTTTTTGACACAGAAATCGAAGCAGACACCTCCCAATCCCCAGTCTCTCTAGTGCTATTCTTCAGACCCCTAATCTGGCACCCACAACCTATTCTAGGCTGGCTTTCCAAGATGGAGTGGTCATTATTCAACAATTTAAGTCATCCTCAACCATCTACTGATTCTTAGAAAAGATCACTCCAAATTTGTATAATATGTTTTTTTTTCCCAGTATCAAAGTGATCTTGCAGTTAGTTTATTTTTTCTCCAGGTACTTTCAGGAAGCTGTCCCTTCTTTCCATCAGATTACCCCAAGCTATTAACTGAATCTAGTCTAATGGAGATAAGACTCAGTTTTATGTCTCTTCTGATTATGACTGTGTTTTCTAAGGAATAAAAATTTACAAACCAAGATTAACCAGATCAGGTTCAAGAGCAACTCAGATTCTAATTGCCAAGAAACAAGAATGGCCAAATCATGGTCACTGCCTGGAGAGTGAAGAATTTACAGGAAAAAGCTCCACAAACCTGCACGTGATTTAATTGCCAGTGGGTGAACGGTCGAGGCTGGAGTAATTTCCATCCATGGCTGCTGGTTTTCAAATTATTGTCTTGAAGAGGTACTATGTGCTGAGGTGAAGTATTTTAACAGCAATGTTATTCCAAATACAAAAGAACTAACATAGTACGTGTCTAGTTGGCACAAACATGCATAGAACCAGTAGTCAGGACTTGAAAAATCAGAAACAAGCACCGAAAAAAAAAAAAAATCGCATCAGATAAGGACAGACCACCAAAAGTGAAAAAAAATTTGTGCTGAAGATCAGTAAAGGTCAGTTTGATCAGTGTGATGATACACCATGCCATGCTGTGCACTGAGGTTTCCTACCAGACGACTAGAATAAATGCATCAATACTGGACTTTATGGTGACTGCTAGAAACTAGAGCATCCTTGCTTTACAGCTACTATTCTTTGCTGGGCTTCCATGTAACAAGTCTTAGCGCCTTGTTTCTCAGTGAATAGGATTTTTGGTTTGTTTGTGTTTAATACATGGTTTAGATTGAGAAGTCATGCCTGAAAGTTTGCCCAGAGAAATAGCAGTCTAACCTCCAACTCTTTCCCTCTTTCCCTTTTCTCACTTTTTTCTTCTTGAAAGGAAGACTAACCTTGACCTACTGCATGATACTTAGTGGCTTTCTAGCACGCTGCGTCAGGATCTTGGCTAAATTTTGAAAAAACTAAGGTACCCTAGGGTGCAGCAGCAAAGCCCCTACCGCTGGCGGAAGAATTTTTGTTTGAAGACAAAAGTCTTCAAACAAAAATTTCAAGGTAGCATAGAAGACTTTGTTGCTGAAGTCTTCTATGCTACCTTGAAATTTCAATGAAGTTCTGCTCTGAGCTGTACAAGTAATTGTTTTCATCCCTCCGTGTGTTCTGGATTTCTTGAACGTTCAGGTGACATAGGTTCCGATTGTTTAAGTTGATAAAACCAACGAGTAGAAGGGAGTTTCTGAGTGAATGTATTCTGTGTGAACGTTGAAAAGTGCTGTTTTCAAAGACAGCCCTACCAGTCGACAGGAAATAAGTGAAAATTATATGAACGCATTAAATGTAGTTACTCATCCTATAAAATATAGAGCATACTTCCACGTGTTTGTTAAACTCAACTGGCATATATATGTGCTGTGTTTTGCAGTTTGGTGGTTTGTTTGGAAGCAGAGGGTTTATTGGTTTTAGTTTGGGTTTGCTGGTTATTCTGTGGTTTGTGTGGGTTTTTTGTTGTTTTTGTTGTTGTTTTTTGTTTGTTTGGTTTTGTAAGCTAGGATTTGCCTTTATTTCCTTGCTGAAATTCCGTTTCTCTAATTCCATGTGTTGAGAGAAAATCGTTTGCACTTCTGGGAACATATTTCCTTAATCTGTTTAGTGTCTTATTTGAACAACAATTTAATGCGTTTTTTTCAGTACACTAAGTTTTATTAAGGGCAACCAAACCCACTTGCAGATTTTATATCTCTAGAAGTGGGCCATGAATGTATCATTTTTGGCAAGAGTTCAGTAGAAAGTATTACCTGAAACTTGGTGCCAATGTATTCCTGTATTTGCTGTTCTAAACTAAAAACCTGCTCTCTTACTGTATAGTACCCATCTGTCATTTACGAAATGACACATCCAATTTAAAACCACTAGGAAACAAAATGTTTAATCAGAATTTTAGGAATACTTGCTAACCATGAATCTTGAAGGCCTAACTACTTTGCTATTACAGCGCAATTTGTCTGACAAGTGGTGTGGTCCACTGCAGAGGACGTACAAGTGCAAGTCAGCATCACCTTAGGCAGGTTACTTCATTTGTCCTTTGCCCCAATTTTCCAGTCTGTGGAGCGGGAAATAGAGATATTCTCCCATTTTTAGGAAAGGTATTGGCAGGAGAGAAGGTTCAAGTAGCTGACTTACATCTCAGACTTCCACCAAGGTTTTATTACGTGTACTTGCCAAAAGTATTAGAAAATACTGTAGATTTTTGGATATTAATGTGAAAATTTATTTTATGGTGGAATTATGTGACACGGTGTGATCTGATATGGCAACAAGCCTGTTTTAGTTGTGTGTTGCTAAGATGTAACTACAAGATACAAGCACAGACCACTGAAATACAAACTTTAGTAATGAAAATCTTCACCAAAGTTTTATACAGAGGCTGGCTCCTCCTGGGTCATCAAGCTCAGTCCCTTTATACATTAAATTTTCTTAGATAAATTTACTTGTGTACTGTGCTTGATTTGTATTTGTTAGTAATATTACCACCATAAATTCCTAAGTTACAGAGTTACTCTGCATACATACACAAAGCAAAAGAAAACCCCTGCCTTGAGGAGCTCAGCTTAAACAGATGAGACAGATGGAGATGTGAAATGATTCACCCAGGATCACTGCAGAAACAGGAGGTCAGCCACAGACCAAGGTCTTCCAACTCCAGGCGGACCCAGGGAATTAGGCTGCCCTGGCTCCTCTGGGCTCCTCCTTGGAGTGATGCTCTCCTTCAGGCGTTGTCCTGTTTATGTTCTTTTGCTTCTCCAAAGAGAAAATCCACAGTGCTGTGGATATAAAATTTTAAATATGAGTTTATATCGGGAAAATAGAAATGAGTGATGATAAAATACAGAAGCTAGCTGCAGTATATCCTGGGTGTGTTTCAGAAGATGGAGCTCTGACAGTGTTGTAAGCTGTTTAAATCACGCATAGAGCCAAGAGAAATGTAAATCTTTATTAGCATCGTTGCCTTATTCTACTTTAGTATTTCCCGTTAAGAGTTGATTTTTAAATATGGTAAGTGAATCCATTTTTCCCTACAGTAACTGTGGAAAGCCTTGCAGATTTAAAAGAAAAAGAAAGAAAAGATAAAGAGAGAATGACCTCTGAAGATCTGAAAAGAGAAAAACTGTATACTGAACATTCAACCAGTCCGAGGTATTTTGTAGATCAGACCACTTTTATTTGGATATACTATTGTTTAACAGCCAGTTTAAATTGGGACCAGCATCCTGATTCTGGACAACATGGCTTTTATTGGAAGTCCCTGCCACTTTTAAACATCTTTAATACATTTTAAAAAAAAAGAACTGTAAAAAACCAGTAACCAGACTTCAAAGCGAAGACATGTTGTGCCAGAATTACGAAGCTGGTGCCGATTTTCACTGGTTGTAAAGCCTTGGGAGCACCCTGCGATCCGTCACAGGGTGACAAACACCAGGAGCACAGGCGGCTGGCATGGGAGCACCCACCGAGAGAGAGGGCATCCTCGGAATTGTGGTGATGTGGGAGCTCGGACCCCCATCCTCTCAGTCATCTGCTCGTGCCATGGGGGCCCAACAGCATGGCCTGGCCCTCAGGAGGGCATCATGATCTTGGGCAATGGAAAAGCAGCACGTTAATGGGAAATTAGGATGGCAAGGGTCTTTCAGTTGGTTTTGGTGGCCCTCAGCAGTGTATTGCCTAGGGGAATCTGAGGGCCACCTGTACGCACTGTTCTGCATAAGGGCTTTTCTGTCAGAGCATGTTTGTTCTACAACAACCGTCTAAAAATAAGTAGGCTCCAAAAAGGTTTTTAACATCTTTGCACGTTGCTCCAGGAGTGGGTGGGTAGAGTCATCTGTGGAAGTGACATATATATTTATAAAAAACAGTTATCTGTATGATGGTGCTAGGAAAAATAGCCAAGGGGGAAAAAAGAAAACACTTCCTTTTTTATATATCTCTGCTTAATATGTGGTACTTTCACGGAATCACAGAATTTCAGAGTTGGAAGGGACCTCTAGAGATCATCTAGTCCCACTCCCCTGCCAAAGCAGGATTGCCCAGAGCACATCACTCAGGGCTGCATCCGGGCGGGTCTTGAAAGTCTCCGGAGAAGGGGACTCCACAGCCTCCCTGGGCAGCCTGTCCCAGGGCTCTGGCACCCTCATCGTAAAGAAATGTTTTCTCATATTTGATCGCAACTTCTTATGTTCCAGTTTGTGCCCATTATCCCTCGTGTGCTAAGGTGTGCATGTGCTTTCCACGTGCTAAGGTGAAGGGAGAGGCTCTGCTGGGTTAAACTGGCTCAACTGGACCTTCACCAACCTGAGCTGAAGAGTTGGCGTCATTTAGACTTGCACAGCTGCATACTTCTCCACTTGACTTACAGGCAGGTCCTCTAAAGTACCATAATTTTGGCTTTGCTCATGTGCTACCGTTGCTATACCCTTCTCTCAAGAAAAGCACCACAGCAGAGTATGCCCATATGCGGGGACCTTCCTGGGAAGCTCTCTGCAGTGCATACTTTAGAACTACTAGTTTTATTGTGTAGGAAGGTGTTGTTGCAACACAGCTTGAGACATCAGTTTGAGATGAGTAGGCTACGACAACTGGTTTATTGCCACCTTCAAATAGGCAAAGATGTGAAAGGGATCTCTCCAGTGACATATCTGCAGAGAACGTTCACCTGGGAATAGGCTAATTGCACACTTGATGCCACTGCAAACCCACCTATGCATAACTAAAATGAGCACATATCTGACAACTGCACTGAATTTTAAAAGAAATTTAAAAATACAGCGATTATAGAGCTTCAGGGCCTGACGTATATCTGCTCAGCACTGAGGATTTTATTTATTAAAGATAGGCTCTCTATCAAAGTTTTGGAAAATTAGGACCCCGAGATGTGCTTCACTAAACCTTTAGTGGAAGAGCTTCTGGTAGAATGTGAATTCATGACCACATTAGGATTGTCTCCAGCTATAGCTTTGTCATGGGCTCTTTCTGAATTTTACCATTAAAGCGAATTACAACTTTTGTTCTGTATTAGAATCTCGTTCTTAAATCCGTAGGTGTTTGCTGGCATCCTTTGCAGAAAAAAATTCCTGTGGGTAAGTGGTTCCTGACATAACTGAGCTATTTGGTATTACATGTGACCATCA
This sequence comes from Rhinoptilus africanus, assembly GCA_013400135.1. Taxonomy (NCBI): domain Eukaryota; kingdom Metazoa; phylum Chordata; class Aves; order Charadriiformes; family Glareolidae; genus Rhinoptilus; species Rhinoptilus africanus. The sequence continues at coordinate 130,274 of VXBO01008743.1, forward strand.
TTATGGTTTCAGATCCTCTTACAAAGTTTAAATAAGGTGTCTGAATAGCCTACAGAGGGCTCTCGCAGGTCTTTTTTTTCTTTAGTTGCCTTGTCTAGAGGAAGTCGGGATTGGTTACAGTTGAATTTCTTCTTATTTTTTATTTCCCAGCAGTGCTGTATTCATCTAAGATTTCTCCACCTTAACGGATTTAGAGTTTGGTTAACCCTGATGCTGCTACTGTAATGCTGGAGAGCAGGTTACCGGCAGTGCCCAAGAGAGCTGGTCTCCTCCAGACATGCTATGAAATGTCCTCTGTGGTGAAAGAGGACCCAGCTTTCCCCGCACGAGAGGCGGATTCGTTACTGATGGTGCTGACCACACACGCAGCCCCTGTCCCTTCCAGGCTCCCTGGCTTGCCGGCTGTTAGAGCCGAGTACTGCTGCTGCCACACACAGTGTATCTAAATCTTGGCAGGGGTTAAGCAATCTTGGAAGAGGTTGCTGGCTGCACGCTTGGCAAAGGAGCTCTTTCAGGGAGAAGGGTGAACTTCACCAGGTCCGCTGCTGGTTTTCTTCACTCCCACATTGAATTACTGCAGTGTTCCCTATACAGGACTACTCCAGAAAGCGCCGCTGAACTTCCAGCTGATACAAGCAATCTCTGCCTGCCTGCTAAGCACCTTCTCATACCTGGGTCGTGATCATGATGCCCTTAAACAGGACATCCTGCGGGGAACAAAGCGCCCATGGCTCAGTGTCCACATGCAAGAGCAAGTGGCCTGCGGCCATGTGATGGGGAGGAACCAACAAAGAGCTTGTTGCTCAGTTAGGACACGTATAGAGAATAATAAAAATAACGAGAAAGGGCAGATAGGGGATTGTATTTGATAGTTTTAAGTTTCTCTGTTTTTTAGTAACAAATGCTGTTTTTTTTCTTCCCAAGCTCCTTACAACCCCGCTTTACCTAGCTATTGGATTTCTTGCAGGTGTCACAGCATGAGCGCAGAATCAGAGATGCGGTGAGGACCTCAGGAGAACGCCTAATCTGACCTTTTGCATGGAGGCTAAAATCAAGATGCTTGATTGCCTGGCTTGCCCTTCACGGGGATATTAGTGCATAGACACGAGTTCCTGGGCTGCCTTGCACACCTGTGGATATGCACATTAAGACTCTCTATCGGTTACAAGCAAAGTGTAAAGGGCAGCGGGCTGAACAAGGCGCTGGGGGAAGGTCTCTGGAGTTGGTGTTTCTCACTGGCATCTCTTAATAAGTTGGGGCTGAAACCTCTAGTTTGAGGAAGAGGCCAGCTGAGAATTTCACAGCTGTAGACAAATATCTAAAAGGATTTGGCTCATTAAGCATTAGCAACAAATTGCACAGGACTGCCTGAATATATTTTAAAAACAAATAAAGTGCAAGTTAAATACACAGAGGGCTTTTCCTTCACTCAGAGGATAAATAAGAATTTTCTCATCTCTTGCTAAAGATCTGCAAGCAGGAGCTTTAGTGGAGATCAGGAAAGGTGTATGAATAGATGTACATAACCAATACTTAGGCAACCATCTCATCGCTGGAAGGATTCACTGGCTTGTCAAACTGAGGCGAGAAATTAATATTTTCCTGGGATGTATGAGTGATCTTTACTTTTTTCCTCAGTGCCCCCGTGACTCTGCCACCCGTATTTCTGTTTTGTGAAGAAAGCAGTTAAGAAACAAGTGATAGGCTTGAGATCATTCCGGCCAGTAAGTATTCAGACTTGAAGTGGGACTGGGAATGATGGGGTTTGGTCTACTTGGTCTATTGCTTCTGCCTTTTCTTACTATGAAACTCTGTGTTGTAAACTTACATTATTACTGTATGGCAGGAATCTTATTCATCCTCATTAAAGTGAGGGAGTTAAAAATTTTGCTCTGACCGTCAGAGAAAATACCTGTTTGAGGAAGAAACAGAATCTTGGTATCTGTCTATGAACTGCAATGATGTTCTTGGTACCTTGAAGTGACTTACTCTCTTACATCTCATATCTAATACTGGGATGCTCCTTGCCTAGGAGCCTTGGAGACTGCTCTCCTGAGCTGAAGTTGTAGAATGGTTTAACATCATGTGAAATTATAAACAAATAATTTTATGAGAGATTTAAATGCTTGAACATGTTTACAGTTATTAGTTTGACAAATTTAGGGGAAAAAAAACACCTCGCCCCCCACCATGCTGCAGTTAATGGGGTTCTGCTACTGGCTTATGTTTGCTTTATAAAAAGGGCACGCTCTACATTTATTTTACTTCATTCAGTCTATTTTTTTTGTTATTCTCAGAATAAGAAGGCACTACAGTTTGCATCTGTAAGCACTACTTGTATATACATTGGATTTAATAATATATGAAGATAATCCTTCTGGCTTTAACATGCAATCTTAGAGATTGATACAATTTTGACTATAGAACAGAATATTGCCAGTATAAACTCGGTCAAGAGTCTGAGTCTCGGAATTAATATAAAAGTTATGCTCCCTCTACAGACAAGCATATGAATAAATACAAATGATTTATCTCAGCATCTTGGTTTCTTTTTTTTTATTAAGAGTTACAGCCCTCTATATAATACTTTCTTTGTTTCAGCAGCATTTTCTGGAATGCTGCCCAGCACTGTTTGTTCTTACAGTAGGCGGAAGTTAAAAGATATAAAGGTGCGAAAACTAAATGGTACTGATTATTCTCTTTACACTGATATACTCCTTCCAAACCCAAACTTTTAATCCCTAGCATCCTTAGCCTGTTGGGTTAAGTAGTCTAAACTGAACGCCTCCTTTATTTGTCAAAAATGAACTGAAAGGTACTAACAAAACTTTTTCTCTCATTTAACTATTAAACCGTGAGAAACCTCTACCTTACGGAAACTTTGTTTTTCCATAGAGTGAGATCCTGGCTTAGAGGAAAAAGTGTTTTCGTTGCATTTGGGAGGCTTAGGTGTGATGAAGTTCCTTCCACACCACATGAACACGGGAACGATGCTGACTGCAGTTTCCAAATATCAGTGTTCCCCTCTGAACAGTCAATGAGCATCCTGGACGCACAAATAGGTTTAGTTGCTGTGACCTAAATGTTTTTAAAAATCAACAGTGATGGTGAACTGTTCAAAGGCCTTTGTGAAAATACTTCTGCAAACTGTGGACAACAGGAAAGGCAGTGTCTGATAGCAGGGTCCATCCCAGGTACACGTGTCTCTGTGCTGCTTTCGTTAGGTTGCCCTTGGTACTGTTCACAGTTGTCTTCAGGAACTGTGCACAGCAGCTATGAACTCAGCAATTGTGAAGGACTTGTTAAAATTGTCACCAGAAAATTAATCAAAGCAGAAGCAATATTAATATCAGCATTGCTATTCCTTTGTTGTGATATTTATCCCTCCAGTTAAGATTCCATTTTACTATCTGAGGTTCATACCCGTGAGAAGAGGTAGCCTTTATCTAGGACAGTTTACAGTCCAAGCCAACAAGGGTTAGTAAAGGAAAGGCTTACCCTTATGCCTTTTGTTCTCTTTTCTCTGCTTACATTAGAAAATTGCTGGGATTGATGGGCATGCCTTGCTGGTTGGGCAAAGCATGACACAACTGATTAACCAAAATACTCAAAACTGCGACCTGATACAGAGTAGAGACAAGATATAGTCTTTATTAGGATTTACTCAATGGCAGAAAACCAAGGGAATAAATCAGTGAGGAAAAAGCAAATGTAAATAAAAGGTTGAAATGGGAAGATTTGTTAATAGAGGATCCTAAACCATAGAATGGCACCTTTCAAGTTTCTACTTTGGTCTGCGTTTTCTTCTGTGATTTCAGAGGAGGGAAGAATACTTCATTTCTGTTGTCAATGTGAAAAACCTCCAATTTTTGCATTAGTTTTGGAGTCTGCTTGGTGAATTGCCTTGAAATCAGCAAGGTTTGTGCAGGTCACTAATCTCAGATAATTAGTTCTGGAGTTAAGCCAGCTAAAGGGAAGCTCATCTTTCTCTGAAAGTAAGCAAACAGTACAGCGTGACAAGGGAGGGAGAGGTCTGGTGGTTTGTTCTCTAACGCTTGTTTCTAAGAATTGAATTTTGGATGTGTTAGGTAAGAAAATAATCTGTCAGAACTTGGCATGCAAAGGAAGAGCATAATGGATCTTGCCACTACGATGGGCTACTGAAGCTCTGTATAAATTTGGGACTAGGAGGAATAAATGGATAAGAGAAAACTAGTGTACAAGTTTGAGAAAATCATGGGAAGTCTTCTTTCATTTCAGTTCAACTGCATTCAAAATTTAGATACTTAACTGTATTGTAAGAAGAATTAAGAAACAATTTTTTAAAAAAGCATCTTTGCTTTATTTCCCAAGATCTGGAGTAGCAGCAATAGCCTGTATGGAATGGCTCCCATGCTCCTTCCACTTCTTCTCTTGCCTGAAAGTCGTTCTTGCAGAGGCAGGTAAAGACAAGTCAAATATTCCCGTGGATTTTTCTCAGCAGAAATAGATTCTGAGTACGTGCAAAGGGCTGAAGAGCAGTTCTGCCTGTCTTTAGTGTTGTATTTCGTTACAAAACAGAATGCATTTAGTGGCAAAACTGGTTTTGTCATAGATCGCAGGGCATCGTCTACTCAGCGCAGTGGGGAAAAGGAGGCAGCGGCAGAGCTGTCGTTGAAGGGAAAAAATCAAAACTATTAGATCCAAATCAAAAAGAGAGTTGCCTGAGTGAGGTCTTCAGGACTGGGCCCCTTGGGAAACGCGCACTGATGCATGCTCTCTCTTATACTTGGTTGTAGAGCAAGAGCAACGTTTGTGCTACAGCTTTATTTTGACCTATGGTGAGTGTACACCACGGGTCTTCTTTATTCTAAAAGTGCCTGTGATTTTGAGCATCTGAGTTTGTTTTGACTCTGTTTTCAGAATTACAGTACGCCCTTAAATGCCTTTGATTTTGGATTAATTCATACATTTTAAGGTTCTAAGTATCTCTCAGGAGTCTCCAGGTTACTAGAAAATGGATTTCCAGAAGAAAAGGGATTTTACTGAAAACACTGACTACGGTGTTGGACAACTGCTGAGAAGAGGATACCTGTGGTTTTTGTAGTAGAAACTACACAGAAAACAGGTTCGTAAATGAAATTGTCATCAGATACTTGTACAGATGTCAATGAAAAAGGCTAGAATGTGCATCAGCTACAGCGGATCAAGAAAATGTACGTAAAGCCTTCTATTGCTGAACCACGAAAGTCTGTTGTTAGTGACAAACTTTAGTGATAAACCTCTATGATAGGTCTAGCTCAAATTTGTTTGCCTACTTTTTGTATGATGGATGCATGTCAGCTTACGGAGGCTTTAAATATTTGTTAACATCAGCAATGATATAGCGGATGTTGTAACAATCATATTTTTTCTGTTATGGACTGTTTAATTATGTTAATTAACATCTTGGCAGAAAATGCAGCGCTGCAGAGCCTCTGTCACCCCAGGACCTTTGTGGGGTTCTGTTATTTCCCATGAAAACCTGAAAATGAAGTTGCAGGGGACAATGGATTCTGGTAGAAAATAATAAACGACTGCTCGCTAGTGAAAGCAGATGAAGCAGCATGTAATGCAGCTGTGCTGTTGACTTCAGAGCCTCTGTCCCACCCAAGCACAGCTGGCGTGTGCTGCACTCTAAAAAAGTCACTGTTTTCTTATTGCAGAAGAGTGGCTTGCGACTACATACTGGATCAGACAATTGTGGTTTTCTTGCTTCCAGTCTTTCTGTTTTGTGGTAACAATCATTTCTTGGTAGCCTGATGGTGACCCTGGGATAATCACCTTTTTTAGTTAATTACTTCAGGGAGCAAACATGGGATCAGATCATTTGTGAGTGATTAGTGGGTCTGGGAAATGCAAGGAGGCTGATAGCTTTGTATGTGCGTGCAAATACTCACGTGTGGAAGTGGTGTGTTTCGCTCCGCTCTGTCACCTATTAAAATATTTGACATCGCTGTCGTAAGAAGGGTGATTTTGAGATCAGAGGGCTGGGTGTTTTGTCTGCTGTTGTGAAGACGTAGTCAGTTGCACGTACGAGTAGTTGCACTCCCAAAGTTGCAGTGGCAAGTCGTCGTGACAACTATTTCAAAAGATGGACTCAGACTTATTAAAAATCTAGGTCTGCTTCTCAAATCGCCATACGGATATCACTATAGCCTGTTCAGTAGCTTACAACGCATATTTGACCCTACTTGAGATTTATTGAATTAGAGAGCTTCTTTTAAGTCTTTGTAAGTAGTAATGGATGTGAATTTTACAGACTTTGTCTCACGTGTGGGTGCATACGGGATGCACTTCCAGCGTGTCTGCCAACGCGGAGCCGCGTGCTATTTTTGACATTCTTGATGATAGTGTGGTTAATGTATCAGCAGTACTTCTGCTGCATTAATAAACAGCATTTATTTCGATACAATCTGTATCAGTTTGGGTCTGAATACACAAATAGGCAAGCTTAAAATTCAATTTCTACCCCTCTATTTCCAAGTAAAATGTATAATAGAAAGTCAACAATTAGGCAGGGCAGTAGGCATATTTAGTTTCAAATATGGGACAGCTGATGTCATTAAAAGAGCTACAAATGTTCTTTGCATATAATTAGCTTTGTGCTCGGGCCCCAATATTTCAAAGGCTTGGCTACATGTTAAATCAATGGAAATATTCATATATGAAAAGTTGAGCAAATGCATAAATGTCTTTGCAGGTTTGGGAAGTAATTAAGTGGAATGTTAAAAAATAGCATTATGATCCGATCTTATCTAAAAGGGTGCAGAACTAAAGCTTGCTATTTTAGTTGGTTGTACAAGTTTCACTTTCACAAACACTTACTTCTATATATGAAAACGTGCGTATTTCCAAGAAAAATACTCAGAGTCTGGTTGAATAGATTTTACATTTTTGGCTTTCGGTATTAAAACGTGCTGTTACCGCATTGATTTCCATCTAAGCGAACAGTCGCAATATGCTGCTATTTCAGTGCGCATAAACCTGGTAGCAGATTTTTTCACCAGTGGCCAGGAACCATTTCCTTGTTACTATTACAACATTGAATTTAAAATGTATTGAAAAGGAAGCAGCTCTGCTTGCTGTAAAGAGAGACTTTGTAATGTTACCAGCGTTAAGAGATTGGTATTTATTCTGAAAAGCAGGGAATTAAACGCTCTGCAAAGGAGGTTTGGGGAAGATGGCCAAAGTTACCCTGTCAAGAACAGCGGTGTAGCCGGGACAGCCGTGCTACTCTGCTGGTTGGGTGTGAGACCTTTTTTACCCCCTTTGTCAGCTGTTCATAGGTGATTTTTTTCATCTGTTTAAAATTGTGACTAGTATTTATTCTCATTTGAACAGCATGTGATCTTTGGTTAAATAGTGCTATGTAAATGCAATCTTGTTATCTTGTATATAAGAAGTTAATAATAAGATTTCCTTTAAATACTTATTAGCCAGCTTCTTAAACAGACACTCTGAGGATGCAACTACTTTTGTTTGGTAAGTGTAAAGCAAAAATTGAAAAAACCTTTTCCTGAAAAAGGCTAGCTTTTGAATTTTAGCAGTGGCCAAGCAATGGGTTTGTGTCTTCTGTTTTCTTCTTACAAAATTAGGCGGTGCTGTGTTCTGCTAATTCTGATTCAAAGAGATCTAGCTGAAGTTGTGGCCTGGGGATTGAAATACCTATGCATTATCAATATGAGGACAGCTGTCTTTCTCCTGTTTACTGTGCTTGTTAGAAATATGATCTTGCATTTATGCAGTTGAAAACAGGATGAAAATTTTACAAGTGCCCTGTATTCAAAATAAGGCCAGCTGACGATCATAGATATTACCAAATATCTTTGACTCTTGCTGTATGACACATTTAATTTTGTTCAGACGAATCATGCCTTTTTAGTTTTAAAAATATTCCATTTGTATCTGCATACCTGCTGCTGAAAACATCACCAGGTTTAAAGACGTCTGCAAATCCTCTAACAAGCAGTCGCTGATAAAACACAATGTTCAAGACGCATTTAAGGTGTCCTGTGCTGTGTCCTGAAAAAAAAAAAATTTATTCTAGGCAGAGCAGTGCAATTCTTCTGGGGAAGTTTCCCCCTCAATCTCAGAAGTAAACACTTCTCTCTACTTCCCACTCCACCAGCACTATTCCACAAGAGCTTGTGGTGAGCCCAGGCTTATTTGAGACTGAGCAGAACTGGGATTTTTCTGAGATTGCCAGTTAGACAACCGGAATGTTTTCCCTGAGAGGCGTCAAGGTTATGGAAGTGGTCACAATTCATTCTCTTACTCACCGTTAAATCTTTTTTTTTCAATATCCACATGGTTCACATCAACAGTGTATCTCACAAAAAAAATATTTTTTTTGTTCTTTCTGACTTATTTAGGTAATCGCTTTTGTGTCAACTCAATTTCAAATAAAAATTTCAAAGGATCCAAAAGAACATTTTAAAACTCTAAATGTTTTTCGGAAGTGTCAATATTGACTGAAATAGCTAGAATTAAATTTTTCAAGGTAACGTGAATTTATTTAATTTTCAATATCTGAAAAACATAAATAAGATGCAAAAAAGCCACTCTCCAGCTGCCACTCATACTCAGTAGTTGTATTTAACATTACTGTAAATACCTGTTCAAGACTCCTCAGCCCATTAAAAAAGTTATAACCAAAGAACAAATCCCACAAGAGGCTGCGAACCTACATGTAGTATTTTGGTACATTTAAGTCCTATTTGCACAAACGGGAGTATATCCTGAGTTGATCAGGATCTGTCTTGTTGACAAAACTGCTTTTTCCATCAGAAAATGACAGGTCATCAAAACAAATTTTTATTTTTTTTCATAGCAATTTTCCACTTTGATTAAATGTTGTCAAAAAGATTTTGCATGTGTCAGATGGGATTTTTCTTTAGAGCAAGAGGAATTAACAACATTATGAATAAGATGCCCATTTAGGGGGTTAGAAAGATATCAATTCATATCTTGCTTGACTTGGCTCTGCTTTGGGTTTTATTTTAATGTTGAATAGAGATTAGTTTCAAAACCTCAACATTTTCCACAAAACACGGTTGTTTTCCAGCCCTTTCTAGGTTTGAGGGCTCTGAGTAAGTGCAAAAGGTATTCTCAAGCTTATAAGACAGGAGTGAATGTGTTTATTGATGCCCTTGAGAATAACATTGTGTAGCAAGGATTGGTAAAGCGAATAATCAAAAAGTAGATACATTTGAATGCATATACTAAATTCTGTGTCTGTATCCTAAGACTGAGTTATGGGTTTGACTGGAAGTATTGTAAACTAACTAATTTTAAACGAAATTTAAACTTGATTGAATCTCAGCATGAAGATGCCAACATTCAAATTGATTCATTAGCTGACCTGAATTCTCTGATAAAATTTACTAGCATGCACGGGCAGAGGATTTATCCTGGATGATGTTCGTGTCATTAACAGGAACTACCACCGACGATATATACATAATGTCATCCCACAAAAAAAAAAGAAAAGAAAAGAAAAGACTGTTTTAAACACTGCAGTTATTGAAAAAAAAGCAAATGCTCTATCATGTTAAAATCATTTTTTTTTTCTTATCACCTTACAACCGGCGTAACAGGCAGAAGGCAACACAATGGAAGTTTTTGTTGAGCAGAGTATGCTTGCTTGGAGAAGCTGGTGTGCCAATAGAGGCACACATCGAGCGAAGCTAACATACTGGGTGAATTATGTGTCCCATCACACCAATGACTGCAGAGCCATAAAACCACCCTAAGTGTTCTAGTTACAATCAATTACATCATGCTTTAATCACATTTTAATGATGTATTAACCAAGATTTCAACAGCAATTAGTTTAATGGGTGTTTGCTTTTTTTAAACTATTTTAACTGTGGCTATATCCAGTAAGATTAAAAAAAAAATAAAGCGTTGATTGTGACCTCTTTCTTCTCCAGCAGTTTTGTGTGATGGGACTGAAGAGCAAGATTTTTCAATTTCTAAGCATTCACGACTCTTAAGTAATAACCTTTTTTGGCTTTGCAGTGTGATTATATATGTTGAGATTTTTTTTCTCATGTAGAAAGATATTACAAAATCTAGCATCCTACGCTGGAAATAGTTAATGCATCTCCTGTCCTTTAGGGCAAGGAAGTATTGCACTGCCTATTGATATCTAGGCAAAGCTAAAAGAAATGCAAAGTAAAATTATTAATCACACTAATTTTTAATAGTAGGGTTTTGAAAACTTCTGCGGCTGCCTGCAATATTCCTATCGATACACATTTTCCTTATAGAAAACCGACAAATGTCTCTGGGAACCCAGCTCCCTTTAAAGCACTCCTAAGAATATTAACAGATAAAGAAAGGAGATTTCACAGCAAAACCCACATAAAAACCCATATTAGGAATGATACCAAACTTAAAGAATGTTGTAAAATGAGCATGGAAAAATGTACAAAATGAATTCATGCCCATTTACATGCTTTCAGTCAGGCTACCAGATAACAAAGCCTCTGTCTTTGTGTTAACACTGCAGATTAGGTCAAGTTTTTACCCCTCTGAGCTCTTTTCCTGTAAATGACGGGTTTTGATGTGAAACAAGCAACATGTCAAAGCAAGTTGAAAGATGTAGGCATTTTATGCCATGTCACAATGACAGGCCGGTGAATATTTGGGCCATTAGGGGCTTATTAGTGAATAAATGACCAGATGGTTCAGTGATGCACAGAGATGGACAGAACTGGATGCTACTAATCAGCACTGTCTGTACTTGATGTCAAATCACATGACACAGTAACCCATGGATACCGAATAAAAGTTACCATTAGCAAGTCAATTTGATATCTGTGTGGTGTAAACAGACTTATAACTGCACTTCAGAGCTGCCTGTTGTTAAGAAGAAATAATGGTAGAGTATTTAAATAAACACCGTCTACTCTTATCAAGTTATGATAAATATAAATAGAATTTCAATTCCCAAGACCTCCTTTTTATTCTGAAGAGACTGTGGAAGGACATTTACATATTAGACTATCTCCACAGACAAAAAGACTGGGCTGGGAATGCTGAAAAAGAGAAGCAGGAGACACTTTCTTCGAACACCATGGTTAGCAACACCAAGTGATGCTTTGTTTGTGCGTTTGCCACAGGAATGCAAACTTTGAGAATGGGACCTGCTTTCTAGGGGGGGAGGCCGTTTGCGTTTCGGTATATTCATGCTTTGATTTTTTTTTTTTTTACCAATGTTGATATATGTTCGCTTGACACTGCCTTAAATTTTTCCCGTGGGTTTTTGGAAATTTATTTTGACAAACCCTTCCTTGTTAGCAAGTCATTTCCAAAGCATTGCATCAGGGTCAGAAGCTTTGGGTGTTCGGTAAGGACCAGATCCTGGTCCAGGAGCTGATCCTCAGCCGCTACTGCAGAATAGGCAGTGCCAGTCTGAAGGGAGGGGGCGAGCCAAGGCTGGGGAGAGAGGAGGCTTCGCCACCGCACTAAATCACTGCAACCTTAAGCCAAAAGGAAGTTTTGCCTTGAATTGGTGGAGGAACGTTTGCAGACTGTGGAGGTTTGGGGTGCATCCTTACCTCCGAGCCCACGGCAAACTCACCAGTAATGCACTTTCTTTAGGCAGAAATAGATGCATGTCTGAGGCATGCTTTACTTCTCTCTCACCGTTCTTTATAGCAAACACAAACAAATGCAGCGTTATGACCAGCGATTTTTGATGTACTAATGTGATTTATAAGGTGTTTTGAAGTGCTGAAGAAAACTTACTTGAATTTTTCAGTCTGAAGAATCAGATGTAAATGTATGTTATCCCTTTTCTATAAGGGTGATGGTATTAGCATACACATTTTACATAGTGGCTAAATAATGTAATACTATTTGGTGGCTCTAGCTGTGCTTAACCACGAGTTCCCCTTGATCCTGATTTTATCTCTCTTGTAGCTCCTTCGTGGAAAGAATATGGAAAAAGTTTTGTTGTACGGATGGTCAGAAAAACAGAAATTCTCCATTTTGATGATTAAATAAGGAATCAGGTAAGAATTAGGCAAGTCAAATAAGAGAAGTACTATTATGCGATCAGTCAAAAATATGTTTGTGTTTTGAAAATACTACAAACTTGGATCAGCAAGGAATATAGCGGAATGGATTAAAATTTTGGAATATATGGGATTCTTCACTGATGTGATTTTAAAATCCCTCTAAGTTTGGAGGAAAAAGTGTTTTATAGCTTATCTGTTTTCCATTCTTTTTGGTACTAGACCTGGAAATGAGACATGCCTGAAAGCTTTAACAAAAGTCTGAAAAATGCGGTGGTTTACCCAAAAGGTTCAGCTGGCCATCCCCAAAACTTCAGACTGCATTTCAGTCTGAAGTAAATTTTGAGTGAACCCGGGCTAACTTCACTGATTTGAGTCGAAGCCATTGCAATCTTGGCAATTTGAGCAGAAGCTGAATTAGATATTATGCTCTTCTTTGAATTAAAAAAAAAAAAAGTTTAATTCTATAGTTAGGAGAGTCTACAAAGAGCTGAAGAGAAGTGTGATATAAACTCATGTGAATGCTGCTGTAACAACATTCATTTATTTGCTAAAGGTTGTATTTCAAACGTAAATCTGACGCACAGCGGTCACTGCTCAGCAGATTCTTGCTGTAGCAGCTTTCCCATTCCAGTTGCCACAGACTGCCTTATACTGGCGGTTTTCTCTGGATTTGCAGAGTCACTTGGCTATGAATTGCTGGTCCAATATAACTCTTTGCAGATGTAAAGACATTCAAAATGTATTTTTTTTCCTGAAAATAAGGATGTTGCCATCACGTTTTCTGCGGATGACCATGTTACTATAAAAGAAACGCAACTTTCTTAGAGCAGTAATACCGTATAGAAAGATCTCATTATAGAAAAACTGATCTGGGGCTAAAAGAATTTTTTAAAGTAAATTCCATGGGAAAACTTTCTGTATTGATATACGTAATATTCGCAGGGTGGAAATAAATAATTTTGAGAAGAGATCTAAAATAGTTGTTGTCACTTATGGTGGCTGTTGTGCCAGATAACGGTTGCTCAGTGGAAATTGTCAAAAGCCCTCAGTCAAATTTCAGAGAAACGCGATAAAAATCTGGGTGTCTGCAACCTCACTGCAAAATGTAGGTATCTGACAAACATATTGTAAAAAGGATTAATGTGGGTATGCATGTAAATCTGATGGATACTTTCCCTCTGACTTTCAGCTTTGAAGGCGCATGCCAGTACTGTATTGCTGGCTGGAGATTGTTTAGAGTCATCAGAGTCTCTGGAAGAAACTTCCCTCTCTTGCTTTGTGGTGCCAGATTTTCACCTGGCCTGTATGGTTCGGATGGAGATTTGCTCTGGGGTTTGCTGGACACCAACAAGGATGCTTTGGTGAAGCAGAGGGCAAAAAGTGTGCAAGAGCCCAGGTTTTGCCAGGCCTTTGGGTGAAGACTGGCTTGCCGCTCTTCAGTTTTCTTAACTAAATCTAAGGTAAAATGTATCAATCAGAATATATTTGGAAAAATAAACTTGAAAGCATAGTTTACAAATGTTTATGAAAGGCAGAAGTGATGACAAAGAAAGAAAACTACATGTAGATCTGCTTAGACTGAAATTACACCTAATGGGTCATCCTCATCTCTGGAACATCCACTGCATGGACATAGATGGAGTTCAGCTCCAGATAATTTTCTATAAAGCTTTTTTGCTTAGTGGCGACTATCCTGAAGGAACAGGTCTCTGAGCAGTTTGGTTGGGGTGAATGTGAATTCCAGCAGCCTTCCGGCTGCTGAGAGGAAGAGGAGGAGGAGTAGGAGTAGGAGAGGCTCTCCAAAGCACACCTCCTAGGCATCCAGCGGTAAGAAAGGAGCCTGAAAGCCCATACACATAGAAAAACCACCCACAGTCGAAAATTTTAGTGTATATTTATTAATCTCTAATTAGGCAATGGCCAAAGATTTTGACAAATATTTTGGAGGACAAATCTCATGAAGTACTAACAGCTTTAGAGGAAGATTGCAAAGAATGTCTTAAGTAATTGTGTAAAATTGTGAGTCTTGGTGGGCATGGAGGAAAATCTGCCTGCCACTTAATGCCCATTTCTGTTCCCATTGAAGTCAATTGGAGTTTTGACACTGCCTTTTGCGGAAAAAGCCTGACCCTGTATTTAGTGCATTACAGTGAATAATTGCAACATACCTGCAGAATGACAATGAAAAAAATTATGTCGTTGACCCGCTGCCTCTGGTGGCTTTGTTATAAGTTTGCTGAGGATGCAGCAGCTTCATATAAGCTGCTGCTTATTTACTAATTAATTTACCTGTGTATATACGAATAGCTCTTTTGCAGTGGTTTCCTAGCAATTCAATTCTGATATGCATCCTTTGTTTTCAGTGACAGGATGTGTGGGTGACTGGGTATGCATGACCACAGGCTTCCCTGTCATCAAATGTTGGGATAATTTTCATGATTACCTGTTCCTTTAGCAAATTAATTTGCACAACTCTCCTATTTGTCTTATACCTTCGGAGGTTTGGGATTTGAGTCAAACTCCTATCAGAAAAGCAAAGCAGCTGATCATTACATCTCTATTCCACGTTCCAGTTAATTTTTATGAAGTTTATAAGGGAAGATTTTTGTCGCTTTAAAAAACATGTTGACTTAATTCTGCCTTGACAGAATGGGTGTTGGTTGGTGTTACTAATCCAGCAATCTCTTTCTTCTAAGGACCGAGTTCTAGACATGAAATTATTCCAGTATCAAAATATGTAAGCATGTATGTGTGTGTTCTTGTAAATGTGCATACATACATTAGGTAAGCTGCATATAGGAAACATAATGCCACCTGCCTGTATTTGAAAAACCCCCTCAGAAACTGCTCTGTTTGACATGGAAGCTGTTTTTGTAAAATTCTCTCTCTTAGCATTTACTGACAATTAAAAACCCAGCAGTCTGCTCAGTACTCCATTTGCCCTTTCTACTTACGCCCTGGCCAAACTCAGAGGGCCGTATCCCCCCCACGCTGGCAATGTCCCGCTTGTGGTGGTAGCACTGATTGCTGGAGGAACGGGGAGAAATCCTGCTGCCTCCATCACGCCTGGCCCGATGGAGCAGCATTTATGCTTTTGGCAGTTAAAATAAGTCAAGTTAGGAAAGGAAGTCCCCCACTAAATCTCTGTACCACCAAGCGATGCAGCTTTGTGTGCTCTCGCAGTGCCAGGAAGCATCCCACAAGCGAGTGGAAGAAAATAAGTGTTTTGAGAGGAATGAGGGGACTCTGTGTTCCCAGATATCTTCCCATCCTGTGAGCCGGGGGTGAGAAGTATTTCAGTTATGGAACCCCTGAAGCTTCATGGTACCTTATGCAAGTGCACTTCAGTAGCCATTTCTGATATTGCTTTGTTTCAGATTTTCCAAACTAATAAGTTTCAGTATTAATTTTCACCCAGGCTGGGGCAAAAATAGCTACCTGAAAATACCAATTTTACATAAAAAGAATGATCAACTATATAAAAGGACAAATGACCAAACAAAACGATTCCTATTTTCTCTTTCCTATTCTGTTCTTTTTCTCTGTCCTGTTCTGCCTTTTTTCACTCCCTCAGTCTTGAATTAATTTTCTCCTCAGCTGACCAGGAATTATCAAGAAGCAAGTCTGACTATGGAAAGGTGTGATGCTCTCTTTCTCGCTTTCTTTGGGGAAAAAAAGACAGGCTACGAGTGAAATATCTCCCTAACAAGAGAAAAGAAATCTGGAAATCTCTTCTTTTATGGCCACGTGCAGGTGAGAACCCAGAGCACTAACAAAAGAGACGCCATCTCTTCCTAATTTTTCCAATTCACGTTGGAGTTCGCTCTGCCTGACAAGTCCTTGGTCATCAGCCGGGGAAAGAGAGGAGAGCTGAAGAGACTCTGCTCTCACACGAGAAACAGAGGAGAGGGAATTTTTCTCCCTGTTAACAGCAGAGATGCTGTGGCAGTGCCCTTTCTGAGTTGAGCCCTAACCCTGAAGCAGGGCATTAGGGCTTTGGGTAGACAGCTCAGTGCAGGAGGGCATAAAAGGCTTACTCAGCTCTTCCTACAAATTTTCCACCCAAAGAAAAAAGCAACAGACTGTTCTGGAAAGTCTGAAAAATTAGATGCAATGTAATTGTTTCCTTCAAGCATCACGGCTCTTGAAGTATAGACTGAGCCATAAAAGGCTCCTCCCTGTTCACTCCACCTTTTATTTTCCCCATGGGTATCGCATCCTAATGTCAGACTGCTTTATGATTTTACTAGCATGCCGCTTTCAGTAGGCATTATTACAGAGCTTCACCTGCCTCAGTACCTCTTAAATGGTACAAACACCTGGAAACAAACACTCAGATTGTCTGAAAACGTCTGAACTTCTTTCAGTTTGGTTGTATGTTTCAGATGTTCAATACTCACAATTTTTGAAAATTGCAATTTGGGGGTAGCCTTGATTCCTACCTTTAAATAGCTCCTTAGTTTAGATTATATTTAAATATTTCAGGCAAATGTCAAAAAATTAACTATTGGTCTTCATTTCATATAGGTACCATTTATTTTAAATCCAAAGAAATATAACTGTGTATTAAGTCTTCTAATTATTATAACTTTAGTTAATTTATAATTATAATATATTTTTAATTATAATATTATTTCCACTGATGATGAGGTTGGCTTTAGGATAATGGGTAGAATCGTATCCAAAAACTAGCCTAAAATTATGATTTAGGGTGAGCAAGAGGTTTAACTGTTAGGATGGATACCTGATGTAATAAATGTCCTTAATGGATGACCTGTTAAGAAATACAATAAATCTAAAAAAAAAAAAAAGCAACCATATCTACTGGTAACTCATCTTAAATATGTCTAATAACAGATATCTTCAGCTTTTAAAAATTGCTTTTGGTTTTCTTATCCAAAAAGATGCTTTCACTAGTCCGACAGTGAGAGAGGTCCATTTATTAGTTTTTCACAGCTGGAGATGTCGCATAGTTACTACGTTTGGCAAACAGGCTTCCCCACAGCACCCCATACGCAAAAACCCCAGGTATTGCTTCTGGGGGCAAAAAATTGTTTGTGGCTGGGAGAGACTGAGAGGAATTAAAACACCATCTCTTCCAGCAATGATGGAATATGACTGAAAATTCATTAAACTTCATTTTCTCTCCAGTTGCAAGATATGGTCCCTTTGCATGAAGAGTCCATGAATCTTCCCACATGCATAAAAAAGCATGCTCATAATTCAGAAAAACCTGTAGAAATTGTATTTATGCTACTGCATTTGAAAAGACAAATGTACGCAGTGCTGCGTGTTCACACACCCTGTTCAAAGCTTCTGGAGACCCCAGTCACCGAACAGGAGCCTATCTTCATTCCCAGGTATGGAAACTTGATCTCTAAAGTCACCCTACCTACTATCAGAACACCCTGGGGGAAAAAATGCAAGGTGCTGGCTGTGCCAGGCTACTGTAGGGTTGTGAGCCTTGTCCATGATCCTGGATGGTTTTCTTCTGTCTACTGAAATGATTGGAAAAGGCCAAAGAAATAGAGTTGGGAATTAAAATGTGTCAAAAAGGAATGCATAGTTTTGTTGCAGAGCTGATGAGACTCTTCTGCTGCAATGACTCCTGTTTTCTCTTCCAGTCAGTTGGACGTGAGCAAGTCTCTCATTGTTTGCCTTCTTTTTCATACAAAAATTAGGTCTTATCAAAATTATTTTACAATAACTTGCCTTTGGTACTTTGGGCAATATGCATTCATCTGTGGCTGGACAGCGGGGTCAAATAACACCAAAGATCTTCTCTAAGGTAGGGGGGGAAAAAAATTCCTGTATCTTTTTTTTTTTTTCCCTCCTCTTTCCAAGAGAAAACATGGAATCTTTTTTAAATTCAGAGGGATTTTGAGACTGAGCTTTAAAATCCTAGGGTATATGTGTGAAATAATCTACCAACTAAAAGCTATGGGCTGGTCAGCTGACCTACAACCCCTGCTACGCTGATACTCTCCAGTGTGTAGTAGTATATGATTCATATGCACTTATTTCTGACTGTGTTCATCTTCGAAATAATCACTTCATTCTAGATAAATGTATTCAGCGGTATGACTACTCCATCCATCATATTAGGTAGGGTTGTGCGGCTGAACGCAGCTCTATTCCAAATAATGATGGTCTCTAATATTTTCCTGAAAATGTGGGTAATTTATTATCATAGGCTAATTATGCCCAATACGGCTGCAGGCTGACATTTATTGCAAGAGGTGGGCTGGAGGGAGCCAGGAGGCATTGCGTTGTCGCTGTAGCAGTTTCTGGGAAGGAATTTAGCTGCTTGTCCAGCATTTCTGCCAGAGCTCTGGGAAGCATTTCTCTCCCCGCAGTGTGCTGGATGCACTCACTTCTCCCCTCTTTCGGGCAGGATTGATGGTTACCCATACGTCTCCTTGGTTAGGGATCACAAAAGCTCCTTCTCTTCCCGTGCCAGCTCCCGGGCAGGAGAAGCATGGTTGCTTTGTTTCAATATCAGGCACTTTCCCACCTAGATCAGCCTCAGCAGTGACTGGATTTGCAGAACACAGGTGCCCACACCCATGGCCTTGGCTTCTTGTCCAAGTGGCAACGTCTAACAATTTCTCCTCCCTGTCTCTGAACGCACAGACGGGGGATGCAAAGCAGTAAAATCCTGCTTTACAGCCATCTGCTTCTCATCTGGGACAAATACAGCTCTCTGTGTGCCCGCCCAGGAAAACTCACACCCAGAAACTTCCTTCGAGATGTGATCTCCAAGGCAGAAAAAAGAAATGTCACCCAGTCTTTCTGTTGTAATTTAACATTTTCTTCTGTGGGTTTCTCTCTTCCATTGCTGCTCTTTGCTCAGAAATTAACAGCTGAGAAAAACATCATTTTAACTCCCATGCAATATGTTTTTGTTCATCTTTGGAATCACTCCAGGATATCTCTACCTCCTTCAGATCAATGATGACTTTTTTTGTTGACCTCAGTGGGAATTTACACTACCTTTATTTTTTTATTATCTATGCATGAAATAGCTCAGTTCTCAAATTCTTCTTTAATGTCATTTTAATAATGTTTATATTTCTCTTTTTGTGAACGCCTTGCCACTGCGACCAAAGTATCGCTAAGAATTATATCAGAGACTTCCCATAATTTTGAAAACTTGTTTTAGGTCGCGTTTGCAGCTGTTATTTTCCAGGGAGAATAACCTTTTCTTACAACTTAGATTTTAGGGACCTGATATTATCTGTGTTGCCCTACGGTACATGCTTTGCAAGGCAGTGTTGTGCTTCCTGTACTGCAGTGCCCAGCCCTGTGAAGGGGTCTAGGTAAGCTCCATATGGATTATAGCTATAAAAGATCTTCTTATATAGAAAGTATATCACCTCTTGTTTACTCTTCTATCCCCTTGCTAATACCACTTGATGTTGTTTGCCTCTCTGCCCACTGCTGTGCGCTAGGTTGATGGTTTCAGTGATTTTTCTACAATAACTCCCCGAAGCCGTTGGCTGTGGAAGGGTGCTTCACCGGGAAAGGGACTTGGCCATTTCACCACCAGGGAATTTATGAGGAGTAGTCCCAGGGAATAGGGAAAGCATATTAGTCAAAGTGCTTTGTTGCTTTGTAAAAATATAACGGTTAGTGAAAGCAATCACTGCCGAGTGTGTAATGATTCTGGACTCTGAAATGATATTTGCAGCCAGGGAATAAAAATACATCAATTTAGTGATTCATTTTGACAAAAACAAAACTGTAGAAAGCTTTTTTCCATTACTGTTGTCTTTGTGGAGCCATTCACAAGCAGCAATAGCATCAGCAGAATGCACAGCTTCTTTATTGGAGGTGCTGTTGAGAGGTGTTTGATTTTGAGGTTCACATAAGGTGAACAGCCAAGAGAGCAGAGAGCATCCTCTGGTCCGTCAACCTGGGGAGATGTTCAGGCAACTAAACAGCCAGTGACTCCTAGGCTAGTGATTAATTTACTGAGAGTTTAGGCAGACTGTTTGTTATTTAATTATCTTTGAAGACCCAAATAAGCTTGGGGATTATAAGCAGGTTACATGTTAGTTTGGGGTGACTTTAGTGTTCCTCTTTGATTTCATAATTTGTACTGGGAAACAAAAAGCTCAATCACTTTTTAGCCTGGTTAAGTGTGTTTATCTAACTATTGGACTTTAAAGAGTTCACTGCTGTCATACCCGGGTTTCGCTGAAGCACCTGTGGTCCAGCATCGTGTCTGCATGGGTCTGTCCAAGCATGGCAGTAACCTACTGCTGGTGGTGCTGCCAGCACTACCGTCATCTCTCCACCTTTGATGGATGGTAAAAAACTGACAACTGCCTCTGAAAGCAGGGCAAAACGATCTTCAGCAGAATTACAGAAAGTGCAATGGAGATGAGGTGAAGTTTAGGGGGGTGAAGAAGAAATGAAGAGCTCAGATATAGTCACAGCATTAGAAATGACCCTCTCGGATTACCCCCTCTTTCTTCAGACCGCAGAAGACACCTGCCTAGCACTGGGCAATACTTTCAAACTTCATTCCCTAAGCTGTCAGAGGAGGAAGGAAAGCAGACACATTTGTTAGGCTATTAGGTGGTGGTACAGAAAGGGAGAGTTAAATGCTGCCTTGAATGACTTCTAAAATCTTAGCATGATGAAGGAGCTTTGCCCAGGCCAGGTAAAAAGGAGAAGGAATTATCTGAACGAAGAGAGGGGTATATCAGTGAGCACATAAGTACTATTATCATATTTATATCATATAATTGTCGTATGTCAGAGTGACATGCAGCACTCTGCCATTGATTTGAGTCAGTGTCTCTTGATGCACTAGTTAGCCGGTGGCACACATGCAAGACCACTTGGGATGGTCTTTGGTTTGCACTGTTAGCTGTAGCTAGTGTTACTCCTAGATGTGACTGAGCAAGCAAGTAGTTTATTTTGAAAACAATATCCAGCAGTTTTTAATTTTCCTTTTTCACCCACATCCAGTTTCATCAGCCTAGAATTTCTCTCTCAATTCCAGGTGAGCACCAAACACAGGTCTCCAGAAAGTTGAAAGATGCCGTACAGCTACACCAGGGATGGGAGGCCAGGTCACACGTGGCTCTTTGGCTCCCAAAATGTGGGCTTAGCGGGAGGCTGGGAGGGCACGTAACCCTGGCACTGCGGGAGGAGGTGAGCAGGCAGTGCGGTGAGGGCACTCTGGTTTTGGGGGGGCGAGAAATGGGATGGTCTGAGAGCTGGTGCAGCCCCGTATTGTGGCCGCTTGTCTCACCGTATGGTTCATTTTTTTGATTCTGGGTCATCCCTGGAATAGGTGATTGTACATAAATTAGGAATTAAAATCCTTTCAGAAATGCGAGAATCCTTATATAAATGCACAGTTTCCACACGAAGTACTGCCCCCATGCAGTCAACGGATTTATATTAAACCATACCATGCAGTAATTTTTAAACATTTCTGCCTGTTTCGAAAAGTAATACATTTTGTTTCCTATTGTTGGTATGGTACTTTAAATAGCAATAGAGAGAGGATTTAGGGATGTGTATGACCTAATGACGAATTTTAAGTACTGTATCAATAAAGACATTAAAGAGGTGATAGAAAATGAGAGAGGCAGGATCCTTTCTATCGATTGCCAGAGCCGGGAATGCTGTGGTAGCTGTGGGCATCGCTGTATTTCACCAGAGCCGCTGTCCTACGCATCCACTACGTGATGTGACACAGAGCTGTTATTGCTGATCCTGAACAAAGTATCAGCTGATTAATTAGAAAGTTGTTATTCTCATCCAGCATACTATTGAAGAGTAAGCTATTGGATATCACTGCTATTAATAACCACTCTTTTATATTGCAGCAGAATCGTTCTTTTAAACCAGGCCCTCCTGCTTTTCCCAAAGAGTTTGCTACTAAGCTTATGCCCTGAGGACCCTACAGAAGAAAGGAAGGTAAGGTAAGAAACGTGCACCACCCCCATAGGCTGTGCTCCGGGCTTTCCAGGCAGAGAGGGAACTGCAGGATCTCACCCCAAACCTTCCACGGGCATTGCAGCTGGCCCAGCGCCCTGGCAGGACATGGAGGAGGCGCTCAGGATGTCTCCCTCCTGGCTGAGTAAGGTATAGGATATTCCTTGAGGAAAGCTCACGTGAGCTAGAGACAGAAGTTGGGTTTTATGGTTTTTGTTTTGTGTCGTCAGCCATCTCCCTGTGTGTGTGTCCCCCTGTCTTTGTTTCTAAATTATGGGTAAAAAACCTACAAGCTGCCTGGACATAAGTGGGCTGGGAAATATATTTTTGTAAATCCCTTTTGGGCCTCTGTATTATTTAAGGGGTATAAGAAACACACCAGTAACCAGCAGACTTGCTGCTGTTCTGTCAGATTTTCTCAAAGTACAATGTGAGATCTAATAATGATTTATTTCTCCATGTATCTGCTGAAACCGTTGGAAATACAACAGAACTTATCTGAAAGCATCCAGAATAAAAATACTTGTTTATAGTAATTCTTTGTGTTAAGCTGGTGGGCAGGAAAACCTCTCAGCTAGTGGCGAGTAAGTTCTTTTCCATTCTTTTCTCCACATTCTGGGAATCCAGCGCTGCCCCTCTCGATATGCTGTTACATAAAAGACTGTTTAAGGAAACCATCATTATTGTGGGTAAACTAAAAAACAAATTAGACTGACAAAAACTGGAAATGTGATCAAAATTTAGTAAATATCTTTTTAGGTGAAGCCGTCTCCTGAGAATTATACAGACAAATAATTTACGTGGGGCTTTGCTAATTTAATTAATTGATTAGTTAATTAGATATTGTCCATAGGAAGCTGCCATGTGAAAAAAAAATCAGTTTACTGCAATCCTACTTTTTTAAAATGAATTTCATTGCCTTCAAATAAAGAACATGTCTGTGTTTGTTTCCTCTGTTTAAATTCTGCTTCCTCCTTGTGAAACTCTTAATATGGTAGAGCCCTGCTCTGAAATTGCCTGCAAACTCTTAAAAACATAGTTAATTACAGATAGCCCAATTTAAACTTTACAGCATTCTTGATCTGTTCAGAATGTATGGAAGGGGGTTGATGCTAACCAGCAAGGAGAAACACGTTGTACTCCTCCTGTGTGCAAGAAGGGCTCCTTCTGCTGACGGTAAAAGCGAGGCTCCCTAAATACAATTGAGGAAAAAAAATTTTTAAATTGTGTTGATACTATGGGTGAAATCTTTGGATTAAATGCCGATCTGGGTTATGGATATTCATCTGCCACAGAGCTGCAAAAAAGGTCTGTGTAAAGCGATTAAAAGAGCAGTGCTGTCAGCACGTTGTCCCACACTCCAACAGTATCTGCAAGTAACTCTTCCCAAAAAATGGTTAGTTTCCGTATAGCTTCAGAAACGTTCTTGAGGGGGTTGTTCCTGGGAGTTGCGCGGAGCTGGGGAGAGAGGCCGCAGGAAGGCAGCCAAGCTGCAACAAGCTCCCCCAAGATGGATTTGGAGGTTTTTTCTACTCTATAAAAGAAATAAGGCTGGCCTATTTTTAACGCTTGTGGATGAAAAGCATTCTGTAAGTGTGAGCTATCGCTACTAAATGCTTTAGTGGCGCCGGGGTGTTGGGCAGCCTGAGCAGAGCGGTGCTGTGGAAAGGGGCAGGCTCTGGATGCCATTTCAGAGCACTTTTCCACCCCAAGAAGCTCAAGATCGCAGAAAACTGTAGCGTCTGAAGATCTGCAAGACATCGCTTTGGGCGTGAGATCATACTATCTTAAATTACTGTCTTAATTCCATTAACAATGTAAAATTGCTTAGCATTTCAACTCCGGGAAAATGATGTCATTTCTATGACTCTTCCCAAGACTTGCCCAAAGCTTTATAAGGTGGCCCTGCCAAACCCACCTGCAGCACGTGTTCGTAAGGAGGCGGGAGGCTCTGAAGCTCGACAGTGCTTGTGGTCATGGTGAGTTCTCCAGAAACCCGTAAGTACCCCCTCAGAGAGCGGGGACCGGTGATGAGGAACAGTATTTTTGATGGGTCCACCATGTCGAAAAGGCCGTCAGTGGAGGGTTGCTCCTGGGGCCTGGGTGGCACAGAGCGAAGAAGTGCTCTCCTCTCCTCGTCACTGACCAGTTCACCCAGTCTCACTTTTTTCTGTCCTCTTCAGGGAAGGACCAGGAGACTCCCTCCAACCCCAAGAAGCCATTCCCAGGTGCAAGGAGGAGGTCCTGGAACTGCCGAGCTCCTCTGCCCTGTCCCAGCTGCGCTGTGTTCAGATCATCCCGAGATGCCAGAGGAGCACTGGGATGCGCAAGAGATGCCACTCAGAGACGTGTGCAAGGTGCTGCTCTCTGTAAGAGAGGCTGGGATGTCCTGAGCAAACAAGGATCAAGGCTGTGACTACCTGGAGGGACAGAAACCGGGATGTTGAATGGTTGCTGTTTGCTCTTCCAGGTAAAAACAATTTTGGAGAGAGAAGCATCTTGTGCAGGAACCACCCGACGTTTTCTCTAGACCTCTTAGAAGCCCTGCTTAGGAAACGAAATGTAAAACACCCCTATCTTGTTGTATGTCATTTCCTAAGTGACAGCTGATTACGTTTCAGGAATGTTTTCTCATTTTCTGAATTAAATCAGTTTGGCATTCTGTAGCAGACAGTACTCATTAACCTTTTAAGGATTGCCAAACTGGTTTGAAGCATTCAATGGAGGGAAAAAAAACAACGAAAAGGCAAAACTAACCCTCTGTTAAACATCATTGTAATCTGATGCTTCTGAAGCAACAGGCACCAAAGACCAGATCTTCTCCTTGTGGTAATTTATTAGATGTGACACTGGTTTATACTATACTTGAGCAGGTTTGAAAAGGGTACAAAATACAAACCAAACTCATGACATATATATATGGAAGACATGTATTATCTCATCAAGCTTTGATGTTTAGAATGACATAATTTTCATAATTAATGATTCCATATAACTCTTCCAGACTGTAGTGAAGAAGAAAATCTAAGTCTAGTTTCTAAGCCTCAGTAAACAGGCACAACAGAAACTGGGAGTTGCATGATCTCAAACCACTACTGCTGATGAATGCAGGAATATGTAAGTAGAACTAAATAAGAATTTAATGCAGCTCTGCAGAGTTTTGGCTTCCCTTGCCTCCCCATCCCTCAAAATACATTGTGGATTGTGAGTGGATGATATCCAAGCCATGACTATTGCTAAAAAGTACCTACTGAGCTGGTGAATGAGGGGAAGTGTTTAAGAATGCTGATATTATATGTACATTTACGATGCTTGTTTGTCTGAGCAATGTCTACGGTGTTTATGGTCTCTGACAGTCTGCCTGCAATAACTACTGGTCCCTGATTCTTCAGTACAGTAAAGACTTTATATTACGCCCATTTTGGTGAGGCTCAGTAGCAAACTAAAGCTACACAAAATAATCTGCTACTTCATTTATATCTTATGCTAGTACCTTGTAAGCAGAAAAGGTCTGTAGCCACCTCTGCTGATAACGTTGCTCTTCCATGCAGGGCAGCTACCCCATCACAAAATGGTACCCGTGCATTTTTTTCGTGGGCTTTTAGCCAAGTAGGTTTTAAAAAAAAGTGCTAAAACTTCTGATGCAGCCCTCCTCCCAAGAGAGGAGGCTGGCTCAGGCCTTTTACTTTGGTGACCAATCAACATGGATCAATTCCCGTAGCACATTTACATAAAGGGCTAAGAAGCTCCCAGATCTGGACTTCTCTAGCAGGGGCATTGACTTCTTCCAAATCCACTGCTGGTAACTTTGCCACCTTGTAACACAAAAACGACAGCTACTCAACGGTTTGGCTCAGGAGGAGAGCAGTACTGAGAAAAGAGTGTGCTGGAGCTTTAGTATCAGCCAGCTGGCCATCATAAATCCAGCCAAGGCAACTGGAGGCCAGCTGGGACAAACCACCCTTCTCTGTGCAGCTCCTGGCAGAAGGCAGTATTGTCCTGAGTACGTCCAGGACAGGAGCTGTGCTATTTCAGGGTGCCGCCCGTGCAGCACCTCCCACCCTGTTTTTTCCCTCTTATGAGGCTAAAAGAAAAAAGCAAGTAAAACAGTGAAGGTGTTGTTCCTCCCATTCCCCAAAAACAACTTGGAATAGGGAAGAAAGAACGTAGAGGATACCAGGATGCCTGATTGCTCAGTCCATTCCTAGATGTAACTGGGAAAATGCAGCCTTCTGCTTTTTGGGAGGATTCCATTTAACCAGCAGCCATTACAGCTGGTATTTATTTAGGGTGTGTGCTGTGCAGGAGTCACGTTATGCACTGGAAGAGGAGGAACTCTTGTAAATTAAGGAGGTTTCACAGCTCTTTAAACACGTCCTCGTGAAATGGTTGAGTGGAAAAGCTTAAGATCTAGAATTGTGCATTGAATCTTTATAGGAAATGCCCATGCAAATAAAAGACGCTGCATTTTAACTTAGAGGAAATGTAGGTGTATAACCACAACCATTGGTGGTGGAAGTGTTGCTGGGGATAGGGTGCTTTTCAACGCTGTTGTAGATGCCTTGTCTCATACAGTATGGGCACCAATAGCCAGTCACACCTCATACGCATAATTCTAGACCAAATCTTACTGAAGGGAAACGTGGGGCACCCACCCGCCTTGTACCTGCATATTGCATGCCAGGCCAACACGGAGGAAAGGAGAAGAGGTGAGGGGCAACCTCCTTGTGGCTCGGTTCCCTGCCCTACAGCACAAATTTCACTGGGTGACATGAAGATCCTGTCAAGCAATGACTCTTCCTGAGCTTAGGCGGAGTTTTCTGGCTACCAGAGCATGTCAGCTAATTAGTACTTAAATGTCTGTGTAGCAAAGGCTGTACGTGTATGAGTTTTGTTGTATATTTAAATTATTTCACGCATTTTTAACTCATGGAAGTGTATTTGATATTATTTCAAGAATTTCTAATCTCTCAAGATAAGTTTTATTTTAAAAAAATACATATATATATATGCAATAGGAATATACTTGTTTAAATTTCTCTCACTGTCTTAAAAACCACAAAGGAATGAAAAAACTTACAAAGTATAGAGTGTCCACCTGGTAAAAGCAGTTAACAGTTTAGATCCTTTTGAGGCCAGAGGAGCCCAGAATGGACCCTGGAAGCTGCAGGAGAGGGATCGAAAATCTGCATCCACCACACACATGGGCAGAGCCTGGCACAGCTCAGCCCACGCCGTGGGTGCCTGCAGTTTGCATCCACGCGCCCTCTCCAGGGACAGAGCCAGAGCTCACCTACATTTCCAGAAGGCACGCCCAGTTATTTACCTAGGGTATGGTTAAGAAACCAAAGCATCTTCTCATCTTGCTCCCTAATTTGTTCCATCCTGGACCTAATTTGTGGCCACAGTGGTATATTGGGCTGCCCTTTCTCATCCCTCCTAGCCAGGGCTCCATGGGGTAATAAGGAAGGTGTGGCTGGAGAACCGTTCCTTTAAGATGCTTCAAGATGCTTTAAAGAAGATGGTGTTAATTTATTAAACATGTTTCACCTTTCCTCATGCATGAGTCTTCCTAGCTGGCAGCTTTTGGATTTTGTTGGTACTGGCTGCACACCTGCGCCTGTCCGTGCATTAAACCTTGACTGTAGGACTCTCGTCACAAATGAACTGTCAAATCATTACTACGTTTGATGCAGCATAATCTGTCTTGAAATTAGAATTGGTCCATCCAGGCCCAAATTTCACTTGCTACTGAGGCTAATACGCTGTTTTGAATATGCATTCATGGAGATTCACATCCATTGGGATCCAGAGGGAGTACAAGTTAAGAGCAGATTTTCTGAATTAGCATGTCGAGAGGGAAGGGTCTTTCATTTAGGCTGCTGCAGATGCCTCTCCCTCTTGTTCATTACAATTGCATTTCATCAGCTTTATGATGTCCACATGTCAATTGAGTGTGAGGATTTTGCACACAAAAGAGCCTCAGGGAAAACGACTTCACTAGCTAATCAGCTGATTATCATACCTCAAATGGGCTGCAGTATGCTGCTCCAAATACTATATCAGCGAGAGTGGAATTGAAGATTAAGACAGCAAAAAGAAAGCTCTACAGCCCAGTTTAAAGAAATCAAACAGGAATTTGTCAGGGATAGAAAGAAGCAAATATAGTTGGGACAAGTGCCTTTGAAATATCCTGAGGCTGATTAAAAAAACCAACAAATGCCTTTCTTCAAAAGGTGTTGGGGGGTGAAAGGTTAATTAACTGTATTATCTGCCTGTTTATGCCCAGCTGTGTAAAGCTCAGTAACACAAGCTCCCACCCCGATTTTAACATTGCATCCAAGAATCAAGACCAGTCGCAAGAACAGCCTCTCCTAATAATTGAATTAGCCTCTGAACGAGCTGGATGCTCACAGCAAAGCAGACTCGCTCCCACGCCCTCCCTCTACAAGGATCTATCTCCTATCAGGATCTGCTGTCTGGATGGGGTTCGGTAATGTACGGTTCTTAGAAACCAATTTCAGTAAATGATCCAAACAGTAATGGAGATCCTCCTATGGAGAGTCTCGCACAATAGCTCCTGGTAGCTCATATATACGGATTCCTCCAGCCCATGAATATAGATCTATAAGAAGCACCATTTAATGGTTAGCGTGGGCTTTTTCTTTTTTGTCTGAAATTTACCAAAGTTTTATCCCAGCTCCCTGGAGTCCTCCCCAAGTCTATCTAAAATGCAGTTAGAGCAGAGGCTGTCTTTTGCTTCACAGAGCGTCTGCCTTATGCTTTCATCAGAGTAGTCTAACTCACACAGATGCACTATTTAACAATGCCATCCCCTGCTTTCATCAGAAGGGGGAAGGTTGCAGAGCTGAGCCCTGAAGAATAAGGGGGGCAGGTCCCCTGTGATCGGCGAAAGCTGAACATCGGTGCCAGTTTCCATCTGTCATGATAGCCTATCTCCGAACCTTCAATCTGTCAAAAGCTTGCTGCCTGGCTGAAGGCTCCAGGAGATTTGGTGCACTAAACACATTTGACAACAGCATTATCACTGCAAGGAGCCCAGCAAAATGCCATCAATGTGTTAATTGTAGCCGGCTATGTAAAATGTCACTTCCCATATCATTTTACAGCGGCTTTGCCTATTTTGCAGCTCCTAATTTTCCACCCTTTATAAATACGTGGATTGTTCATGTGGAAACGTGGTTCTTTCTCGTGTCAGCTATGCTTTGGAGTTGTTGTATTTTTTTTTTTTTTTTTGCTCTTAAATGGAGGTTTAATTTGGGTGTAACGCTTTGCTCCAAGAAAGCAGCAGTATCTATGGAAAAATAAATAAATAAAAAGCACTTGTGGAAATTAATTGCCCGTACGTTGCTGCTGTTCTAATTTTATATCTCGTTGGAGATTTATTTCTGGGTTTGTACATTCTTTAGTGTATAAATGATTCATTTTGCTGCTGTTCCTGCAAACTCCCTTTATCGAGGGCACGGTATTTTTACATTCCTGAGAGTTTTCTTCCATCATGATGTAAGAACACTTTTGTAATGATAAACATGAGAGTACAGCATAAATAAATGAAAAATCCCCCTTGAAGGTATGAATGTGCTTTTTAGCACCCAAGTAGCTAATATTCAATTTCTGGTACAACCAGTGCCAGGTGTTAAATTTCTCTAGTTACTGTCACTAATGCAAATTAGATTCTTTTTGTGCTCGTAAAAAATCAAATCCACATTAGAAATTAGCTATAAAATGTAATGACTTAAATGCTATAGTGTTTTACAAATCTCCCTGCATTTCTGTAGCAGATAATGCTATAAAACTAGGAAAGGATAATAAAATATGGTAGAAAGTTGAGTTATTTAAAGGTCTTTTGTGACTGCTTACTCAGGGATTTGATGTATTATTTTGTTTTCTTGTTGGTTGAAATAAGCATGCTTATGATTTCATTTCTTTAGCAGATTAGATGTAATCAAAGTCTCCTTTGAATTTCACGTTACCCTAGCTGCAAAAGGCGGTTTGCATTATTGGAAAATATCATGTGGTGAAGTTTATAATATATTTGCAACTTTTAATCATTGGAATTGTAAATGTGTCTGACAGCTCTTAAGAAAGTTGCGGTGATCTTGTTACTGGCTGAGATATATGGGAATCTGTGACAATTTTCCAAACCGATTTCCACTCCCCCCCCACTCCCTCAGCCTCGAACATCTTTCAAAAGCAAAGAGGGGGAAAAAAGAAATGCTCTGCGTGAGCATAATCAGTACAATGTTCGTTGAAAAGGTCCTTTTCAATATTGGGAAAAAAAGTCTTAAAAAATGATGAATGGCAAAATACGTGTTTGTCAGTATTGAAATCCTTGGAAAATATTATATGCTTGTGCAAAATGCATATTTTGTCATCTCCTGTCAAGTACTTAAATTAAGGTATTAAAACAAAATTGCAGTGAAACTTTAAGTCCTAGGTGAATAGCATGTTTCCTGCATACTAAAGGGAGTTTTGATTAAAATTAACATTTCTGAATTCCTGTGTTAGTGCAGAGTGAATTCAAGCTCTGCAGTTCACGTTCTGCCTCTTTTCCATGGGAAGCGTAAAAGAAATGTCACACGGTTTCCCTGCAGCCACTGCCATGGGATGTGACCAGGGCACAGCGCTTTATCTGCAGAGCTCAGGCCCCTTCTCCTTTGGAAAACATTTTTCCTGTCTATTTTCTGTGTGCCCAAAACAACTTGGGGATGTTAAGTACTTTTGTTCCACGTACAACCTGTTATGCATCCCAGTCCTCATTTCATAGTTGTGAATGGGGTAGCCCCGATTCAGGTCCCATCTGGATCCCAGCAGAAATACATGGACCGTCTCAAACCCAGTCAGGAAGACTTGTAGAAACTCCTTTTGGGAGCAAAAGGTGATGTGACTGCAATTCTCAGCCTTCAGCAACCGTGGTAAAACAATTAGCTCTGTTACCTTCAATTGGACGCAAGGTTAGAGGGGGAGAAATATAATTTTGGCAACTAGTTGGGAGAGTCATGGTTTTTTAGAGAACAATTCCGTTCAGGATCGAGACTGCTGAAAAGGTGCTGAACGGGATGTCATTAACTGTGAAATAATGTGACAGTAACAGTCTGTTGTAGCAACTGAAATACGGACCGCACTGTTCCTCTTCTTGAGGTCAAGGTTTTCAAAAGCTACTAGGAAAAAGCAAGAGTTGAGTTTGGGAGTCCCAGGCGCAGCTTTTTCAGAAAGTGCTATGGATCTTCCCTCACAAACTCTTCTGAAGGGCTTCAGGCACAAGAAGTTAAAATATATCGTCTCTTGAAAATCATGGAACAAAGATTCAGCAGAAAAGTTTGGTCAAAGCAGGGAACGTGCACTCCTTGGATAGCTGGCTGGTGAGTCTATCAAACACTTCTTCCCTAGTACTGTGAGCATGGAATTTTGGTATAAAATCCATCTTAAAAGTAAACAGTAATTTAGAATAAAAGAAAGAGGTACTGGAACATGAGGGGCAGTACCTGCTGCGGAGGTATCTCTGCTCCACCACCTCGCTGTCACGTGTGTGACCAAGAGTGGTCTGAACAGCTGAGGATGGGCAAAGTGCTGCTCTGTGCCACCCTTTCCTGCTGATCCATCCTGCCCCAGCCACGGCAGTGTAGATAGTCTTGACTAGTTGCATAAAATGTAAATAAAGCGTATAAGTGTTTAGGTTTTTTTAAATTTAAACCTTTTCAGAAGTTTCCCAGAAAAAAGCTCTCACATTTTCAATACATTTCCACATCAGGGCACCATCGGTCGATGCCTCGCTCCTACCCATTGACTTCAAGGACAGCTTGCGAGACTGAAACTCATCTCAGACTGTTACATGAGGTATGTATGGCCCCAAATTAAGTAATCAGTCATTGTACCATGCAATCGGATTGTTCAAAAAGCATTGTGAAGCTCAGAGATGAAATCTAAGGCGCTGAAAAACCTGTCACCAAGTATAATTGGTGTTAAACATTCTCGGAGTTTTGTGTATTATTCCCAGCATCACCCAGTTCTGTTTAGTTAGCTGAAAGAGCAAATTTCAGAAGTGAGTCTGTTCC
Organism: Rhinoptilus africanus; assembly: GCA_013400135.1. Lineage (NCBI taxonomy): Eukaryota > Metazoa > Chordata > Aves > Charadriiformes > Glareolidae > Rhinoptilus > Rhinoptilus africanus. The sequence continues at coordinate 162,354 of VXBO01008743.1, forward strand.
TGACCCCTCAGCAAAAAAGAACTGCGTGGGAAAGAGTTTATATTTCTAGCAGAATTCATTTGTACTTGAATTTCTATTTGTCATTTCCCTAATAATTTTCATTTATACCCGCAGCTCCCTTACATGTCTTCAAAGTGCAAAATTAAAACTAAAATCAACACGAGTGATTATTTGGATTAGATTCTTTTATTCTATCCAGACCTTTCTAATGCTTATTGTAAGTTTAAAATATGTGTTGTCAGGGCAGGTCCTTAGGTGACACACACCTTGCTCCACAGAATCAGTGGGAATACGCTACCAAACGTTTGTCCTGCCTTGTAACAAACTTAGCGTTGCAAGATTTTGCAGCAGTCAGGATTTAATTCATGCTGCAAGAACTGGAAATTTAATTTACCCGCATGCAGTTGCATCTGAGCCTCCAGAATCTTGAGTCAAGGGACTAGAAAAGGCATTTCCATTTTGTTCCGTATTTAATATGTTGTCTTTCCATTTGGGGTACCATAACCATGCAAAAAGGTGGAGGATATTTTCCCATGATTGTCTGTTGGGTGCTCCTCCAGTACCATTACTGAATTCTTGTTTCTTAATTTTTACAGGTATTGCAGCAGACTGACAAATAGACATGCTGCTACTGATAATGAAAGGTAAGAAAATTTTAAATGAGTCATAAAAAGAAATTTTTTCGAAATGTAACAGTGGCAGAACTCTAATTGTAAAAACTATGCCATTATAGTAAGAAATGTAAGTAACAGCATGTGATCTACTCAAATAAGATGAATGGATGAGCCTTGTATTTTAAACAGCAAACATTCTATTTGTCATTTTTTAATGAATAGGCATATTTTTAGTGAACGACTTCATGTAAGAGATATACCTGCAAAAAAATGTAAGCTTTTTGAAGGACCTGACAAACAAGGAAAATGCAAGGTTCTCTCAATATTTAATTCACTGAGGTTTGACTGTTCAGTTCTGAGTTACAAAGAGAGTTAATTACCCGTTATTTTTATCTGAAGTGATATCCAAATGTTCTGGTCAATAATTCATCACTTTCTAACAAATATATTATTTACACTGAGGTAACAAGGATGCATAAGATGCAAGATGAACACATGAGCAAAAGCGTGATATTTATGATCTTGCTTTTTCTGTTATGTTCACTGGTATCACTAAGGGAGTATCAGGCAGATGCGTTTGGGTCATCTAACTCTAATTTGGTGTCTGGACTGAATCGACTGTTCCCCACTGCAGAAGGCACTGGGGTGGCATCTTCCAGTTCAGTATAAGTGGCATGTGGGCCCTAACTGGAAGGTTTGGTCTGGAAGTTAAATCCTTCCTTCGCTGACACTGAAGTGTCATCACTGACTTCATGGGAACAACCTGCCGTTGTGGATCTTGGAAAATTTCTGAATTGTTTGAAACTCGGGGAGAAATGGCTGACACATGCTTTTCCAGACTGGACCTAGGCTGAGACATGAGGAGAGACACAACCCTAAAAAGCAGAGATTTGCCGTAATTTTTCACCTGAGTTGTCATTAAGACCTTGTGTTCATTGAAATGAGATTTTTGTACTCTATCTCCTTTCACCTCTTTTCTTAAATATATTTCTGCTTTGCAGAAACTGTATTTTTCAAAACACATTAACTGATAGCACGGGGAAAGGAGATCTCTGCTTTCATGCCTCCTTATAGGCAGTTCTATGAGATAGCCATGTATGTATTTAGCATCGCTACCCATGCTGCTTTTTGTTAGCTGCTAAGCAGAACATGTTATTTTCCCAGCGACATACAAAGCAGGCAAATGGCTGCTCATCATCTTTTTTTCTCAAGAATATTGTACGTACAATCCTCTCCTGGCTAATAGCTCCTTCTATTGTCCATGATTTATCATTGTCAGGATTCTTTACATTTCCTCCTTATCTATTTTGCCAGAAATATGTCCGTTTTAAAAGGACAGCCTGAATTTAATTAGCCCATGCAGCATATTCTTGTGTAGGCGAAAGCATATATTGTTTTGGAACATATAAGGATATAACTTTCACTGGTATGTTTTTGCTCCAGTTCTTTCTCTTTCTCTTTTTTTTTAACTCTTCTAAACCACTATAAAGAAAGTATCAAAGGTATCCTGGGTAATTAGCCATTACAGTACTGTCACAAAGGCTTCTGCAGTCAATACAGAGATAATTTGGGCAATGGTGAATGACAGCGTTGTCCAGACTTTTGGGATAATCAAGGACACATCCAGCTGTACCAGACATCTGTCAGACCCATGAATCATTTCAAGTAGCTTTGCAATAGCCAGGCAACTGGAGCAAAGATAAACATTCCAGCAGCACACAGCCACGGGAAAAATACTGCTCCCACCAGGAAACATTTACCTGCTCAGTGCTGCAGACCTATCGTTCAACGCAGAAGAGGTACCACACATGTTTTCTGATTTTGGGGAAGGAGGGGAGAGTACGCATTTGTAACTTACGGTAGTAGAAAGACGACTGAAATAACATATCCTACATATGCACACTCGTATTCATTAGAATTACTGAGGCAAAAAAGCAAGGGGAAAAGTTATAAAAAACCCCCAAAGACTGAAGCAATCTTGCTAAATCCAGTGTGACCTCTGAAATAAGAGTCTTTGTACTGTTCGCATTGGACTTTATTAGTTGTATGTCTTCTAGGTTTTGCATGCATATGATGAGGCTGTTATTCGCTCTAAATGTGCCTCGAGATTAATAGGGAGCTAGAAAACTCCCTTGCGCTTCCCTGCCGCTGTCACCTTATGCGTGTATTTCCATTGGAGAGCTGAAAGAAAACAAACCCCGTGCTGCACTTCGATGTCCTGGGGAAGACCTGTGAGCTGAGTCTGGAGCTGTGGGTCTGGGGCTTTGCTGTGCCACTGCCCACCTGCGTGGCCGTGGGCAAGCTTCTTTCCAGTCTGTGTGGTTTGGATTCTCCCTCCAATTAGGCAGCCCTTCTTTGCAAAGCACGCTGACATCTACCCATTGGATTAAGTTATTCTTGCTGCTTTGCAGGTGGGTGGGGATTGCTGCTTTGTGTAGCATGTCGGCTCACAAGGATGACTTAAGATGAAGGGAAAACAGCTGGCGAGATGAGGTGAGCCAGTTCCCCTTCCCTGCTTGAGGTGACCACAGATGATGGGAGTGAGCAAGGACTAGCCCAACTTAGATTCAGACAGTGTGGTTTTTGCTGCACTCTGCAGGCAGCAAAACTATATGGAATTTCTCCCAATAATTCCATAAAAATGCTATAATTACACCATACAGTAAGGGAGATTTCTGAACAACTCTGAGCTATCTGTCATACAAATATCTGCTATAGACTTCTTTGATATGTCCTTCTTCACACTGGCGCTGAAATTGTGTTTTCCTTTCTATCTTCTGTAGGGCAGTGGATGGGAAAGAGTGCTGTTAGGACGGCAGGGTAGCGACTGAAAAGCTTTGTTAAGCTCTATCTGAAGAGTTTAAGAGCAGAGCAGTGCTGGTGGTGAGGACTCGGGAAGGCTGTTGCCGGTGAGCGGAGGGGAGGCATGGGAGGAGGAGATGGGCCAGGAGGCGCTGAAAGCAGTCGGTGAGCTGGCAGAAGGCAGAGATTGATTTGCTGCGAGCGGTGCGAATGCAGCAATTGCTTTTGGAAAGCAAGAGGAAGAATTACTGGTGAGACATCAGAGGTTGTGACTGACAGATTGGTAGCTTTCCAGTGACAGACTAAGGGTCATTGAAGTATTTGGGGAAAAAGAGCGAGCCCACCACAGAGAAAATGCCATGCGTTGAGGTTGCTTCTCATTATGAAGATGAAGAATTGCATCTTGAAAAGTTGACAGAGATGTTGACAAACTGTTGCTGCGTCCTCTAAACTTGCATTTGCCTTTGTCCCCTGCTTTGGCCTTTTTCTCTCCCACCATTCCCAGCTGCTGCTGCAGTTCAGTGCCATTGTCACTTAGCTCTGAAGTTTGGGTAATTTAGGAAGTTAGGCTCCTTTCTTAGCAGTGGAGGTCTTCCTCTCATTTCCATACGGGGGTGTATTTCTCTGTTGTGATGCTGAGTGTGGTAGATTGCCAGTTTCCAGAAATCCTTGTTTGTAGAGGGTACTCTCTCAGGGCAATCAGGTCCACTTTAATAAAGCAGCGTACTTGAGCCTGTGTGCTCCCACTTGATGTCTGAGTTCTCCTGGCATCCATTGCTGGTAGTTCTGTACGGACGTACCATGTATATAACTCCACTTCCTAATCCATAACGCATTGCCCCTGCTGTTTGGATGTAATGTTGGTTCTTTCATGAGTTTTGGCCTCAGTGATTAAATACTTGAACACACACAAAATCTATCAGATCCCGCTTGCCTTTTGTGGTGTGGTGCTTTCTCAGGTTTGCAGTGTGTGCCCGTGGAAAATGGTGTAGCTGTTAGTGACCGCAGCATCCCTCCAGTTGTGTTGGCTCCTCAGTGTCACCATTTGCATTGCTAAGTAGTTTGATCACTGATAAGAGGGTGTAGTTATTGACTGGAATAGGCGGCAATAACACTCTTCTCCCTATATCTATTTGATTTGTAGGTTATTTCTCCTATTTCAATTTCCCAAATTTATGTTTAGAAAGACGCTGTTGAGTTCAAATATCCGGTTGAGGATTTGATTTATTGTGGAATCCTGTTTAGCATCTCATAGTAGCAATCTCTTCAGATTGTCACCTACCATGTCATCCTCAAGCTTGCTTTCAGTATCTTTATGGAACTGTTCAGACCTTTTTTTGCTTTCAAATAATCTCTAGCCGGTTAATCACAATTCATTTTCCATGTGATATTCTTCAAGCATTTGCAGCTTTTGCAGACCTCCAGAAACCTTCCTGCATCCCAAAGCCCTGAGCACGTTCATTATTTCTGTGCTGAAAGCACTAATTTTGCTGTGTTGCAGCAGGGAACCTTTAACTGTATTTGCTTTTATACCGGGCTTTGCACAGTGGTGTTCATTCATAAACGTGAAAACTCACTTCTCTTACTTCTGAAAGTGTACATATAATTCTTCTGCTGGAAACCTTGTGCAAACTGTCTAGTTATTTTTAGCTCTTTCTGCAAATTACCTCTCTTAAATATACTGCTATCACATGGTAGGTTCTGTAGGGCTGTTACTCTTCTCTATTCTTGTGGTTTGATTTCAAGCAGGATTACATCAAGGCAATGGGTCAGGCTCTTTGGACTGGTAGAGCCCTGTCAAGTACAAATAGCAATGGTCCTAAGGAAGTCATAGCCACAGGATATCCCGGAGGCCAAAATTATAAATGAATTTTAAAAGTGAATAGACAAATTCATAGATATTAGCAACTTGGTAATTATTAGATGAAGTGATCCAGAGAAAACATTCAATACAGAGAGACCATAAACAGCTGATTACTGGAAGCTAGGTTAATATAGCTGAGGAAAAATGACTCTGCACGTATCTTATATTTTATATTCTCTTCCTAAAGAACCAGAGCTGTTGTAGAGGAAGTATAGATAGAGATGGACATCTGTCCTGACCCAGTTTATACTTTCAGGCCTCACTTGTGGCTTTTGGATTCTTGTAAAATCATTTTCAGAAAAAGGCTCATCAAAGACACATTAAATCTGACCCAAAGTATCCTAAAAAATTACACGAGTTGCTACAGCAATACGCCTTGTCCGAGCATGGGCAGTTGAGTTATTACGTCTGCAGCAACTGAGGAGTCTCAATAATAGACGCCCCCCTCCCCAGTCATTATGTGATCTCCCATCAGGAACAGGTTCAAAGGTCCCTGGGCACAGAGAGACTATGCCTTCTTAGAGTTACAGTGATCTCTAACCCATCAGCATATGGGAAGAATCTGGCCCTGCACCTTTAGCTCAATTAAATCACATAAAGACTTAACTATCTACTATTGCTTTTTCATAATCCGCTTTAATTGTCATTGATTCGTATGTTCGGGAAGTGCCCTGAGCTGAACGAAGCAATTCGCGTGTGTTTGCGGCTCACCGCCTGCTCTGCAGTCCTCAAACCACCCTACTCAGGGTCCCCGCTCAAAGCTTTTCCTGGGCAACACCTCCGCGTTTGCCAGGCGGGGTTTTGCTTGCAGTGCAAGGATTACATGAGGCAGGTCCCTTCTGTGTGTGCGTTTGGCTGTCACCCCCTGTCACCCTGTTGTTACCCTCTTCCTGGCTTCCGTTCTCCAAGGTCATACACGCTTATAAAAAAGAACGAACGTATTTTAACAAGATGAACTGGCAAACAGTTATTTAATCAATTATGCAGGAGTGGATTTATTACTGTGGACAATCTGGATAACTACGTTCCACAAAAATCATGTTTAACCAAAAGGACATATGACTTATGGTTATGCAGAAAGAAATAGTGTTTAATTGCTTGAACTCTGTTAGGAGACTACTCCAGTGGAGACTCCAATGTGATCAAGAAACCATTTAACACATGCAAATATATTTCATGTTCTACAACTTGAAATTTTTCATTTTAATTTACAATTAATCTGCTGGGCATTCGAATAATATACAATTTAATGTTTAAGAAGAAAGTTGCCGTGTTTTAAACATTATTGCATACTTTGTTGATTTAATATACAAGGCAAGTGAACTAGAAAATATTTCCCTGTGAATAAAGGATGGATCAAAAGGGCAGCAAGGTTGGTTTCTTCTAAATGTCACATGTCATGGTAACTAGGCATATTTTGGGCAGATTGAGCATGCTTCCACCACCCTGGAAAGAAGGGTCACTGTCCCTGTTAGATCTTTAGTAAGGACAAAGCCTCGCACGACACAGACTGCCTGCAGCAGAGCTGTAAATGAGACAAGAATATGGGTAGTTTAGTTGTGTGCCATGGTTAGGATTCAATTTGAGTAAGCAGAGGCACTACTGAGCATTTTGATGAGACCGGCTCGTCTTGATTACCTACAGACCCCCCCCAGTGCCACCCCTGTGGTCACAGACAGACAATTCTCTGGTCAGGGCAGCTGTGAAGGGTTCGGCTGGTTTGTGTCTCCATGAGTGGAGCCTGGTTTGAAACGGAGGTTTGGGAACAGACAGCGAATACATCAGTAAGTGGGATCGAAGGTAACTCGCATCTCAAGACGGAGTGTGACTGCCACAGGCACCTCCTACTGAAAAATACAGCTGGGAGAGTTTAGGCATCTGGAATGTAGTCTTCTGTGGTAGCCAAAAATCTCAGTAGATATTTCAGATTACTTACTCGAGTCCATAGCAAATACTAATTAATGCAGCTTGATCTTATTTCTGCCAGTAATGACAACATAACAAAGCAAGGGAAACACTAAGAACAGGGAAATTTGTTATTACGTATCTCTTTAAAAAATGATAGTTACTCTTAGGATGAAGAAATCAAAAGCACAAGTACAGAATATATTATGTCCGGTTAGATAGAAGAGAAAGACCTTCTATTTCATTTGTACAAAACAAGTTTACATATTAGGGGGAAAAAATTTACAGCTCCAGACACAGAAAAACAGTAGACTTGGCTGTGCAAGGGTTTTTCTTGGGGGATTTCTGAAAAAGGAGAGATAAACATCTCTCAGGGATGATCAAGAGCAGTAACTTCCAACATTTTGCAATTGTTACGAGTCTTCATCACCTGACAGAAGCGTGGACCCTCATGGAGTGGATATAGCTTGCTGATAAAACAGCTTGCTTGTCTTTTTTGCCTCTTGCAGGCCTTTAAATAGGCTCTGGATTCTCAGGGGTCACCAGTACAGAAGCCGTTTAGACACAGCCGTAGCTAAATGTGGTACGGCCTCAGTGCTGGGGAGCGGGATCAGGGGAATGCTTTAAGCCTCCCCCATGTATGTGATTTTATAACTAAACTCTGTTGCATCTAGTTAGCAGCACTAAATGCTGGCAGCAACAAGAAGTAAATCCTACTAAACCTGTGTGGTCCAAATCCTCGTTGCTACAGGAAATCCTGCAGGAAAGCTTAAGGAGAGGGGAAACTCCACACGGGAGCTTTGGAGACTTCTCACAGTCGGTTGTGATGTAAGCCAGGAGGAAACTCGGCAGGTGGAAAGTTCTCCCTTTCCACTACCTTTCAGGATTAGGTTTATGTGAGGTCTCCAGAAGAGAAAAAGAGGATGGCAGAGACTGCTTACACTGCTTTTATTTCACATGAAATGCTAAATGTATAGGGTTTGCAATGTAATGATGTCATGCCTCAGGCGCATACCTACACCTTTGCATTTCATGTTGAAACATAATGGTGATGTACAAAGGCATGTCCATAAACTCAGCTGCCTGAGAACTGGAAAAAAAGTTACTTAAAAAAACATCCCTTTTTTGTCCGAAGATGCAATCGATATTTTTTAATGCCTCTAATAGTGACTCAGTGGACCTCAAAAGCACTAGTTCAATGAACCTAAGGAGACAAAAAAAAAACAACTTAACTTTGCAGAGCATTCAAAGTGGTTATTTAATCCAAGTAGTGCTGTGGCTGTGGTGTAAACCCAGGAAGTTTGACAATTCAGAGCTGCTGTTCAAGATCTATGATAATTATAGTAGATTGACATTGTCATCCTTGCACAGCCTGCCAAGGACAGGTAATTCAGACTTTCCTAGGAGGAGCGAAATAGTCACAGCTAATCCTCAATATATAAAGCATTTGAAAAAAGTGTCTATATCTTTTGTTCTCTCCCATATTTTTATTTTAATAACTATATTTTGGTAATACAATGGTGTCATCTCTATGGGCCAAACTGGACACGTGACTCAAAGTTACCTCATGGGCTTTAATGAAATTATACTGGCTTATATCAGGCTAAGAGGGGTTCTAGTTATCTGTGTCCCACAGCAAGGCTTACAATGCCTACGAGAACTATCATAAATAAAAGATGTAGATTCCCAGATTTCACTAATATGCTAGGTAATAAAGTACTTCAGGTACAGTGTCAAATCATGCCAATATCACCTGACCATTCTCCACTGGGATGAGTTGAAAGTTACTATTTATGTTTTGCTTCAAATAAATGGAGGATAGGGGCAGGGGACCCAAAGAAAAAACAAACAAACAAACAAAAAATAACCATAAATAAACCAAAACACCACCACCTCAAAACAGCTAAGTATCTCAGCTTCTAAGCTCAGCTCACTTAAGTCTTGGAGCACCATTTGTGGGAGAAGTAGAGGTTTCCCTTGTAGCCAGGAAAGTAAGACTCTTTTCAAGGAATCTCTTTGAAGAAATTGCCGATCCATTACGGAAAATAAATGGTTTTTATTTAACTAGGGCACAACAGGAGCTCCATGTGCACATTCAAAGGCAGGATTTGGATTTTAATCTGTATTTGTCCATCAGTAGGGCACGGACAATACAGAACATTAATTTACTCTGAAGGAGGACTTACTGAATTTATACGCTGCTTCAGCATGCATTTTTGTAAGCCTTTCTTCCCAGTGTACCTCCTCCTGTGATGGTTACTGATAACACCCAACAAGAGATTGCATTTCTTTGAAATGTAATTGAGTTTTTGGATTCCTAAGCATTTGCAGCATGCAAAACTATCTCAGTACATTGTCTCTAGGTGATCATCATCTCAGAACAGCAGTAACCCTTTTTCTGCCCAGAAAAGCCTGTTGGCTTTTACAGCATGCCGTCAACCGGAATATAGAGTACCTGCAACAAATTATATTGCGAACAAGCAACTAATCAAGAATTACTTCTCTACTTTATAGTACAATCACTTCTAATAATGAATACACTCAAGAAGATGGCTGTCTGTTTACAGATATTTCATGAACTGAGAGAGTTACACCCTATTTTTAAGAGATACTAACATACGACAACATTTGGCTTTGCTATGGAATGGCAATGCTATGAACATAATTTTTAGAGTTGCATGAAAAAAATGCATAGACAGTGTATTAATTCTAAATTCTTTAGGTCTATTCTGTATCAGAGAAAGCATGTTAATGCTTTTTTTTTTTCCCTCTCCATATGGATGGAAACAGAGCTAGCCTTTCCCTGTTCTTTTTACTGTAAGGCCCTTTGCTTGATCTGCTAAAGACAAAGCTAAGAAATGAAGACGTTAGAAGACCCCATGGGGAAGATCTCTCACATCTTCAGGTTTCAGGTGTCTGAGTGGGTGTCTGACATTTTCAAAAGAGCCCTCTCCTGTCTTGGTGAGACTGTCTCTAGGCTGGCCTACCAAGTCCTTCAAGTAAGGTAAGCTTGGCTCTTTCTTTCATGTAAAAATCGTATATGAGCCTGCTTTGTATAGAGGTATCCTTCCAGAAATTCAAGTATGTATGTTCCTGATTTACAACTGAAGAATATACTCACTTATAAAGCATGTAGTTGTACATTTGCATTTATTAGAATCTGTCTCTATAGGTTTCAGTTAGCACGGTGACCATTTTAAGCTGTATATAATTAATCTGCTGTGGAAATTAGTTGTTTATTTATTATGTAAGTGTGCCTTTTATTAAAACTACTTTGTGGAAACCTAATTGCTGTTATAGTAATATAGCATAACAGTCCCTCACATAAATACATGATTATTATGTACAGTCACTTATCTGTGAACGAGCTCTGCTACTACTTTCCTTAATTAAGGATACAAAGGGCTCCTTCATCTTTGCATATTCCCTAGCTAGGACATTGATACTCATTATTTCCTAAGTCCAAACACTGAAACTGTGTCAAGAATGCATCTATCACCAGACGGGTACTTATAGTCAGCGGAATTTTCAACTGCGTCAGCAAATTCAGCAATTTGCAATTTCTGTATGTCTGACGTGTTTTTATTGGTGAAGATCACTTTCAAATACCAAGATCATGAGAATGATTCCTTGGTTAGTCTCCTCAGCAGTCGAATGTAATGACAGTAATTAACAGCCTGTGATTAGCAGCCACTCCAGAAAGTCTTTGAATGTTAATTTGCTTCAACTAATATGCAGCACTTCTGTGTAATGAGATCTATGCTATAGGTTCACAGTGAAAGCAAATTATTTTCCAGCATTTAATCATACAAATGATTCTCAGTTAATCACTTGAACAGTAAACCTCAATGTTCTAATAAGTGACATTTGTTTTTCTGTCATTTGATTTATTACAAATATAGGCAATGGTACGATATATTAAGCACTGTTTCTTCAAAAAAGGTCATAAGCACACGATCTTTCTGTGGATCACATTGTAACCAAGGTGATCTCATTTTATGTTTTCAAAGCAAGGTATCCTCCGCCTTCCCTTTACCCTACTCTTTCCTTTTTGGTTCTTTAACCTCTTGTGTTCTTTGGGGTGCTTTTCAGTATGGCACCCAAAGTGTTACCCCCTGAACTGCGTCGTTTCTTCCTTTTCACACTGTGGATAGATTCCCAGGAAAACTAATCCAGTTGCACTCCAGTGCATTTGAAGAGGGCTGAAAAAGAAGCAAGACAGAATGAGCTCACATTGCCAGTGGACAGGAGAGACCGTGAGATCTTCACAGCGGCGTTAGGAAGTACCCATGTGAGCGGCTGCATTCCTTTTTGTGGTTTATGTTTGCAAAGAAAAAAAGGATGTTTATTACATGAGTGTGGGCTTGAGAGAAAATGCTTTGTCTGTTCTTCCAGCTGTTTGGCGAAACGCATTGTGGGCAGTGATACTGCAGATCGCTTTCCTCCAAGACTGTGCTTAGAAATCCATGAGGAGTTTTTCACAGTAAGACTGCATGCCCTTCCTGCTGCCATGGGATGTTTGGGAAAAGTCTTTAGACAGCTGAGTACCGCAGAAGACACCTGCATCCTTCGGAGAGAGAGTCAAAGGGGAAGGAGGAGCTCCAACCACAGGAAACACAGGTAGTAGGTGTAAAAGTCCATGAGTTCTGGGACTCCCATGGACTCCTTGCTTTATCCTTCTAGAAACCTATACTGACCAGAGCCCTGTGAACCAGCATAGTCCCACTGTGGGCACTGGAGCAATACCCTCCTTAGCACGCTCCTCAGCCGTTTTGTCTTCTAGTTCAGTTCACAATTGGGAGAAAAAAGAGAAGTAGATAATCTGAGAGAGGTGTTTTGGGGTTGTTTTTAATCTAATTTTTAAAAATCAAGTTTTTAACATGCAAGCGAGTGATCATTTGTCTCTCCCCATTTTGGATACTTTCTTTTCCCGGCAACATTGCTCTAGTCATCTTATTCAGATCTTTGGCACGAGAGAAACACCAGTACCTTCACTCTGAAGTACTGCAGCAAAATTCAGTCCTGGAGTGAGTACAATAAACACCACCCTTAGCTGGAGTCGAGGCATTTGCTAACCCTAAATGTTTTAAGAAATCTCTGTAATTTGTTGTAATGTTGCTATGGGACCAAATTCCCCCCTTGGAACTTGGAGATCTAAAAGCAAAGCCTATGGTAACAACATAGTCTCTTTTATTATTCCAAACACCCTTGGCATTGCAGAGGAAACTTCATCTGGCACTTTGTGCAGTGTCTTGTCCCTTTCCTGTTGGGGAAAGGGGCAAACGGAGGAGCGCCCATATCTAATTCTGCAAGCTGGCACCTGCCAGTAGGGACAGCTTTGTCGCTTTTTTTAGCATCATTCACCCAGCGCAAGAAAGAGGGGATTTTGAAAGTCAGCATTCCCGCAGATAGGTAAAATGAAGGGGAATGGATTCTAATCTAATTGTAAATGCCCTGTTTTTAAAACACTTCTTGTCAATAAATCCTTCCATTAACAGACATGCTGACAGCCCAAAGCACAGTCAAATCAGGAGCCCAGCTCTAGTTGTGCTATCATATTTCCATCATTCAACGTACAAAAATTTGGAGAAAGTTATACGTTGAATTGGCTGATTTAAAAACGCTTTCAGTCTTCAGGTGCTTGTTTTGCTAGAAATACTTAGAGTTTTCCAGATTGTGGCATATTTTCACAATTCTGCCTTTTATGTTGAGCTTAACACCTAAAATGTCCTACACGGAAACCTATCTACAGGCTGAGCACGGGGTTGAAAGTGTGAGATCTTGAGCCACAATTACATTTTTGCCACTGGGTTGCTCCATGGGCTTAAGCAAAACAATTTTCCAGCCATATAGTGAGGGAAATAATGTCCCTCCATCCCAGGGATTAATAATGTTTGTTAATAATTAGTTTATATTTTTAAACATTTGGAATTGCCTGTAAAGAAGTGAGTACAATCTTTTTTTACCGAATACATAGCATCCACCACTGTAAGGTCAGGCATTGGAGCTGAGCTGGTTTCTTTTTCTAACAGATTTTACCTTGTATTTTTGATTGCTGTCCAGTTTTCTTCAAGCTGCTGCCAGTCATACGCAGGTAAGGAGTATTCTTAGCTTTATATTATTCTGCTGCCCCTCCAGCCCTGAATCTCCTTCTTCCATTGCTCTAATTTTGACCTTATGCAGACTATTATGTCCTCTCTGGATATTGAAAACTGGTACCGCATATAGCTTATTAGGCTAAATTCAAAATCTGCTGGCCCATGTTCAGGTTACTCAAGATTAAATATAACTCTTTTTAAAAAACAAGAACCAGTTTTTGAAGTATTTCAGCGGGCACACTTTTCACTTGTTTCTTCTTTTCATTTATTTCTTCTGTTCATAATAGTCTTATTACAAGCATGCAGCTCCATCCACTTGTAGCAGCATTCCTCCAACGCTATCATGAGATTCACTAGCGATGTTCTGTAAATGCCAGCCAAAATCTATCTGCAAGAACATCTGCTCAACAGTGCAAAACTGATGTAATTACCGACCATCATCTTTTATCCTCCTGCTGGGGCAACTGCTCCAAAGCATGACTTTTTGCCCTGAGCTAACAAGATCCAGAAACTTGCTGTTATGTACAAATCCTGCCACAGAAAACTAACACGGCTTATACACAAATTCTAGCAGAATCTTTCAGCTACAAGAGGTAACAAATACCCAAGTGGCATGGGTCTTGTGGAAATACTTTAAATTTTCTATGTTCTTATTTGCTGCTTCTGCTTCATACATTGCTGTTCTATGGGATTATTTTTAGTGGTTGGCAATGATCATGCAAAAGAATTCTTTTCAAAAAATATATAAATATATATAATAGCAAAAAAGATGTTGTAGATGCTCAATTTGACTGTAATTAAATTATAACAGGTTGTCATATATGCGTGTGTGTAAACAGATGATAGATACTAGGAGATGAATATTCTGCATGTATAAATGTAGACAATAATGGTTCACAGTATTTGCTTGTAGGAAAAACACAAATTCACACACCTTACGGTACTGCTAGTGGATATATGTTGTGGGAACCTTCCATAGGTAGCCCATACTTTTCAGTGACTTTTTTCTGACAATGTACTGATACCTTCCTCTCTGGGAATTGTTTCCAACATTGCAAACCTCCAAGAGCTTTCAATTAATTACAATTTTCTCTCTCAAGGAACCTGATAAAGAAATGTTTCCATTTTCCTTGTACTGTAGAACTGACTTCCAGAGGAGGCACCTACCCTGGTGGCAGGTTTCACATCCAGTCTCTCTGGATCACTCTTCAGCCATCGAAAGTGTAATGTGCATCCAAAGCATAAACCTCTCACCACCTCAGGGCAGTAAAGCTTGTGCAGGGTCATAGCTTTCTCAAATAACATTGTTTTCACCTCATTCCTGGGGAAGGGAGGTCTCCTTCCTGAGCTGGATGAGTTCTAGGGTTGAGTTCTACCTCAACACCACATTGGAAAGAGTATAAATTTTGATTGCACCTGCATAACCTTATAGCTTAGGTGGTTAGGGAAAATCACCTAACCTACAGTTTTCCAGTTGTACTGTTTGAAAAAGCAGAGAAACCTGGATTGCTAAAATAAAATAAGAAAGACGTCACCAAACCAACAATACTTGAAGTGCAAATGCAACACATACGGGATGAGGTTTCCATTGTATTTCTGTGTAAATACATTTAAAAACCATAGCTAAACTTCTGGCAGAGCACCCTGTCAGCATTGCCTGCCTAAAACTACATGCCTGTGGGACTCAAGGCAGGAGCTCCCTGTTGAGAAATCTCTCTACTTCTGCATTTCTATGGCTTCCAGGCCTGCGTTCTGGTTCATGGAGATTTTGATCATCCCTTAGAACCTCTGTGGGATGATTTCTGCATCGCTGAAGCAGATAGGGCTGTACTAAAACTGGCTATTTTCACAACCAGGTTTAGCAGTGCCCCAGACACACGGGTATGGATTCCTTCTTGGAGATAGCAAAGGCAGATGAATATTGGTACTAAGTGGCATTCCTTGTGATGTAAATAGATGTCCAAGCAGAATGGCGGGTTTTGCACAGTCTCTGCTATATTCTTGAGTTACTCTTAATTGACGCATTCTCAGCATTGAGGTCAGCAGGGCTACAAAGTGCTGCACCAGCGAAGAACTTCAGTCAGGCTTCATGACTTGAATACTTCAAAAAGATCTGTGGTGACACTTACCTCTTCACGTAGTTGCCCCGGACTTTTTGTTAAACCTGTTGATATTTTTATTTCTTTGGACAGCCTTCCTATCGCTACACATCTGCACTTTATCATCTGAGGAAAGAAGCAATTTCAATGACAGAACTAGACCTTGTTATGCTATGAGTAATATTACACGCAGTCCAGCACTTCTGGAGGGAATCTTGAATGCTGGTGCTTTGTATACATGATAAACAAGGGGAATTTGGTTTGTATTTGAGATAATTTATGGTATAGGCTGCTTCATGTGTAGCCGCTGCTGTGCTGTTGTTTCATGCCAAGATTCATTATGCATAATGGGTTGGCTAACATCTCTGGGACTTCTTAGAAGATGTGTTAAAGAGCCCTAAAAGAAAACTATGCAGATTATAGCTTCCCATGTTTTTCATAAATGTTTTAGATGTTTGGAACACGTCATTAAAATTTTAACAAACAGAACAGAAGGAAAGCACAGTACTAAGTATCATCTTCTTCCTGCTCACTTTTTGGGTAATGAATTTTCCGCTGATTGAAGCATCTTTTATCTGTTGTTCTTTGCCTGTTGATTAACAAAGGGCTAGAAGAGTTATTGTATTGCTTAGTAAAAGCGGTGTTGTGTATCACTAAATATGTATTCCATGTAATCCCGACTCCCTAAAATTTTTGTGATTTGTGCTTGTGGAGAGAGAATATAAAATGGAGATAAAATCCTATCGGATTATAACAGTTTGCTTCTAGGTCCACTTAGCACTTCTTTTGCAGAGGGATAACTAACAGGGAAAGCGTAAACTGGGAGAGTCAGGCTGTAGGTACCAGTACACTACGGAACATGCAGTCCAGTTATAAAAAGTGACCCAAATTCCCAGCTACAGGTCTAATATACATGAGTGGTGAGAATTGCTTAGAGAGCAATTTTTAGTATTTCCGTACATAACTCGCTTGGAAGTTTACTCATGTCAAATGTTGACCTCAGCCACACAAGTACAAATCCAGAATAATACCAGTAAAACCCATGGTCTTGCTCTAGAGTGCTGCCATGTCAGTGGGAAGTGCATATGGCAGCTAGCACCAACTCTTGCCCTTTCTCCTGTAGGGAACGGGCTGCACCATCCTGGAGGGATATGGCACAAAGCACTGTGAGAGAACTTGAGAAGACCTGGTGTGAATAATGAGAGTCTTTCGGGGCTGGACGAAGGGTCACTGGTGGATGGTGGAGCAGTGGGGCAGGGCCATGCAAGGAGAGCAGGAAACTGGCAGAGGGTTGGGGCGTCTGCATCTCCTCTGCTTCGCTCAGGGAGGAGGACACCATGGAGCCTGCTCTACTCCACTGCTCTGCTGGCCCCCACAGAGGGTTGTGTGCAGCTTCCAAATGCAGCGTGTGTTTGGGTGAATCATTCATCTATGATCACTTGGGCTCATTGCGTAGGCAACACTATTGCTGTTAATCCCTCTGGTATTCCCAGCTCCCTGGATTTTATTTGGGTTTAGAGCTCGCGGTCCTTAATTTTTAGAGTGAGCCTTTGAGGCTCCGCTAGAACACTCCTAATGTGGGATTCAGTACTTATATTTTATTTAAAACACAGGGCTTGTTACTACAGTGCTTTTAACATTCTAATGTACACATAAAATTTTTATGGCGCTCTCTCTTCCTGAGAAGTCTCAGATATAAAACAATTTTTCAAGGAAAAAAAAGGCATGTAACGGCCCTGCTTTGCTTTAATTTTGGGTCCACAAAAGTCTCTTGCTATGTGTGACTGATATCAGTGAATACAGAAAATAAATCTCCAAGAACAAAGCATCAGAGCATTTTAAAAAGCAGTTTATTTCTATGCTGGCCTCAGCACACTGCCGGTTTTGTCCCTTGCAGACCACAGGGGCAAAGCTGCAGACGGACGGAGCTGGAGACATCCCGACCACCTCGCCCAGTGTCTCCCCAGTGTCCCCGAGGTACGTTTCTGGAGGAGAACTGCTGCCTTACTCAGCTGAGCCTAGTTCTCTCCCCACACATCGTTTTCCCCCCATTTCCGTTTCCCACCCAAAACACACACACCTCATCTAGAGGTGCTGCCAGAGATGAGGTGAGGTTGTGGCCCAGCTGTGATGCAGGGTTTGGCTCTGCTGGCAGGAGGCACACAAATACCCTGCTGCTGCAGCGCAGGAGCACCAGGCGATGGAGAACCCCTTGGTTGAGACCCTGCAGAGGGATGCGGGAGATGCCCAGGCTGTCCTTACAGCACTGCTGGCATTCCTGCTGATGCAGATCAAGCAGGAAGCCATCATGTGCATGCCCAGATAGCTGTAGGCAGCAAGAAGAGTGGTGGCTATAAGGTGTGTAGCAATCAGATCTTTCTGCTATTCCTTCTGGTACAGCAGGTCCGTTGGCACAAAGCCCTGAGGGTGTCATCAACGTAGTGTACTGAGCCTATCACAAGTTCCAGATGGATCCATACCTGGGTGCTCTTTGTATCTGGGACAAAAAAAACCCACTACATCCCTTAAAAGAACTTTGTGTTCACTGGTCATTTTTCTTCCGTACGGAAGTTACTGCTTTACCAGGGAAATGGTGGTGGGTAACATTTCATTGAACGTCAAAAGCCTGAATGTGCCCCTACCAGGTTTTCATCATAGGTTTATCTGTGAGCAGCTATGAGAAGCTGAACCGTTGTTGAAACCGAATCAAACAGAATCAGGTCCTCTTTTAACGTTCTGGAGAGTTTGATTAGCTGGTTGTTGATATACTAAAATGTTTCAGACCGTTCTTTGGTGCTTATTTAATTGCGCTTTTCATACTATAGTAAAAATGCTAATTATTATTCTTACTGTTTTCATCTGGAACAGTAAATAGCACGGGAAAGGTGCTTACGGTGTACTTCCACATGGCTGAAATCAGGAATTACCGGAAATCTCACATGAAGTTCTGCTCTTATGAGATTTCCAGACCAAAGATGTTTAGATATATTCAGTTGCAATTCACAGATATTTTTTTGTATTAATAAAACCAGGTCAGCTGCAAATTGTGAGATTTTTTTTTTTTTGCTAGAAGAAAAAAAGTTGGTACAGTTCAAAATTAATTATGCATGTTTATAAATATGTGTGGGTAAACACCCTCAAAATCTATACACAGATTAGATTTATAGAGTACAATTCAATACTATTTTACAAAGTAATAAAAGTACTTGCCAATTCTCATGAAAAACATCAATATATTTTAGTTTTAATAATGAAAATGTTTAATAAATAAGATCCAATTATCAGCTTCATAGATAATACAACACAAAACCTTTTTTTGTATGTCTGTGTATTTCATCTTTATTTTCATCAGTCTTCTCAATTCGCTTTTAATATTTCTCCGGTAATTTTATTTTTCACCATAGACCTTGGCTAATTGTTCTGCTCCTTTTACTTTGAATTACACAATGAGGATTTTAATGCAGAAAGGTTGCTTATTTTTGTGAACAAGTCTGGCAGGGAAATGGGTATTGCTTTCTTCAGTGTATTTTGCATAGAGTATAACATAATTATTTTTATATCTCTTGGTTGAAAGACAATCTTGTGATCAATTGTCCTTGAAAGCTGCTGTTGTGGTATTTTCCTGTATTTACTCTGGAAATACAACCCAAAATTTCAGGTTGATGAAAACAGACACAAAATGATCCAGTTTATTTCTTGCTTATACTGGCTTCTACTTAACATCAAATGGTGACACAGCACTTGGACATTAATTTCTTTTTCAAATATGAGGTTGTCTTTTCCTCCATTGAGGTTTGATAGGGTACAACTGCCCCAGAAGTGGGCATCACCGATTCTATCTACTTTACATGTGAAGTTCAGATGAACAGAAAAAAAGAGTTATTCCCCTTTGCTGCAATTATCTCCTCCTTTAAAGAAACTCTTCCCATTTCCATTTCTTTTCCTCCAAGCTCTGGAGAGGAGCCTCATAATTCAACAGTGGCCAGACATCTGTATGTGCTTATCTAAGCGCAAAGTGTTTGGAGCGAACGTTGCAACATGTGATTCATGGTGGATTTTAAATGCAGCCATGCGCTGGAGCTGAGGTGGGAGGTGTATGGTGGCCCAGTTAGCCATGCGATGGCTAAGGACACTTATTGACACTGTGTGGGATGCAGAAGACCCGTTTGTGGCAGTGGGAGCCATCCCCTGTTGTAAAAAAACAATCAGGCTGCTCAATTTTTTTTTTTTCCTTCTCGTGTTGATGCCGTATTTGGGAGCATGGATTAAGTTAAGTCTTGTATTGGCTCACAGCTGGTGCCACTGTTGCCTCCCCACAGCCAGAAGGACAAGTGGACAGGTCATCTTCTGCTTTGTTAAGAGATTTGCAGGTCAGAGCATCAAAATGGTAATTTCAATCAGAGCCAGTCTGGCTGCTCAACAGGCTAAGGGGGCTACTGTAGGCTGTAGATCTTAATGCACGCGGAGACGGTGATCTAATTCTGAGTGCTGCTTGTTGGGTCAGATCTGGTTGAGTTAAATTGCGATGCATCAGCCCATCAGGTCGCTCCTGCGAGGCTGGCTCCTGCCTAGGTGGCAGAAAAAAAAAATACAAAACAGGAAGGAAATGAGACCCTGCTTTGCTGAACAAGCACAGATCTCTGCATTAAGAATTAGCACTAAGAAAATAATCCACTGTTGCCTTTAGTGTACTCTCAGCAGACAACTAAATTCAGTTTTGAAGCCTTTGCAGGTACTGACAAGCACCAGACAAAGGCATTCCTTGCAAATGGATGGGAGTAGAAAGCAGGAACTGGAAGAAAGAGAACAGATTAATTTCTTATTGTCACTTGATTTGTCCTTGCAGTCAACATCCAAATGATGTTGACTAAACCAGTTATATATTCATAACACTGTTACGAAGTCACAGTTTTATCCAGAAAGGAGAGAGGGATTGCAAAGGCTTGATTTCAGGTGTAAATGTAAGAATTTATTCTCACGGTATAAGAACTAATAAGGATTTGTAGGCACTTGAAGGAATAATAGTATATTTAAAACAAACATACAGAGGTGTTTAGAACCTTACTGTAGCCCTCCCCTGATGCACGGGTCTCTCCCCAGCCCCAGCACACTAACAATAGCAGCAACAGCAATTATATAGCAACTGTAAGTGAGTAAAATTTTTCAAGACACCATAGGTACTGTATTAGGAGAAAAAAAACCCACCCAAACAAACAAATTAGCAAATAGAAAGCACAGCGCAGCACTTAATCACGTAGTTGTCTCATTTAAATCAGTGGGTCGACTCATTTTCGTATAATTATGCATGTTTTTAAGATATGCTTGGTATGTCACAGGACTGTGTAATCTTATAATTGCAGCTATCCATTTCCCTTATGTTTGCCCTACCTTTGGAGGAAGGACCGCTCTTTTGTCACCGGTTGTAGGGAAGGCAGCATGGGGGGATGCAGGTTCGCGACGAGAGCTGGTAAGCACTACGATGGGATGCACAGTAGCGGTGTCTTAGCTTAAAAATAATTAATTACTGCTGAAGAGATGGTAAAATACAGAGGTTGGTTGTGGACAGCGATACTACAGCAATCTTGCAGTAGAAAAGGACAGGGTGGCAGGGTAAATGGCTCCTGCCACCTTCGGCGTACTCTGCGAAAGTCAAAGCCAGTAGGAGCCAGCCCAGGTAGGTGGAATTACAAGCAGGGAGCTCTGGCAGAGATGGTGGGAGAACAGTAGTAAAATGATGTGTTTTATGTTATTGGTGTCCTGTCTTTTATTTACTTTGGTCTACTGGCAGGATGTTTCTCTGCAAATATTACCACGAAACACTTAAACAGGAATAAAAGTAACTTTTATTGAAGGAATTTAAAAGTAGTCTCTGGAAAACATGCGAGAAACACCATGTGGACTCCACATCTTCTTCAAAGGAGACTGAACACAGCAGGGATCTGCTACTGTCACCAAAACCAAATCCAATCTGCACCTTTTAATATTTATATAATTGAAAATACAAATCAAGTTGCTGTCTGAAGGCGCTAACGTTTCACGACAGTGAAAGAGTCAAACTCGCCTTTTCAAACTTGTAATAGAATACGTAGCGCCAAATTAAGCCCGTTGCTCTGGCATAAACCAGCAACATCAGGACAATAGTGCTTACCACATATTGCAAAATATAACTTTCCATTCTTTAGACTAATTAGAGAGGCAGCCAGTAGCACCACTATGGTTCTGTCAGCATTTCCACAATAAAACCCCCTTTTCAGGGCTTTATAAGTTGCCTGTAAAAAGTTAGCTTCAGGCTGAAACTTGGCATGCCGTGGTTCGCCCCAGCAGCAAGTCGAGCTGTGCATGTGGTTATGTGTGTGGTTTGGTGATTGTTTCCTAAATACAAATTTTCATTAAAATTAATTTTGCCACTTCTTGGAAGACAATAATAAAATAAACCAATTTTTAAATGAGCGTAGTCACATTCTTTGGCAGTTTCTCGCAGCAATTTAATTGTTAAAGGATGAAAGTTTGAGGTGAGAAGCATACAGCCTTCTGACACTTTTTTGTTTTAAATTAAATCATCTCCAGGGAAGTTTGAAAGCAGGTCGTTGTACTTCTACGATGAATTTACTTCACAGGGTGTGATCCAGGCTCCATGACAGCTTTGATAGAAAAAGGCCCCACAAAAAAAAGCAGCTCACATGAGGACTCTGGTGTTCAAATAGCCCCTGGAGCTCTTGGAATAGCCGTGCCAAAGGGAGGATCAGGGTGTCCCCCTCGGGCTGCAGGAGTGTAGAGAAGGTAGAGAAGCCATGGGTGTCCTCCTCCACTTGGCACCTAACGGTGGCAACTCAGCCTTTCCTAGGCTTGTGCAACAGATCAAACTGAGGGATCTCTTCCAGCCGTGGGTGGTAAACCACTGTTTGTCAGATTTCCATGTTACGGATAGGCACAGTGCCTTACTTCAGAAGTGCTCACATAACCCATCTATATCCACAAATTTTGAAGTGAGCCAAGTAGCATTCATAATCTCCCTGCAAATGCTTCTCTTTCAGCTTCGCTGCGGTCTGTAGAAAAGCCCAAAGAAACAGGATGCTACTGTGCATCTGGAAACACCGCAACATGGGGAGAGAAGTGGAAGTATTTGGAAGGAAATCAGAGAGACTGGTAAGATGGGCAAAGCTGACTTTTTTTTCTTCAGGGGAGTCTTCCTCATTTTAATGCGATTTAAATTTTGTTGTGGGTTTTCATTTTTTTTTTTATTTAGCATTTTGCACAGTTAATAACTATTGATTATTAAAAAAGATAGGTAAAAACCCAAAGCCACACAAGCTAGCATTGCTTCTTCCAAGGAAGTAAATAAGAGAAATACTCTAAAAATACATAGGAGATGGAAAATGTCATCAATATGCACTAACACATTCTCCAAATCATTCTTCAATATAAGTGTCACGAAGAAAACTAACAATCCACATCCAGTATTCTTCAATCAATGAACAGTTGAAGATGAAAATTAATATTATAGAGTAGAATAACCAATTATAAGCCAATTCAAAAATCTATTCATCATGGACTCGTTTTTTCGCAATGGGTGGATGAGATTTGAAAGGGAGAGAAAGCGAGTGGTTAAGCAGCACTGAGCCAACTCGCCAGCTTCCCAAGCACAGATCTTTGTCGGCACCCCAAAAGGAGAGCTGATGTCTGATGAACAAGTGAGATATTTGGGCTCAGCCCTCCTCCCTGAGAACAAGGAGTCAGCTAAGAGAGTCAGCTCTCACACAAAGGTAGGCTCAGGCTCTCCATCAGATCAGCAGAATTTTGTTTCAGCGTTAATTTTCTCCAAGAGTAACTGCCAGGATATCCTTGAACACATAAACCCAATTAAGCCAAGCTAAACTGATCATTAGGCTTTCAAGTATGTGTCTGCTGATATTTTATAAGGCCACAGTCTACTTAAAGTTTCACCTCCTGCAGCCGCCCAAGGTTGATCCTGGGAGTCCACTGAAACAACAGGCAAAAGCTCCTAAATTTCTGAGAGAGACTTTGAGCGTCTCACAAATACAGAGGCTGCCCAGACCACTGTGGCTCATGTGAGGATTCCTCCAAATTTCTTTTAACCCCTTCCAGCTGCTGAGGTGGCACCCACTCTGAATAGCTGATGTGACTTTGACCTACACCCATGGGCATCCCAACAGCGTGCAAGTGGGAAGGCGCTCGAGGCGGGTGTAGAAGACACACACGTGCTTATCCAGCCAAAGACTGAATTCCATTTGTCACCTTGAGGACCTGTTTACATTTTCTGATTTTCCTCCATTTGCAATAATTATCACGCTCTGGCTGTGACCACGCAGTTGTCATTCAGCAAGTGCTAGCACCTAGTGGAAAGCAAGCAAAACTTCGTGTCTCCCTCCTCCTCCCTTCCAAACCCACCTCCCCCCCCACAGCCCCAGCTTATAGAGATGACTCACCTTTACACAGACAACCCAAAAGGAAATGCTGGCCCAGTAACCGGACGCTTTTAAAAATAAATAAACTGAATTTGTTGAACAGGGGGGGTATGCACTGTTCCCTAATCCCGCCGCTTTCCACTGACCCTACACAGCTGGTTTTGCCACCGTGTGGTCAGAAGCCACTTCAGTGACCCAAGCTAAGAAACCAACATTGCTTCTGCTCATCTGAGCTTCAGTCTCTTACAAGGTTAGTTCACAGTTAAATATGAGGCAGGACTAGGTGAGCAGACACAGCGGAGAACATCTCGAGGGATTTTATAGAGAGCCATGGGCCAACAGCCACAGGTCAACACCCCCGGCCACAGCTAGTGTCTGCCCATCCTCATGCTCACTTTTGCCTGTCCTATTAGAGACCTCGTGAGCATGAAGACGCTCTCCCTCTGTGAATGCTGCATGCATTTCTTTATGCTTTACCAGGTCTTCTCCGATAGTAAACATCTCGTATACCCTTTTGCTTGAAGGGGTGTTCTCTCCCTTTGATTCCCTTTCAGCACAACTCCAGAACCTGCAGGCTGAAGTCCTGTTTTCTTAAATTTGGAGATGTGCTGACTCAAACGACGTGACTAACCAGAGCAGTCAGGAACCTCTGGCCCAGCTTTTTGTGGTAGAGTGCCGGAAAATGAAATGAAAGGAATGAAAACAATTTATCATCACATCCCACATGAAAAAAGATTTTAATATGCAAAAATGTATTAATTTATTTTGTGGATCAGAAGGATTTTCAGGCCATCAATGTCCATGCTATTGTGCTGTCGTTGCCTAGGACTTGTGTGGCCTCCACAGCTTCACGCACTGAATAAGCACTTCCCAATATTTAAAGATCTCCTTTGCCTGTTCGTAATCCCTTTCTTTGTTCTGTTTTAAATGAAAGACACTGTCTGACTCTTTTTTGCTCCCTTCCCAGTCCCTGCTCATGTTTTTAATGAATAAAAACCAGCAGACTGCAGTTGTGATTTCCGTATTTCTGCAAGACTCTCCTCTGTGATTTCTGCAAGGTTGCACACAACCCAACTGAACGGGAACCCAAAGTCTGCTGCCAGTGACTTTGCCGAGATCATGGGGAGTGTGGAGGAAGAGAAGAATCAAGCTCGATCTTGGCTGCATAATGCCGGCTACCAGAGGAAACGGAGGGCTGAAATCAGAGGTGGCGTAAGAGGTAAGTCAGGGCAAGCATCTGTATCAGAAACTAGTCTGAATTAAGTGATCAAAACCTAAGATAGAATCTGGTATAGCAAAAACAGAAATAGAGCAAAGAGTAGGACAAAATGTATTCCTTGTTGCAGCTCGGCTTCAAATTATCGTTAAATGTGTACCTTAGGCTGAACCTGACCCAACCTGACATGCACCAGGTAGTTACACTGCGACTTCTGTCACTGACAGTGACTGGTCTAGCAATAGTCCAGGGCTTGAAAAACCTGGAAGTATGGCAGTTTTTAAAATGTGTATATTTGTATTTTTAAAAAATATCATATTCTTCATAGGAACCTAATTATTTCAAACGAGAAATATGGAGGATATATGTATATATTTGTATCTGTAAATAATATGAGGGTAGTTAACACCACCTACAGCGCTACACTTAGCTATTAGTTCCTCGGCACATCTTAAACTGAAGCCAGCTTGGTGGTTTGTGCTGTTCTGGCAGGACATTGCAGAGAACATCCCACTGTAGTACTGGCACTCTTGTCTGCCTTCGCCGGAGCCCTGCGTGATTGCGCTGTACCAATTACGCTGTCCGGAGGGTCATCACGAGTTTCCCTCATCACTTTGTGTCTTCCGAATCCTGCCAGGTCATGCTGGCAAGGAACCGAGTGACTCTGGGGAAGTCAGGGTGTTGTGCTAGTGACGAATTTGGCCCTTTGTAAAAAGAGACCAGTATCCCTCTTTTCCCTCTGTTTCTCTCTCCAGCAGGAAATTTCCATTTCCGATCTAGTGACTCACACAAGTCTCTTCATCTTTTTAGCTGAAGCTCTCAGATGAAGATGAAGAGCAAAAGCTAAATTCTACAAAGCAACATAAAGGGGATGCCAGTTATGATTAGGCTAAATTTAATGCACTCTCCCGTGTATGTTAATGCTTTATGTACAGCTATACATGCAGCTAAAGGGAGAGATAGAAAACAGGCTGAGAAATAGAAGAAATTGAAGTTCATAGCAAAGGCTGTGTTTCCCCAAATGGAAAGCATTTAAGGATTGGGAATTGCCTCTTTCTTATGCCCATGTTTCCCTCCCAACTCTATCAGCCAACTTTCTGCTAAACCTCCCCCTGCTTTTAGTTATCAACTTGTTTTGTTTTTTTTAATCCTGTTCATAGGAAAAAAAAAAAAGCAAGCAGACAAGAATGGAAAAGAGAATTATATAAATATCTGGCAGTGTTTCATGAGAAGCCTATCCTAGAGAGAGCAACAACAATCTAGATAAGGTTCAACTTTCCTTTTTTGCTTGCTTTAAGGACAGTTGTTTGGCAGCTCCACACTTCCCATGTATGCTTTTCAGTTTATGTATAAATGTAAACTTCCTCCCCTGAGTATCACCCAGCAAAGAAACAAATAATAAGGGAAAAAAAGTTTGGGGGAGAGATTTGTAAATATTAAAAATCGTATGCATCCATGGTAACAAGTTTTGTATAAAGATTTTTAAAGCAGCCCTTTTACTCTCATGCGTAGGAAATGTAAAAAGCAATGATTGCTTTTTGTTTTTTCGTAACCGGTAACTACACGGATAGATATGCGGGGATAGGGAGGGACAAACAAACCCAAAGATGACAGATCTGTACAGAATGCTGTTAGTATGCCAGATCTTATTACAGAGCAGTGGGAGGCCTTGTACACTACGTACCAGCTCTATGGGGACCTCCATATTTAAAACAAGATGAAAAAAATGTGATTTGAAAAACCCCTCATGGGCAGCCTTCAAAGGCACAGACAGGTTCTGACTGGATTAACATTTATTGACTGTTTAAGCCTGCTTTTTTGCTTCAGGACAGAGATACACGAGTTTAATTGCAGAGGCTGTTCTGCCAACTGATCACCAGAGTGGCAACCAAAGCTTTACTAATCGGTCCTTCATTAAAGAAAAGTCTCTATTACAAAACAAATTAGGCATGCTCTGATCCTAACCTACAGGTCCAATGGCATTACAGCAAAGTTTAAGCTCTTAGAGCACTGAAAAACTTATTAAGGTTTAGCGCTGAGATAGCACTTTTGTATTGATTTTACAATACACAGGTATTATGATTTATGGAGTGCTAGTGTCACTCTAACAAGCTGAAGGACACACAATATCATCTCCAACATCATTAAAATTCAGAAGCCTCTAGAACTAACTCATCAACCACTGTACATTGTCACAAACTATAGAGCTGTATTCCGGTTGGAAAATGCCCTAAGCTTTCCGGACACTTGTCTTCCTGAATCATTTAATTAGAGGGGGGAAAAAAAAAAAAAAAAAAGAACCCAAACTCTGCGTACAATTTAAAAATTAACTAATTGCTAATGTCCCTTTCATGTAACAAACCAGCACTATTATTTAGTATCGCCTATAGCAAAATGAGTTTTTCTGCCTTCTGTTGCCTCAATACTGAAGTCCCGCTATTTGGGCTGTTGGAAAGAGCTGGTTACTCCAAAAGGAAAGAGGAAAGCTTTGGCGTGCTCCGTGAAAGCCCTGCATTATTTCACCTCCTTCTGCCTCAGGAGCGTTTTGTTTTAGGGAAGTTTGAGTCTGTCCCCCTTCCCCTGCCGCAGGCCAAAGCCATCCCTCCCTCCCCAGTGCCTGCTCTCCCTTTTTTTTTTTTCCCCCCCCAGGAAAAGACAAAACCCGGCTCCTTTTAAAAAAGCGG
>VXBO01008743.1:190142-233683 GCA_013400135.1 Rhinoptilus africanus
CGGCCGAGAGGACCCATCCCCTTCCATCCCCATCCATCCCCTTCCATCCCCATCCCTCCCCATCCCTCCCCATCCCGGCCCGGCGGTTCCGCGGTGCGCTGGAGACCCCTGTCGGCGGCCGGCAGCAAGGACGGGCCGGGGGGAGCCGGAGCCGAGGAGGGGGGGGGCTCCAAACCCCTGGCCGCTCCCCCAGCCCCAGGCAGGAGCCGGGATTCCAACCTTTGAGACAATCCCAAAGGTGAGCCACGCCAAAACACACAACTTTTCTCCTTAAAAATATTTATTTTCCTTTTTTTTTTTTCCCCACCCCCCCCGCAGGTGCTTGCCTGCCCTTCCCGTAGCGCAGCGGTCGCGCCTCCGCTGCTGTACCCGCTTCTGAACCGCTAACGCCAAGTTAATAGCTTAATAGTTTTTACAAAGTGCTGAGCAGAGGCGCAACTTGGTATTTCTTCCAGTGGTACCTAAGCGCAGGAAATCCTCCTCCTGGCCTTTTTTCACAACTCAGCCCATCGGAAGGATGCAGATGACGGTAGCGTCTACAGCACTGGAATGGATCTGGGCTAGCCGAAGGAATTTATTTTGGCAAAATCCCGTTTTATGACCCATCGGTGCACTAAGCAATCGGTATTTATATCGATAGGAATACTCAAGCCTGCTTCTTTTCTGTGTTATTATTCATCCAGCCCACATGTGGTCATTTACGCCAGCACTACCAAATCACTTAAGAAAGGAATGTAGGAATGACTGTACAAACCACCTGAGTACCAAACCCTTTTGTTTTTAATAAGGCGATGTAAGATGCCAGGCACTGGATAATAAGACTTTCCATTCTTTTGCGCCATGATCACCGGTAGCTGTTATTTCCTACCTCTGTTCACGAAAAGTGTCATATCGTTATTACATTCACTATACGAATATAATCAAATATAGAAACACGCGTTCTCCTGCCGATCTTTTGTGTGCGCAGCTCCCCTTGCAAGCTGTGGGAATGTTTCATGTGAAGTGTCCTAAATTAGCAGAGCCTTGTGATATGCCCCATACTTCTGTCTGGCATACACATGTCCATTTTCCTCCCAAATTCTGGCACGTCTAAATATTTTTTAACTTTGTGTGCACTTGAAAATGTCAATGAAAGATGGAAAATACTTCCCAAATTATTTTTCTAAAAGAAGTTAAACTAGTTTATAGATTACTTTGATCTTAAATGACCCTTAGAGCTCTTCAGATTCCCCTCTTACACTGATGCAGGTCTTAATTCACCCAGGAGAGTCTCTCGGTCTCAAATCGCACTAATGCCCAGCCGAAGTACATTCAACGTAAACAAGATCAGAATCGGTCCATAACATGTGAATAGTACGTGGAAGTAACTGAACGAAAACCCCCACAAAAGTATGAATGAGGGTTTCTGTCTGCTGAGAACTGCAGTACCCTCCTTTTTTGGATCTCGTACGAATCTGCTAAAAATCCTGCCAGACTCAAGTGGTCCTGCAAAATGCTACTCCGCTATGTACAGCAGAGTAAAATCTAAAAGAATAAATTATTTTAAGTCTTCCTAAAATTATGACAACGTATATATCTCACAAGGATTAGATGTTTTCCAAATCAGTGTAAATATGTATTAGTCAATGGCTTATTGGAGTGACTGAAGTTGTTTACATTTTGTTGCTTATATTTTTAATAGCATATTATTTTTGAGGGAGAAAAGGCTTTTCCTCCCTATATCGCCAAAGACGCCCGATTGCAAAAATTCAATCAATCCTAAAATTAAAATCAGGAGGCCGGATCAGCATGAAAGCAATTGTGTTGTAAGTCAGTGTTAAGATGTTATTGATAGAAAAGCTAATGCAATACATTTTCCTCTGTCACACGTTTCTGGCCCAAAGCAATTTGCCAACGAGCTAACCACCTCCGCATAAACACCGGGGAGCCCCCGCTGGGTCCTGGAAATCCCGCTTGTCTGCAAGTGCACAATATACAAGGCAAATCTCCATAAAGCTCGGTGCCACAGTTGAATACAAACACTCCTCAGGTCCTGCTGCGACTTGGCAAACCCCGCCGGACAGCTGGAAGCTGGGAGGAAAGGAGCCGCTGCCAGGAAGGGGTTACCAGGGATATTGGAAGCGCAAAGTTTCCCGCGAACAGACAGCGGCCGACATGATTATTTTTGCCCGAAGATGTTGATGTGATATATAAGATATACACGATGACACGCGGTTGCATTTGATATATATTTGACAGGATATAAACGCCTTTCTGGTACGATCTTGTGTGCTTGGGCTTAAGGATTAAACCCTGAAAGAACAGCGTTTGTCCCAACTTTACGTTTTTACCTAACGTAATTCTGGAAATCAGCTATTGGCCCTGAATGTCATTTTACTGTGTATCAAAAAGATTTAGCATACTAAGGGCCACGAATGTGTGTATCTAACAGCTTTGCAGCTGCAGTTTGCCGTAGCTCGGTTGCATACAGTCGCTCGTTCATTTTTTTTCTTGGAACCACTTGCAATGAAGTGCCACCGGCGAGCATTAAAAAAAAAAGATTGCTCGTTTTATGTAGCTTGAATATACAAAATGGTGCTTATCTGCCTTCCAGCGTAAAGAATGCTTGAAAGACAATTCAAAGGTGTAAATGAAACAGCTAAATTAGGGATTGGCGTACTCCATCATCATTAGTCTAACGCAAAGAATTTTTAACGTAAAGAAACTGCATTTTTTAACTGTGACTAAAAGCCGGACGTTCTCTATGTGTTATAATAAATTAATGCAATAAAACCAGGTACACTTATCCTGTAAAGAAGCTTATTAGCCAGACTGCTAGTGCTGCAAAATTCGGCATACAGTAAACAATACTTTTTTTTTTGGTTAGCATAATGACGTACAGTTTATTCTTTTATACTGTGCAGCACTTGGGGACCACATCCATTTACCAAAATAATACCAAATTAGTACTGCAAATATTGAAATCAGACCTTTCAGACTAACCAGTGGCCTAATTTTCTCTTCAATCTGCTCTTAATCTCAATTCATCAATAATACTGCCTTATTATAGGACTTTGACAGCGAGCTAGGGCTTTTGATAAATTATACATCTCAAGCCAGATTTAAAATTTGAAGCTCAAGTGCTAATTATCTGTACAGGCCTAGTTAATAACGAGATTTCTTGTTAAGTATCTGATCACAGCATGGGCATCATTTGTCAAGAACCTCAAGTCTACCTTGGAGACTAGCTCTCCGAATTCTCCCTTGCCTACCATATGTAAAATTGGGATCTTTGTTTCTATAATAACCTTTTATTAGGAAGCTGACATAATGATTAAGTTCGCTGTAGACACATACAATGAGTTAGACAATTACCCTTGCTGCTTTAAACTACTCAGGCTCCTAGCAAGACAAAATAATTAATATTGAATTTTAATTTGATGTGTTCCACATTTAAACCCCAATTTGCAAAGTACACCTGGAAGGCTGCCGCTGTTTCCTTGCAGTTTGTGCTGATGAAATAAAGGCTCCTGCAGCTTGAATGTAAAAGCACAGAAGGCATGATGCACCACAATCGCTTCTCAGTGGAGCAAAGAATTTTCGAGCATTAATGGGAAAGGTAATTACCTAGGTCTAACTTTATAGCCTTTTCTCTAATGAAACTATAATCTCCCAGGCCTACATGGTTTAAGCATTTACATGATTTTAACGATTTCACTGCCACGATGGTTGTCACACGTGGTAATTTAGAAACTCGGGGCCTCGAAACAAAGATGCTAATTATATTTCTATATTTTTATTATTGAAATAAAACCGGGCTCTGCGAAGTGACAGAACCATAATAAAAACAACCGTGGGTTGCACTGCCTAAGTGGAAGGAGGTGGTGGTGTGAGGTGTGGGGGGGGCACATTTGTTTGCAGGAAAAAAGGTGCCCGAGATGTTTCACAAGTGTACCTGTTAGCTGTGCCGTGAGGTTTCCTTCCCCCGGGCTTTGGCAGCGGGGAAAAGTGCACGACGGGCTCCCAGGAGCTTCAGTCACCCCCACTTCAGGCAAAACTCCCGTTGTGCCCACCTGCGTAGCTGTTCCTTTGTTAAAATACAAACGGTTCTCAGTCATAATCGCCTAAAAGATGTGTCACGTACAGAGAGCATCGCCCTTGGAAGGTGGAGTCCTGCAGCCCTTCCCCTCCACTAGTCCAGTGCTCTCCTACAAGTGCTACCGCAGCCCCGACGGCAAAGCCTCCGCCACAATTGGCAAGCGCTTTCTCCCGCCTACGGATGAATTCAAGCCCAAAACACGTGGGGAAATGGGCTTATTGCCTGAAGGACTAGATGGAGCAGCCGTTTGCCGGGCGTACCCCGTTGCGTGGTTCCAGCTTTTCAGAGCGGAGTCTCTGGTCTCCGCTGGGGTGGGACGGGGCTCCCACCCCGCTCACGCCATCAGCCCTTCGCAGCGTTTGCAGCCTCCCCGCTGCACCTCTCCACGAGCCTCTGCTTTTACTGCACTGGGCGGTTTGGCTACCGCCTCACCTCTGCGTCAGACCTGCAGGCTAACGCCATTAGTAAAATCAGCTTTCCCAGTGACCTCACCTCCGGGGCTGGGACGCCAGCAGGCGCCCTGCCTTTACTCTGCTCTAGGAGGGCTGGGTGGCTTCCTCCAGCCTCGGCTTTTGTCTATCCTTGAGAGCTTCAGGGCTCTAAACGAGCTGAAGTCATCGCCGCTACAGTTTCCAGGATAATCTAATTTGATGTTCATCATCACGGCACAGCTTTATTTTTCCAAAACCCGCTCGCATCCACTAGCCGTGGGCATCAGGTGCAAAGTTTGGATCCGTACCAAAATACGAACTTTCCAAAAAGGCAAACGTGCTCCTGCCTAATGCAGATACTTTTTGATTATTATCAGCTTATAGGTGACACATTATACATTTAAACAGAAAAACCAGAGGCCACTTGGCTGATAGGAAGGTGAATCTCCATCTCATTCAGAGTGTCAGTGGGAGCCAGAATTTACATTGCGTGGAAAATTCAGACGTTTCAGGGTGTTTTTTCCATTCTTTACTGGAATGAAAAGCCAGAAATATATATTAAAAATAATCACAGAATCACAGGGTTGGCAGGGCCCTCTGGAGATCACCCAGTCCAACCCCCTGCCAGAGCAGGGTCACCCAGAGCAGGGGGCACAGGAACGCCTCCAGGCGGGTTTGGGATGTCTCCAGAGACGGAGACTCCCCCACCTCCCTGGGCAGCCTGGGCCAGGGCTCTGCCACCCTCAAGGTAAAGAAGTTCCTCCTCATGTTTAGGTGGATCTTCCTGTGCTCAAGTTTGTGCCCATTAGCTCTTGTCCTGAATAATTTATCAATATTATTTTTCTGGCAGCGTTGCTCCTACTGGTCCAAAAAAAATAAGACTGTAAGGTTCGTCTTTTGGGTCACAAATTCCACTGAAAGACAGTGTAAGAAGACATCTGGTAGAACAACCTCAGAGAGGTAAGCTCTGAAAAATCCCCAGGGAGTGACCGGCCTGAAAGATGAAGCCGTGGACAAAGAAACAGAGACAACTTAATATGGTGGCCAAATACGTATTTTCACTGTGGTGCCTGTAACTAGCGTTTCTCTTTTTGCATTGTTATGAGAAAGACCAGATGAGAGACTTCCGTGAAGCCGTATCGATCGTTTTAGCCTGGGGAGGGAGGTGTGGGTGGTCAGCGTGGCACCACAGCGAGGAGGAAAGGAGCTGCCAGGCTGGGGAGGGATGAGGATGGGGTTGTGGGGGTCTGTGGGGTTTCTCTTTCTTTTTCCCTTTAGGAAAAGGAAGAATTAAAATCACCTTCTCTGCCGCAGCTCAGGGAGGACACCGCAGACCAGAAGGACCTCGAGTGGCGTAATAACGAGTGATGGTGGCAGGTAAAAGATTATTTTATCAAAAGCTTAAACTTATCAGTGTCTGTAGATCAGCATTTACCATTATATATAAATTCAGAAAGGTAGCTCACAACCTTTAGGGCTTCAAAATCCAAAGGTCCTCTCTGGTCCACTGACAAGGAGAAACCTTTTCATAACATTTCTCCGGTGGCTTTTTCAGCATACCCTGGGTGTTAAAACCGCTTTGGCTTTGTTTGCATCAGCCACAGGGCAGACAGAGTAACAAGAGCCACGGGCTGGTTACCGCCTGCGCTCTTGTTGGCACTCTTCCATTAAGGAAGGTAATTTTCTCATCTTCTTTGGCTCGTGATCAAGGTACCTGAAGCCCCCTTGGGTTTACAACAGGGAAAGGATACAACGGAGGCAGGGAGAGAAACGAAGGTGCGGTGGGTTGTCACTAGTGGAAGCCCGTGATGTCCCTGTGCAGATCCCAAGGCGGTGCTTTGGTACCGCACGGACACATCCGTGGATCACCCGTGTCCCTGTGCCACAGGCCAGAGCAGCATCTCTCCCACCGTGTGTTATCCCAGGAAACCCACAGGCGTGCGTGCAGACAGACATATTTAATTAAGTCGTCTGCTGCTACGCGCCCCGCGCTCGTAACTGACGTCAGGCGTGTGCAGCCAGGCCGTTTGTCGCGAGAAGGGTCGCTGTGCCCACAGAGCTCCACAGAGCACGGTACACCCCCGCTCATCGTGTGGTTACTGTCGCCTTCTGTGTGACAGCACAAAATCGCTGTCCCGGGAGAGCAGGGCGGCTGAAGGACCCTCACACAGTGCAAGATTAGGAGCTACAAACTCCCGTAATTCCAACAAGCTACAGACCCCTGCACTTTCCCCACTGATTTGTTCACACCAGGAAGCATTGACGAGCTATGTTGGTCACCAGAAGACAGGTCTTCCACACTGATCCCTGTGTTTCCAGCTCCTAAACTGGGGTGTATCATTCAAGGGGGGAGACTTGTTAGTGTCCCCTTCTCTCTGCACCGTGAAGGAATACACCAGGATGCCGAATACTGAGGGAGAAGCCCTGTACCCCACTTTTAAGGATGTCATCACGAGGAAAATCAAATGCTTTATCAGTTTCATCGTTAGGTGACATTTTATCTTATCACATTTATTATTGTTTTTTTCATTTGAAAGCATAGATTTGCGGTAATGGGCAGATGTTAGAAAAGACGAAATAAGAAGGTGCATTATTAAGGTGGTCAACAGTGACAAGCATCTTCCTTAGCTACTCCAGTACAGCCCTTCACTAGCGATGTTGCCTAATTAGCCTCTACTGCTTACCCCGGGGAGGGGAAGCCCCGAAAGCTGCCGTTCTCCTCCTCCTCTTCAGGGTGACAAAGAAAAGCAGCCAAAGCTACTGCTCTGAGCCACTGGCTCCTTCAAAGCTGAGGACAGAATGAACCCTTTCTACTGCTCACTTACTCCTGGTTTATATATAATATAATGTATACTATATTATAAATATATATATAAAATTTCCTCTCTAGTCTCTAAAACATCTAGACTACCATTGCTACCGAATACTTTACGCAATAGATTCCTGCCTTTTGAAGATACTTTGGAAACCTCGTGCATCACGGCCTAAAAAATGATGAAAATTTCTTAGTAGCTCCCTGCCCGTGTCTTTCTATAGGTTTTATAGAAAGAAAGAAAAAAAATTATTCTGTTAATATTGGAATTCAGAATGGGTTATTCACATTAGGAAATTTCTAACAAAAAAAAATCGCGTTAGTTTTCGAAGGGGCTCCTTTCAGGGTTCCTGTCACAATTAAAAATTTCTTCACAGCCACAGATCTTGCTGAACTGAAAGTCAAACCCAGCATTTTTTGGCATGTATAAATGATGTAATAATCAGGCTCAGGATGTTAGATGTAAAACAACACGAGGATAAAGTCACTTTTGAATATATGAACCAACAGTAGAATTTCAGCACTATGCAGCAATATATAAAATTCACAAATGTTTACTAATGCATTTAGGCAACACAAATCAAACATCCTTTTTTTTTTCTTTAGACATACATTGGTTTTTTCAGACATCATATTACCGTGCAATAAAAAAGCCCAAATCACTTATCAAAAATACTGCCAATGAAAAAATGGGATTGCCACTTGGCTGGTGGTCTTAGCAGATAAAGCAAAATTGCCACTATACATCATCCTTAAAAGAAAGACAATACCAAAGGGGAAGCTGCCAGAAGGTGCCATTTTCAGATGTCAAGATAAGGGATGGACGTGTGAATTAATGCAAGACTTGTTGCATGTTGTCTGTAACAGGCAACCTGGTGCCCTGCTAAAGCAGAGAGCGATGCTTGCGCTTGGATGCATTTCTAGGGTGTATAACTGAAGGAACCTAAAAGAAAGTTAAGAAAACAAATACTGGGCTTCCGAATATTCCTGGAGGCAACTGCTGTGGGTTCTTGATGGTGCTGTAAGCAGTCCTTTGGGAGCTGCATGGAGAAACAATGCAGAGATTGGATCCTGGATGGGGGTGGGGGGGGAATCCATTGGAAAAATCCATTAACCCCAAGGGCATAAATCGAGAAGCCACCTTTGGCCTTCCTGGGACAAGGGCTTTTAGGGAACAATCACCGGTGTCCGTGTTGTGAAAAGGCTGTGCACGTATCGTATTTCAGATACCGAGGGTGGGAATGCCGGTGCAGAACAACAAGGTTCGGGGGCACTGCAAGAAACAACGGCCACATTAACAGGAATGCTAAGAACTACACCAATTGTTGGGACTGGAAAGTGTTTCATTGGCAAAACAAGTGCCCGCCGGGGCTGGGGCAGGTTTCGGCACATAAGGAAGCACAGTTTTGGAGTGGGGTTTTTTTTGTATTATGTATAATTGTGACAAGCATCGAGATTCCGAGGAGTGATTGTCTACAAAACTAGCTATGCTCTTCGGAGCAAAAAAAGGGGAAGCTGTGGTGCAGGCTCAGGTTTGCCTGGGCTAGCACGTAACGTCTTTCCGAATCTTTCTGTATGTGGCTAGTGCTTGCGTTTGTTGTACTTAAATACGTTAACCAAGAATACCGAAAACCTCAGCTGTGTTTAAGGGTAGATTTGCATCTATTATGGTCTTCTAAAAATGGCTGGGAATTAATCAATTTCATTTTGACAGGAAAATATGCTTGGCTGAGTGTCTGAGAAATGAAAATTTAAATCCTTCTGGCCACTAACTTTTCAAAGAAGTTACTCTCCAGCAACCTAAAGCCTCTTGAACGTGTGTCATTCTTAAGCTGAAGAGCGTGTTTATACCACCTTGCTTTCCTCTGTCCCTACCTTGTTACGTTTTCAAGTTGCGGTGTGTTCTTTCACCTGAAGACCTCCTCGTGGCAGAACTACCACAACATGGAGTCTCATTGGAGTACCTCCTCTGATTTAGACAGATAGAGTGTCCAGAGCAGAGGTATCTGCAAACAGGATGCCTTGGTGCCCTGTAGAGCTGCTCGTGCACCCTCCGCTGTGTCCTCAGGCCACTGCAGAGCCAGCAGGGACAGGTGAGGGTCACGCCATAGTCGTTGAAACTAGATGACATGTAAGGTCCCTTCCAACCCAAACCGTTCTGTGATTCTGTGGTATTACTGCAAAACCAGTTCTGCCATGCTCCGGCCGACATTAAGGCTGTCATTCCTACAAAGCCCTTATATGCTACAAAATAACCCCAAACAAGCCTAAAGAATTAACATCTGCTCCCTTCCACAAGTGTAAGTCCAGAAAACGCCGATAATGGGAGTTGGGGGTGAGGGCGTCTTTGTCTATACTGAGACAACTGAAAGCAGAATTTAAATATTAGTTGTATTCCTTCACCTGTAACATGACCGCGCATCAGTTGGCCCTAGAGATGGTTTTAAGAAAAGAGTGTTGTAGTGCTAAACATATTTAACTGCTGAATCTTTAACTGAATTTTCACCGGTCATGTACAAAGCCAGAGTAATACCTGAGTTACATTTCTACTGACTTACACTCTTCACAAATGAAAGAAGGTGAGATGACTTGCTAACTGGTGCAGTAATTAATCTTCAAGAGGGTAGAAGATACAACATTAAATTGGAGCTCGGGTTACAGGGATGAAATCAAATGAACAAGTTCAGTGTCTCTAATATCTTACCACTTATTCCACAAGCTGTCTAAGTACATCAAGAGATTTAATTAATGCTGAGATTCCCTGATCAGTTGCAGAAAAAAGACAAAACACAGTGTATGGCAAGAGAGTCCTAATCAGGCTGACCTGCTGTGTGGTACCAGAATTATCGGTGTAGCCTACACGCGCGCTGCAGATGATCCACCGTCTCTGCCTCAGGCGCTGCTGAAGCTCAGACCTACGCCGCAAGTTCCTGCGCTCGGAAGGGTGTTTGGAACAACCTGAGAAGACCTTAACAGATCAATTTGTCAAGGAGAAAATTTTCACCGTTAAACTTTAAAGGCGAAACAAGTTTCTGGCGAAACGCAAGACTCTCCCAGCGTGTGCAAGCGTTTTTTGCAGACGAGTGAAGATTTCTGTGCTGCCCACCCACTTCCCCAGTGCAAACCCTGCCAGGGACAAGCCCTGTGGAGGAATGAGGGAAGCTTGAAATGGCTCCGGGTGGGAAAGGGGGACCTTCTTCCCTTGGTGGCCTCTGACTAGATGGACGAGTTTGCCCCCTCGGGAGCCAGCGGCTCAGCAGAGAGCCGTGCCCCACAGGGTCCCCGTCCCTCCTGCCCCAGGAGCGGCTGCCTGAGCACCACGGGAGCAGCAGGGTCAGGCCTGGCGCAGGGCAGCACCTTCAGCTCCTGCTTTAATTACCTGCTCTTTTGACTTCTGCAAAAAGAACGGAAGGGTTTTTTTGGTTTGTTTTTTTTTTTGAAAAGTGCCACGTGCGGAGAGAAATCACGGTGTGCTGGGGAGTTGAAGTGGGGCACGCTTTATTTAATTCTCTCTTCTCTGCATAGCAGTTGGGCTTTGTATCCCAACTCATTTAGCTAGGAAGCTTGTTTTTATTCCATTAATGTCACGAGCCATAGCTGATAGCAGTGACCACTGCCAGAAAGTCACCAACACTTTTATGTTTGTAGATTCACAGCGCTCCTTATTATGTCTGCAAAACACATAGCAGTGGATCCGCACAATTTATTCTAGGGCAGAAGCTACTTAATGCTCTGCTACATTAAAAATGCAAAGGTGGAAAAAAACCTGATCTTGCCTCCATTGCTCAGACAGCTGCCGTCACTGGGGAAGGACCGAATTCAGAGCCCGTGGCAGTGTTTTCTGATGAGCTATTGGCACATTAGAGACTTACCGTGTTGACCTGGGGAGGAGCACACCTGTTCAGTCAACCCTTGTGCACGGTAACGTACGATAATCGTGCGTCAGTGCTTCTGGGGACTCTGTCTTTGCACCCAGACTGCCATCCATAATGCCCACATGAGTAAGCAGGGTTCTACGCGCCGAATAACGGAGCTTTGCCCCTTACTCGTTTTCACATGCTCAGATTGGCAAGAAGTCGACACTGTCTTGATCTAAACTCTCGTTGATCTTTTGATTTCAGAAGAGCTGTAACAATCTGCAGCAGCTGAGAATTTGGCCAGCTTTTCTACAGCACGTTGGTTGTTTAAGGACCAGGCGGAATATTGTGTTTTCTTTAGGGGTTGATAAGTTCAGTCCTCTGAAGAAGCTGTTGACTACCATTAGTAGTGGGTTCATTTGTTCTCTGCTGGACACTGCCAGCCAGCAGGGGTTTAGGCTGTTGTGCAGCTCCCAGCTCAATTATTTCTCAGGGCTCTTTGTTTAATATAATGGGGTCAAATTCAGACTGTAGGTGGCTGATGATTTCTGGTCCAATTTACAATAGCCTGTCTGCAAGCCCACCTTGAGTCCAGTTAATCTCTTTTGTGAAATAAAGTGAAAACTCTGCAAAGTGTTCAGTGTTTTGGTCCAAGATTTAGTTTTTATTACGTGAGCTGATTAGCAGTTTTTCCTGTTCAGAGTGACTGTGACATATTTATGCAGCTGCATTGATAGAGGAATTATTTTTATTTCCCATATTGTAATGCACTGCAATGGGGTGTCTTTCTGATGAAAGATGAAACAAAGAAACGAAAATATGTTTAGTACTACCAATATCTACCATTAACTTGTTTGTGAACCTCAAGTTTACAACTAAATCAAATATTCCTGGTCACTGTTAAGAGTGTGATTTGGCCTTTAAGAGGCCACAAACTGGTTTGTCGATATATAGGCATTGTAGCTGACCAGTTGGCTCTTTAGAGCAAGTATTAAGTTGCCACCTTGTCTGAATCACAAATACCAAAAAAGTCTATGAGCCTCACCTGCTCCAGCTCAGCCCAAATCCTTAGGGCTGAAGGACCCAAGAACTTCTGGAACATCATGGTGGGAAGTAGGTGTGATGCTTGCCCTGGGGGTCACAGAGAAAGCTCTGGGGATTCAAGGACCTTTGTGGAATAAACTTCTCGATTTATTTTCATGCTTTATAAGAGGGCTGAAACAAAAGGCCTCAGTCTCACGCTGTCTAAACAGAGTAGCGATGAGACTAATTTTCTTCTTCTGGATTAATGCTGGACACACCACCTGCTTGCAAAGAAGGAGCAGTTTTCTGGTGTATAGCACCTTTTCCTCTTAAACAAATGGTTTTCGTTCTATAGCAGTCAAAGCAGTAATGGCAACCCTGTTCCACAGCAGCATCTTTGTTTAATCTGAGCTGTGTGTCGTATTACTCCATTTTGCATTCACTTCACTCCACGCTTGTTTGTTTCTTCGATGCATATGCAGATCTGAGCACTTGCCATTTATTTTTGGGGCAGGAGAAAGGGGCTGGCGTTTTCCTTATATTGCGATTATCTGGTTTTACTCGCTTACAAATAGGGAGGCTTCATTTTAAGTTGCATCAGGAACTTTGCAACTTGGGGTTGATTTTCAAATATAAAAAAAACAGTTAGCAGAGTAAGTGACTTCAAATGTAAACCAATGCAAGTATAGGTTTCTAAATATATTTGATTTGGTGATAAAATAAAGTAAGTTCCATTTGCTGATTCCACAGTTGGTGGAAAAAGATAGGAAAAAAAACCCCGCTTCATTTCCCTTTGTAGATAAGACATGAGTGTTGACGCTTTGCTCATAAGATAAACCTTCTTTGTGGCATTTATGGATGCAACTTGCAAACGGGCAAGGAGGTAACTAGGAAAAAACCCACACAGCTTACTATTCAGAAGGAAAACGAAAATAGATATTTTGTCTTTGAAAGTTATCTCACTATTGAGTAAATAAGATGTCAAAGCTAACTGTAGTCCTGGGTCAGTTTCTGTTCAGTTCTTTCTCAGGAAAATTGAATAAAAACTTGAAACTGAATAAAGACTATGAGGAACGTGAACAGATTCTCTAAGCTGCCAGAGGGCAGCAAGCTTGGAAAGACACCAGAGAAGTTTCTAGGCAACTCCATATTAAATATTTATGGTTTACATTTCTTCATTTCTTATCTTTATTGTTTCCTTATTCCATATTTCTACAGTTCTACTTTGAATGTTTGTATTTAAGTTCTAAAAACTCTCCAGATTTTGAATAAACAATAAATATTTCCTTCCTTTTTCTTCTCCTCCTTTTTTTTTTTTCAGATGAGCATCCTTTTGTTGTCCTTTCCCTCTCTTCCAATTCCAGTTGCTAATGCATAAGTAGTAGAATCCAGTCTTAAGAAAAATTGTGAGCTCTGAGGACAAAATACCTGAAAAGTTGAATGTGAATAAAATGTATTGAACTAGCGGTTTGGTTAAGGTTTTGGTGGAGTGTTTTATGTAAATGCTAGTCAATGGAGCATTGGCAAAAGAATAATATGAGCAAGACCCTGAATAAACAGCAGATATTTAACTGAGCTGAATGAGAAATGTATTAAGCCCCATCCCTGGAAGTTTTAAGCCCCATCCCTGGAAGTTTTAAGCCCCATCCCTGGAAGTTTTTAAGGCCAGGCTGGATGGGGCTCAGAGCAACCTAATCTAGTGTGAGGTGTCCCTGCCCATGGCAGGGGATTGGAACTAGATGACCTTTAAGGTCCTTTCCAACCCTGACAATTCTATGATTCCGTGATTGGAAAGAGGGTACTGGTTCACAGGCTGATCAGATCTAAGGAGTCAAAAAAAAGTTGTCATGATTACCTTGACATGAAACAGATGTGTTAATGAACTCTACAGCTGATGCAAATTTAAAGGCACTGATGGTTTGGAACGGGTCTGGAATATTATATAGGCAGAACTAAGGGGAAAAAAGTTTGAAATTTAAGAAAAACAAATGCAACATTAAAAAGAACTCTGGCTGCAATCTGGAATTTCATCAGAAACATCGGAAGAAGTGAAAGTCATCCTTTAATCAGTGAGCACGTACAACTGCAAGCCAACAATGCAATAAATCTGGTAAAGACGTAAACATTTAGCCTCCCTTTAGGTTTCTGCACATTATTGTATTGCAGGACATAGGTATGCTCCAGGTGTCCAAGGCTTGTCTAGGCTAAGAATAATAAAGCTGAGGAGGATATAGGATACTGGCTTTGCATATAGTAAAGAAATAAAAACAGAGAGAAAGAAGATGCCATTTAAAAATTTATGCCAAATAGAAAAAGACCGATTTCAGGTCAATCTAAAATGTAAATGGAAAATTAGAACAGTGCATTGAACTCACTGGAAACTTGAGTTTTAAATAACATCCAGCCAAAGGGAAGCAGAGTGCAGGGAACACGTGTGATTTTAAGGTGTATCACTTACAATGATAAGATTATCTGTGGTGTCAGAGACCTAACTTCAAAGCCCTCTCCAGTGATGTTTTTTTCACTTAAGAGTCTGGCCAAATTGCAGTAGCACATTTCCCGTGGGTGCATCTTCAGCTCTGATCAGAAATCAAAACTGACCACTAAACTAAGTATCCAGAAAAGATTGTCAAAGCCTTTCCACCCGCACACTGTGGTATTAACTTTCTGCCGACTTGCAGTCTCACAAATGCGGTTCTTGAGATATCAATTTTACCTTTTGGATCCTCTCTTTGCATATCTTTGTGGAGAGAAGAGGGCTTTCCTGACGTCTAGATCTCAGTGTACTTTTCATGAATACTAAGGAAAACTATCTGCAAGCATGAAATGGTTGAGGAATAGAGTACACCAGCACTGGGGAAGGAGAATGTGTTGCCATTAGGAAGAATGAAGTGTCCCTGTTTTGCTGTGTTTATCGATAGATACCCATGAGCTGCCAGACCCATACTACCTGGAGCTGCTCCTGGTAGGCATCTAGGAATGGAACACCATGGTTGGACGCGGTGCTTTTCAGACTCCAGGGTAGAAGACATTTCCCTGAGATTTCACATGTTTTCCATTGGTTTCTTTCTAACTCATTGGAAAAAGCGGCAACGCCAAACAGCCAGGGAAGTTTTTGATGCTCTAGGGCGACTGTGGAGATAGTAGGCACAAGGTGCCTTCAGTTTACTTTAGCTTACTAAAACCTTCATGCTGCTTAACTGCTGGGTATCCCCTTAAAGGAACAAGCTTAGAAAGATGATATATCATCTTTTTTAATTGTCAGTCACTACAAAACAAAAAAAAAAGCCACTGTCCATCTGAAGCACTTTGTATGCATGAGTCACCCTTCGGGCACCTGGTGGAGATAAACTTCTCAACTGTCAGAAAAAAACTGCTGGACCTTTTGGTACAAAAGATCATCCTCTTAAGGATACTTAATGGCCGGGTAGCAGTCTCCTGTGTGAATGTATCCAAGTAATTATAGCTTAAAGTTATACTAATCACTCCTAATAGAGATGGACTGTTCCTCCTGCTGTGTCCCTCACTGCTCCCAGATGAGAACTCTCTCAACAATTTGGGATTAGCAAAAACACTTGTTATACT
Source organism: Rhinoptilus africanus (assembly GCA_013400135.1). Taxonomy (NCBI): domain Eukaryota; kingdom Metazoa; phylum Chordata; class Aves; order Charadriiformes; family Glareolidae; genus Rhinoptilus; species Rhinoptilus africanus. The sequence continues at coordinate 205,929 of VXBO01008743.1, forward strand.
ATTAGCTTCATAACTTTATTAACATCATTGATTATAGAACAGATGGATGAATGTTAATCATTCTATAATGGAAGATTAAATAGCTTAAATTATATCAATCATATTTAAGACTTTACTTAATAAAACAACAATTTAAGTAGGGTCATCAGTAGGGTTTGAACCCAGGACCTTCAGATTAGCAGCCAAGACTTCCTCCAATAAAAGAGTAAACCCATTAGCCGCTTGCAGTTGTACACTTCTATCTATGTACACTGGCCATTAAAATACGCGACACACGCTGTGCCAGTGGATTACACATTGAATTTTGAGATTAAGAATTCCTAGGTTCCTTTTGTGCCTCTCAGAAGGAGTTTTGCCCCCTGAATAGAGTAGTCAATGAGAAATGGGTCAGCTGGTGACAGCGTTCAGTTATATGTTTTACATGGATTTTCTATAAATGTTCGGGTATCAAACGACTTTATGAAAATGTCTGGTTCGGTTATCTTTGGTTCAGAGAGGTGTAAGAGCCAAACTGTAAACAAGCCTCACTGTAAACAAAAGTTTTCAGAGGTTTTCTTCTTCCTCTGCATCCTTTTCGCTGTGCCATCTGAACCTTAGGTAACCTCAGATACTCTTCATGACCTCCCCTGGGATCAACGCCGGTTCGCACTGACACAGAATCTTAACTGCAGCTTATCAAAGCCCTTCATCTGCCACCTCGCCAGTGGCCTTTTCAGCGACAACACACCAAACTTTACTGAGGGTGGCAAATGACACCACTGACTAGAGAGAAGACGTAATGTTCTCGGAATATTTAACGAAAGATCCAGTGGAGAGTGGCTCATCAAACCACATGTGAAAAGGAGATCTTCAGTCTTAACTGTAAATTTGAATGCAATGTGTTTACAATGCAAGCTTTGATTTCATGGATGTGCGCAGAGAACTGATCCGTTCATTTTTGTAAGTAATCTCGGTCTAACAGAAAACGCATGGCTCTTGCTTGACGCCGTCAGCTCAGGGCTGCAATTCCACGCCAGGAGGTGAAGCCTGGTACGTTAAAGATCAGCCACTGACACGGAGTTTGAGAACACCACCTCCAAAAGCAAAAAGCCCAAGAACACATCAAAGAATGTGTTTAGGTCCAAGGTTAGTGGGAACAGAAACTACAAATTCCTCATGAAAACCGGTTCCTGTGCCATCATTTGGCTCCTTTGGGGAGGGGGGTGTCTAAAAGCGGGTTGAGCTCTAGCTAACTTTGGAAAACTGACAATAAAAGCTACAATTGCAAAGTAGCTCCATAGCTATATAGCGTTATAATTCTGCAAACTTTGCAACTTTGCCCATCAGTCTTCCCCCAAACTTTACATACATACTAAAGATTAAAATTTTATTTGGAGATGTCATTTCGCTTTACTGCGAATCAGTACATCAGCTCTTCTATAAGTGCCCTCAGTTGCTCCCTGAAGAGAGAGAAACTTAGCAGTGGTATATATATATTTCCTGCTCATTACACTGTAAAAACCCTTGGAGAACTGATACATTGATTAGCACAAGTCAGAAGTGCATCTTTGTCTTGATCAATACATTTGTGTGTTGTGGACTGGCTAATGGCAAGTGTCAGAGTGCCCACCTGTTTGAAATAATCGCAGGATACAAGCATTAACCTATTGAAAGAGCGCATTTATTGGGCACAAAGCAAAATTTATGATCTTCAACTATACAGCCTGTGCAATAACACTGGCTGCCAAGTACCGAAGAGATAGTTCAGCTGTATTAAAATAGCAGGTAAATCTGGAGTCTGGGGTCTGCTCCAGGTATTTAAAGACCTGAGCAGAGCATAATGAAGGAGCAGATGTACCACTTCAAGCCAGTATGGTGCATGAGTAGCCTCAGAGGAGCGTTGGAGCACAAAATGAGAAAAGATACAGCTCTGATCAAAAATATATATTTAAAGGTTCAGAAAACACACATGCTTGTTTACGGAGACCCTCTGTATGGAGTCCTCAAAGTCTGATATAGATGTGCTGTAGCTGTAATTTATGTCACTCCCTGAGGATAAGGCACTTTTTTATGCTCTTGTAAATTATTTTATTTCTTAAAATAGCTTTTCCACGTGAATTGAAACATTTAGTGGGTTGCTTTTAAGTACTCAGGTGCTTCGGACTGGCCGTGTTTTTCATGTTAAGCTCACAAAATGGAGGAGGAGCTCCTGTTTTTTTGTTAATCCTATAAACCAGTAGACATAAAGTTCTCACTTGAGGTTGATAGGTTGCCTTGTTGGCATGCAGGAATTAAATAATTCCCAGGAAAACACCTATCTGCCACAGTAAGGTTATTCTAAGATTAGCTGCTTTCAGTATTTTCTACTGCTGCTATTCTACTCCCAATGGCATATTTCCATACTCAGCAGGAGATAACTATTGTCTGGTGGTTCCACACCTTGCTGGGTAGAGGTTATGTCTAACTTCTGGTACTCCAAGGCACAAATAAGCATGACTTTCCAAGCAGAACAGAGGAGACTCAGAGAGCCCTGGACCAGACCTACCCACTTGCCTTTCTTGGAGGAGACAAGAGATGTCTAAGCATGTCCTAATGTATGGAGATGGAAAGGGGGTTACTTAGAATCATAAAATCATAGAATGGTTTGAAAGTGTCAGCCACACCACTCAGCTTCCAACTTCCAACAAGAGACAGTTTATGTTGGAATGAGCTACCCTGCGTACCCCTAAATATTTCATATGGGTTTAGGTTTGAGTCCTGAAACTCTACAGCTGCCAAAGCTGTGGCCAGGGAAACACAAATTGCAGGAAACAACCACCTGAGGAAAGCGCGTGGTCAGGTGCCGGTGCCCTAAGCGGGTGTCCTGCCTTTCCTCAAAAGAGTCTGACCCAGAAACGAAGAGTTGTTTGATCTCAACCCAAAATTTCTGTTGCTGCAAGAGGATCTCTTTCCATGTTGGAGCAGCTAAACTATTATCTTTTCCCAGTCTACCTAAGACAAGGTGTTTCTGCAGCCCTGTCTTGGAGACCGTAATGTTGTGGCTTTCTCCTGGCCCCATCAGCTAGATCTCCTTATCACCACAGAGCAGGAAGGCTAGGACTTGCATATCAACCTCTGCTTTTAGTGTGGTTAGGACTCCAGGCCTGTACTAAGTTTGTCACATGCCTTTGGATAGGTGACAAACACGGGTATTTGAGATTGTTCTCTGACACCTGATGCACTGAGGTTTTGTAGGAGTTCCATGGAGCTAAGGTAAAACCTGGGCTTGGGAGGAACCTTCTTAATTATAGGTTAAGAGCTGCCACCTGAATTCAGACCCAGCCCCTTGATTTATTCCTTGAAATAAAGGCCAAGTAGGTAACAGTAGCCTAAAAAGCTCACATAAGAGAAGTTAGTGGGGTGGTTGTTTCTCCTGTTAAATAGGAAAACAGTGATGAGGAAGGGTAATGCTGAGTTATTCCTCCTGGGTTTCTGCAGTGCTGAGTTTGCAGGAGACAGAATGTGCACTTCTCAGGTACCTGGGAAGTGCTTTTAAGTGTTTCTAACACATCTGTTAGAGTTTGGAAATGCTTTAATTGCCAAGGACTAAGACTGGTAAGGGCTGGGGTTTTTAGCCTCTACTGGTGATCTGATACTCTTTTCTGTTCTTTGTAGTTTCCTGTAGTCACACTGAGGTTAGCTGTATAAATAACAAATTTACTCGCACTAATGTGCCTGTTAAAAGAATATCAGGGGATGAGGTACTATTGCTGTAACAAAGAAAATAAATGTAATGCCATTGTTAACAGCATGTAGTGCTCCTGCGATCCACAAAGGTACAGAAAAGTAAGATGGAGTTTAAACAATGACTGAAGGGGAACACTGAATTGATAGGGCAGCAAAGTGACCTCCTTGCCCTGTAGTTTTGCTGTTTAAATGAGAAATCTTTTAAATACTAGTGTTAAATAAGCTTTGTTTTCACTAGCTGTAGGCTAATGCATTCGTTATTAAGCAAAAGCCATTCCTTTTGGAGCACTGTGGCAACCGTGAATTGAAAAGAACTCTTTGGGACTTGGTCTCCGTAGGACGACTGGTGCTCTCGGTAAAACGGAGAGCTCCAGGTTTTGAAGCAGCCTTTAATTAAATGTAAAAATGTTTCAGGAATGTAGTGATAAGTAGCCCAAAGCATCTATGTTCTGGACTTCACCTCTGATAAGGAGTGAAAGGACTTCTTGTGAATCCAAGAGGAACGGTGTAAGGTAAGACGCTGGTGACATGGGTTCTGGGAGCGCATTTCAGGTACAGTGATTTGTCCGCGGACTTGGTCTGGGGAAATACTCATCTTTTGTCTTCAGGCTTCCCATAGTGGCATAGCTAATACAGAAACTGCAATACTGACTTAGTACGCAGTTGTTTGTGTGAAATTCCATACTTCCTCTTGGATGTTCTGCTTTACAGTAACGAGTACCATTTCAGATGGGAGCTACGCTGTCCAGGTGGATGCAGACTCTGCCAGGCACCTTTTGTGCCTCAGCAGTTGTCACAAACTTATAAAACCTCCTCTGGTGGTGGGGGTAGAAAGCTCTGAATTGAGAAGGTGTGAGATTTTAGGTGCGGTGTTTAGCTATAGCAGGCCCACCTTTTCATCGGCTAGGAGGAGGTGGCTGCTGAGCTGCAATTCTCCCGTTGCTTCTACAGTTTATTCTGTGGGAATGGGAGTCAGGTAACGCCTGGTGAAGGCACCAGCAGAACAGGCGTGGGAGGCAGCTAGGTATCCAGGGAGATCTAGCTTAGAATCCAGGCTTGGACAAAGCATGATGTCATACTCCGCGATGGCCGTTTCGTTGGTGTCTGTGGGTGATGCCTGCCCAGGGAGAAGGCAGTTTCCCGCTTGATGAGCACGGGGCACAGAAAAGCCTATTGCAGGTGATGGAACGTCTACGCAGGTGTCTATACCCTTCACGTTTAGAGTGTCTCCTGCAGTACTTAGTGGCTCATAGGTACCTGAAGTCAGTGCATGAAATCAGAGTTGACAATGTGCTGTAAATTTGGCCCTTTTTCAGCCTGTACCATGTAATAGAATCATCTGTTACGTTACAATTGATTGCATTTTCTTACATACCTTTTACACAAAACCCAAATTACACTGGAAGGGTGGTTCCTAAGAACCAAGACAACTTTTCAGTGTGCTTTTATTCTTGCTTTTATTCCGTTCACTGTGTGGGTCCGTGCCAGTCTGCTTGATGTTCACCGCCCAAACTGCGTAAGGAATCACCGCCAGAGGGATTTTATAGCATTAGAACTTATTACTCATAATTTATTCATATTCAGATCTGACCTTTTTGGGGACATGCCCTATGTAATGGAATCTTTCATTATGTTATCTTACATAATTTTTACACAGAACCCCAATCCCACTGGATGGATGTTTCCCAAGAACCCAGAGAAATGCTTAATGAAGGAATTGCTGCCATAGGGGTTTTGCAGAGTTACAGCTAGCTGTTGTTAATGTATTCAGCTTGGAAATTGCCTTCATACTGTACATGCAGATAGGCAAGCTAAAAAAGGGAGATTAAATCTCAATTAATTTTGGACGCTTCTGAAACAATCTTGTGAAATGCAGAGCACATTTATTTAAGCAAACCTTTGGAAAAACTGAGACTTTTAAAGCACTGTTTGAGGGGCAGTTATTTAACCTGTAAAATACCTCTGAAGGACAGGTTTGTAAGCTTAATTTTCATCAATTTATACATGAGAGTAGAAAGAAAGCACTAAATGACTTACTGGGAAGAACGCAACAAACACATAGCAAAAAACCCCTCAAATTTAAACTTGGGTCTTCCTGTTCCTGGCGTGTCCTGGCCTTCATTTTACAGGTCTCTTGACTCCAACTGCATGTATGTGTAACACATTTGGAATCTGTATGGTTCCCAAACTGGAAAAAAATGAGAAGTGATGATCAGCAATTTGTGTTTTCTCGTTGAAAATTTTTTCTTCAATGAGTTACTCAACAGGTGCTCTACTGCTGAAATAACCATCAAACTGAAATGGAATATGCCGTATGCAACTGTCTTAATAGTGAGGCCGTTCTCTTCAACATATGTTTAGAAAAATTGAATTCAGACTTTGCAGTAAATGAGCTATTCTCTAAATGCTGCCTACAGCACAGGTCTGCAAAGATGCCTTAGCGTAGGTCACGTCTGTGTGAATACATACCAACATATGTGCAAGGTTAAAATTCTTTTCTTAATTTTAAGATGAATTCCAACAACGTTTCACAGCTTTTCTTTGTAATGACATTCTCCAAAACACTCTGGGTGGGAGTGGGAGGAAAACAAAAATACAGGAACTGCCAAATGAACACTTGACTCTCAAATTCAGTAACGTAACTCTGCCAGTGGCCAGTAATAGATGCTCAAGTGAGAACTGAAAGAAAAAGGACAGAAGTAATCCTATCTAACAAATTAAGCAGCACAGAGGAGACTGTGCCAGATGTTTCTCTGATTAAAAAATGAAAGACTGTAAGATGCAAAAGAAAAATTTGGTACCGTCAATGAGGCTCTTTCTCTAATGTGTACAGAAATAGACGCATCATGTGCAAACAGTTTCTCTCTCCCGATTTCCATGGGTTTTTAGCTTCTGAGCTTATAGTTGACAGACGCCCAGACTGAACGTGAGGCATGTGGTCTAGGTCTGAGAGGGAACTGCAACAGTCAAAAGTCCAGAGTGCCAAGCTGTTATGAAGTCAGAAGGATGCTCTCACTTTCCCACTCAACATCACTTACAGGACACAAGGGGTTTATGTTGTCTGGGTCCAGGTAGGTCTGGAAATGCTAGAAGCTTAAAACTAAGAGGGCCACCAGAGGTCTGTGCCCTCTCTCTCACCAGGTGACCTGCTCTGCCAAGGCTAGGAGGAGTTTATACCACAGATGAGCATACTCTTCCTCAAAGCTGTAGAGTCAACAGGATGGGAAGATTTTGGTTTGTTAGGTGATGGAGTTGACTTATTAATAAGGTCTTAATAGTGAAATCCTGTTTTGAAAACATTCATTCCCATCTCATCTGTTGACTTTCTCTCCACCTTCCATTCTTTGGTGGCTGGAGCTCTTTTTCCATTATTTATAGCCATGGCTAACAAGAAATCATATCTGGCAAGCAGTGGATAGAGTACCCCCTTATATTCTAGCACAGAAAAAGGTCATTTTGAATGAGAGAACCAGTCACTTAACAGAATTCCAGCCCGCAGAGAAGCTGGGTTGGACACTGGTGGCCATCAGCACCCAGAGGAGCCATGAGAGAGTGGTGACTCCAGAGCCCGCAGATGTGTATGCGCTTTAGTCTGGTCACGCAGCCTTGGTTCTGTCCTCAGGACAACTGCCTGCCAAGAGGATGATGCCATTCCTAATGAAAAGCTTTTCAAGACAAGATCCCTTTTAGGTCTGCCTCCCACTATATTACTTTTTTTTTTTACACGTAAGGCCATTTACAGTGTAACCATAGCAAATCCCAAGCAAGCTGTTTAGCAAATGGATGATAGTAAATGTTCTCCCGGGTAACCTTGGTCATAGATACTAAGTGGTATTGCTGTTTGCATGGGTAAGATTTCAGGTTGGTGCTAGCTATTGTCAGGAGTTTTCCTCTCTGCCATATTCCAGCGTTAACGTTTCATGGCTCTGGGTTGTGATACTATTTCCATTTCTCCTCAGCATGAGAGAAACAACTAGAATCCTGGCTTGCAATCTGTCTCACTAATGCTTAAGCTGGTGTTCACAGCCCTAAGGGCTTTTAGGCAATTTAATTACATTCATTTCATAATTTCAAGTGATGGTATTTTGTAAACATTTTTAATGTATCATCATTAATATGCTAAAGAAAGAAATATATTTCTGCCAGGAAAGAGGAAATAAATCTTCACTATCTCTTTGGTCCACTAGTTTACATTTAGAATAAAACACCTTTTCTGAAAAGCTGTTGGAGACATATGCTCCCATTATTATCTCACAGTGATTTATCACTAACTCTAAAATAAACATTATATCCAAGTTATCTGTTTACTACTGCCCTTACTATGCCATTTCGGAATATCTTAAAGAACCAGCATATGAACATTTGACGTGGCTTTGTTTGGCTTGGGTTTTTTTGCCTGCGCTCAGTTTTTTGTATTGTTGCCACACTCATTTTTTAAAAATACTTCAAATTTCAAATACTTTCATACAGAAGTAAGAAGGAGAGAAACAAATAAAACCAAAATTGCCAGCTGAAATCCTAAGCAGAGAAGGAAAAGTCGCACACAGAAACCAATACTGAAATGTCCTTATTAGAAGGATGCTGAGTTGAAAAATTTTCACGTTAGTGCAGCCCTCGGTAGCTGGAAACAGGCATAGACCATGGTCTAAGCTGTAATTCTGCTGTCAGCTGCCCAGCATCTCTCTGGTTTTGAAATGGGACATCAATTCTCCACTTTCCAGCCATTTTCACAAGCAACAAATAGCACTATTTCCAACAGAGATGAGAAGAAGGTGTTTTCTTGTATTTTGGAAGATCAAGGTGCTGCAAGGCATAAGACAAGTGGAACCTGTAGTCCTCTGCCTTAGTGGTGCCTGCCTTTTGGTTAACTCATCACAGGCTGCACCCCCTTCAGAGGAAAGATGCCATTTAAATTATGGATATTTACTTATATTTGAGGTAAGAGTCCGATGTCCCTCTCAGTATAAGGGATCATATTATGCCATAGCAGTGTAAACCAAGAATAACAGTTCCAAAAGAACTTACCTTGAGTTGAGGTTAAGGAAGAGAGCGTAATAAAGAATAGGATGAGTTTGGGTGAAGTTATACAACTGTGTGGCTACGTTTTAAAAGAGAAAGCTGATTAGAATTCACGTGAGAACTTCCTGAAGGCTAACGTTATTTATTTTGGGTTTCGATGTTTGATCTGTGTTGCAAATCTTCTCGTTCTCCCTTCCTGTACAGAATTGGAGCTCAATTAAGGAGTTTGGTCACAAGAAGCGTCATTGCCCCAGCTGGAAAGATGAGGGGAAGGAGGGAGAAAGGTCACTACCCAGCCCTTCATTACGGCACCATTTTCTCCTTTGTTTCTGGTGATCATTGCTGTAGTAAAATTTATTAATAGGTATGTGAGGGAGGCTAGCCAAGCTGAGCTATCTCTGCTCTCTCACTAAAAACTTCACCCAGTGTCAGTAATTTTCCCTTGGGCAGCGGATTAATCCTGAACATTTAAGTTACTTTTTTCCCTTTTGGAAAGGCTGTTTTAGGGTGCATAAATGTTTGTCAGTGCGTGAAATTACCAAATTCTGCTCCGTTCTGTGCTTCCTGTTTGTTCTGTGGTTGTACAGTGGCAAAACTGTACAGAAATTCTGGGCTGGTTATTTTAAAAAATAATAAATAATATAATCACCATGAGGTATAAGACTCCATTGAGTGCAGCAGAGACTACTGCTTTTGGGTTATTAGAATAGCACTTCTTGGTTTAAAAGCATTGGGACGAATTGCTTTTTTTACCATGTTTATAAACTGATGGATGCAAATTCAAAACCTGAAGGATTGCCTATAGATATTTGCCAAATACTGTATAACTGATGCTATGTGGTCCTAGAGCAATGTTGTATCTTAGTCTGTAGAAGTAAGCCCTGTGTTGCGTATTTATTTACTTTAAATGTTTTATATTTTTCAACATCATCTCCCTAGTTATTTTTTATCTAGTAGACTTCTAGTAAAAAAATCTAGACACGCATCACAGAATACCACAGTAGGTTTTCCTGGCAAAAATACACGTAGCCTGCTTGAAGACAGGGGCTGAGGTTAAAAATAGTTAGCATGTGGCAGTGCATGATCGGGGTTTGGGACTTTAAGATCCACTCTAATTATTCACTAGACCGGGATGCTTCTGTCATCTTCACCAGTTCAGAATAACGTTTGGAAAAAAAAAAGTGACCCTCACTATCATACATAATGTGGCAGCTTAATTGGCAAGAAGAGGGTGAAAAGTAGGCTAGGAAAACCCTTTGAGACTGATGGAGCATATTTCAGTGGCTTCATCAAGGTAATGTTCCCCAGGTGATTGGAGGCAGCAAATATTTCATCAGGAAAAATATAAAGGTGCTTCAGCTGCAGAACCCCAAACAAATGACTACAAACACTTTATTTTTTTTTTTAAAGATCCTTTCATATCCTACATATCAAGAGGAAAAGTAGAAGAAAATCATTAATTTTAACACCCGTTATTTATGGTGTTAGTGCACCTAAAACTAACTTGCATTTGCAGTGAGGTTTAACTCAAATAGGGTTTCAGTTGTAATATATGTTTGACATCATCAAAGGAGAGAAGCAGTCAGTACATATTTCTGTGCAGATTAGCACACAGCATGTCCTTTTGCACACAGAGAAGAAATAATACTGAAGTATCCTTAATTTCATGGTCACGCAGCCTATCTAGACCCATCAGGCTCACAAAAGCTCACATTTATTCAATATTCAATTTACAGTCAAATTTTATAAATAGCCTTTTAAGTGGAAACAATGTAGCTACTATAAGAAGAATTTCAGATTAAAAAAACCACAAATTAAATGAAGACCCTTTTTTGGTAATGACTTCCTAGATAGCATAGTAAAACTACAAGGAAAGGAATTTCTAGAGTTTCCAGGACAAGTATCCTGATTCTGTTAGACTCAGATTTAAATAAATAGTCAAAACTTTAAATACCTATTTTAAACAAAATTCACAACCCTGTTATTAGAAGAGGTATGTGTTCCCACATCAATATAAGGTTAATTATTTATATTTTCTCATTAATCTTTTCTGTCAAAAAGACATCATCGTGTAATTTTGCTTCTTTAACACTACTAACGCCTACCATGACAACTAACATAAGCTACTTTTTTGACCTAAAGAAACGCATGGGAAACTGCAAAACACATTCTGGAAAATGGGAAAGTTCTCCTCTCATTACTCGTGCACGTAATCCAGGTTGTTATCGCTCAAGAGTCGCGTGTTCATATGAGCAGGCTAAATGCTGTAGAAAGTCTAGATTAACTCAGGTACTGCTTCAAAATGACTTTATCATATTTGAAATGTAATTATGCTAGCTAGTTGTTAGTTGCCAGTTAAAATAACTCCTGAGAGGTAATAACTAAGACCATTTGAGGGTAATGGTGTTAGTCCCAGTCTTTCAGACCACGTGTTTGCATCCCAAAATCAGACATCCTCATGTATGCTCTGAGCAGAAGGTGTTGAGTAGCTGAATGGCTCTGGCTGGAGTAGTTTTTGTTTTAAGGCAGGACTATAGAAGATCTGAGCATGGATGTTGTCCATGCTACAGGAAAAACAGGAATTTGATTTCACATCCAGGAAGAAAAAAAAACAGGAGTTTCGTCTGATACTGAACTATAGATGCTTATGATCGCCATGCTCAGTGCTGAGATACCATCAGGGATATAATATTTATACCTCTCCAGTTGTCATACTTCCCCTAATGTCTACAGCTTTCATCTGAAAGAAAACATCATTATAATGGGCCACACACCATCAAAGATGTCTCTTCCCAGAGTTAATTCTTATAAGAATTTTCAAGGCTGATACGATTTTCATTCCTGAAGCCAATAAATAAATAAAAAGTACAAGGGGATGTTTCAATTACGCAAGTCTGTCAGCCTATACAAGGAACGTAACGTTTCTTAAACTGACTGCTGTGCTATATGTTAATTAGTCATCACCAGAGAATGAAGGGCTCCATTAGCAGGCAGGTGCACAGGAGATGACGTTAAAGGAATATATATATACACAGATTCTCAAATCTAACCATCTTATTTGCAATCTGTTACTGAGCTGGAATTTAGTTAAACATCTTGAAGATGTACAAAATAGCTTGCAGAGGAGGCACTGGCTCTTAAGTAATTGGCAGCAGCGCTAGCTCATTAGAATAGCCTCTCATCTGACATGCCAAATGTGCCCTGTGTTGAGCTGTTCAATAATCAACAACCAATTGTTCCTCTTCTCACATCACTCAGCATGACAAATCAGTGATATTAACCACGCGGGTTAAGGCCAACGCCAGTCATTGTTTACATCTCAGGTCAGCCAATTCTCTTTCAATCAATACGACGTCTCTAAAAATACAATACAAACAGACTGGTGGTGTAGGCTTCATAAAAATCACATGACTTCCCCACATTTTAAAAAGAAAGCAATAAATTATAGATGTGCAGTACAAACGGGGGTATGAAACTGGCTATATTTAACTTGAAGACTATAGGGACCGTGTTGCTGAAAGAGTAACCGGTCACTGCATTTGCCAATACCTGACTCGTAGGAGATGCCCGAACCTAGAGCTTCAGAGGAGCACGTGATAAAAAGCCTACGTGGGGGGAGTCCCTTAGCTTTTCTCGTGCTGAGTCAGCTTGTCAGCGGTGCATTCAGGCTGATAATGCCCAAACCCTTTTTCTAAGTGACGGGAGTTCAATGATGAGGAGCCCAGGGCAGCCTTTTCTGCATCTCTTACTTCCCGTTGGTCAGCACTGAATTGCAGCTGCTGTTCTCCATCTCCTGTTCAGTTTGGTTAGGCTCCTCTCAACCTCACTGCCTTCTCCAGTCTTTACCAAGCTGAACAATTCAGACATCTGAACATTTTATCACCTCTGTGCTTACCTGTGGTCAAAAATCACTGGTAAATAAGGAAAGCAATACAATATGGTCTTCAGATAGTACTATTTGCTGCTTTACTGTGCCACCGTTAGCCATGAGAGCAAGCATCTGTTCACTCTTATCCATGGCATATTGCTGGTCATCCCTCCATTCTGGCACAGAACAGCACTGGGATTTTCACTTCCTAACTTCAGGAAAAGCGCTTCATAGAAATGTGCCAAGGAATCAGTGAGTCTAATATGTACTTGAGGCCAATTAAATCCCATAATTTCCTTATCGCTAATTTTGTAAGCAATAGCGATGGAAATCCACAAAGTACCGTGGCTACACATTTAAAATGCTGATAACGTGCCTGTGTATGCTAAGCGTACCAAATCCTGCTGAGTCTGTCGGTTTGGAAGGAGCTGCAGGCTGAGTGGAGCGGTGCGATGTGCTCTGAAGGTAGCTGAGAGGACACGAGCCATGATTCTAAAGAGGGAGGCTGGAGAAAAGGAGAAGCAGCTGGTAATATTAGAAATTTCTTGAGGTCTCTGTTCCTCAACGATGTGTAAGATCTGACAAAGAGGCGTTTCTCTCGTTCTGCACGTGACGTTTGTGATCTGCCAAGCTGCAGGTCTTGTCCCTGCGGCCGAGGACGCAGCAACCTTTCAGTTCGCCTACTTCAATCCCTGGCTTTCCCACTTCCAGCGGAAGTTCTGCAGCTGGTTGCCTCCTGAACTGAGCACCTGCCACCACTTTTTCTCCAGCTTTGCTTTCACTGATAACAGAGCAACACACGAGCAAGGGAGGGCTCCAAGAGCAGCACCTACGCAGGAGTCTGTCTGCAGGCTGGGCAGTAACACAGCACTAGTGACCTGGTGAGAGTCTCTATTCTCTCCCTTCCCTCCCTTACTTCTCCCCCATTCTGGGTAAACATACTACTTTAATTTCAAAAATTTTGGTAACATTGCATTTTGTCCAAATTTTGACTAAATTTCCCATTTCATTTCTGGCACCCAAATGTTTTGTTACGCTGCTTTTGGTGACTTTCTTTTACGTAGATGGTGGAGATCTATGCACCGTATTCCAATATGTATTTCTAGAGTATAGACACTGGAGAAATTAAAAGGCAGAACAAGGGATGCTCAAAAGATTCAGTAAATATGCATAGCGGTTGTCATTAAAAGTATATTTATGCAGACTCCCAGTGGTCTGTCTGGGCACAGCCAGGCTCCCCAGTGCAGTACATGCTGTACCTCTGTGGGGAAATACAGCGTGGGGGGAAGTTATTTGCTTGCGATGGGAATCACATAATAAATACACCCTGAGATGGTCAGGATATCTATTACTGTGCCTTGGTGAGCTTGGGCGTTTTAAATGTCTAGCCATTTTTCTTTTCTTAACGGCTCATTTTACATACAGTACATCATTGTACCGCTGACCTTTTCTCTTCTGACTTGCGCTGATGACATCATGAAAATGACAAGATTACTAGGAGCGATGGAAATAGGTGCTTATCATTGTACAAATTAGCAAAGAGCCGGCAGCAACAGGGGCAACACGATAGGCTACCATGTCTGCTCTGGTGTAGGCGAGAAGACTACATCCCAGACATCTAAAATCGGCAATGAGAATTCAGCTGGGGACAAAAGCTCCCGTTTGCCCAGTGTGGGAGCATCCAGATGGAAATGGCTGATTACCACCTATTAAAACATGGAGTTAAAGGTATTAAAAAGCCAGTATTTATTAACTTCCATAGATAAATGAGGCACTTGCTACAAATATCTCATATGTTAAATGTGGAGCTTAGTCGTATTTGCTGGGCTGAATTTTAGTAATTACTTCCACATAACGACCTCTCCACTCTTTTTATTTCCCTTATTCAGCTTTATAGGTATAAAAAGCACTGACATGCTTTAACTGTGCTCCATGGTGGTTTTAAAGTTCTCATAAGAATAGAGGGTTCTTGTAGTACCATTTGAAATGCACTGATATTCCTGAGGTGTCAGCCTTGACTCGGTATAGTAACATTATTAGGCATATAGCAAAGCTTATTTAGTAGATTCTCACCCATGCTTAAAGTTAGGCATGGGCTTAGTACAATACTGAACTGGGTTCTTGGGAACATAACTCTGCATGCTGATTTACTGGGATGGTGGTGTAGAGTGAGTAAAATAGATAAATGTACGTCAGCTAGGTGAGAGATACGGACGATCACTTAGAAACGAATACTTGCGTAGTCACACTCTGGCTATGATGGGAATGAAAAGGATATTTTGAGTTGTGTTACTTAGCTTTCTGCCAGCCCAACAGACCTCCTCTGGCTTCCATTCTTATCAAGACCACCCCCCAAAAAAAACCCAAAAAAAGCAAAAAAACCCCCCAAACTGGATGCTGTTTTCTGATTAAAATTTGTTTTCTGGGCATTATCAGAAGTTGCAGATAACTATGAAACAGATGAGGCGAGGCTTAGACTGCGGTGGGTCATTCCAGGGCCACAAGGAGCAGCAGGTGTTGGCACAGTGTTGTGATGGCTAAAGGTGAAAAAGGAGACTTCAGTTTTCTTAATAACATTGCGACGTTATTTTTGTGGTGGTCTTATTATACCTGCTGAGAATGCTGGCTTTTTATCATTCATGAACAGGTGAATGTTTCTGTAAGAACAGGCTTTTCCTTTATGCTCAAGAACATAGTAGTTTTCATTACTTGAGACCCAGACTGAGGGAGGAAGTGAGGGCACAATCAAATACACTGGAGAAAACCCTTCACCCTGGGAAGGTCACAATGTAGTAATAAGGCATGTCCTTCAATAATCATTGTGACTTTAAGGGGAGGAATGATTTAGGATCATCCTCGTTTGCTTTGTCAGAATTTCCCGTAGTATTCTTTTGCCCTGTGTTCTCACCGCTCTTGTAGATCATGCATGTGGTGTTAGCGAGATCGAGTGAGTGGATAGTGCTCTACGTCTTTGTCATCAGAAAAAGACGGCAGAAGAGCATCTTTTTCTCTGACCGCAGGCATCCTGGTACTTTTTCTGTGTGTGCATAGCTGGGGGCTATACGAGATTTCTTTGCTCTTGTGGTTTGGTAATTCCAGTAGCCGGTAGCTTTGGCAACGGTTCATATCCGTAATGGAATCCGTGACTGTCTCTCAGTGAAGCGGATGTGTCCATTTCTATCCATGATCCTTTTATCCTAATTGAATTACTGGAGCACACTAACGTCAAACATGACTCACACTACAGATGAGGTGATGGCCCTCATACCGCTGTGCTGTGCCGTGGTTTTCCTACTGCTTCTAGATCTCCCCGTGGATAGCAAAAGAAATCTATAGGCTCCCTGCCTGGGTTGGCACCTCCCTGGAAAGCGGCTCCATGCAGCTGCTCAAATTAATTGGCATATATGGGAAGGGACAGAGCAAAGGATTTTTGGAGAGACACCAGCTTTAATAGAGGCAGGCTCCTCTTTCCCTGCAGTCAGTGAAAAGGGAAAGGTCTCCTCCATATTCAGTTCCTGTTCCTCAAACTATTAAGTGACCACTCCAGGAGTCTCAATTCCCCTCAAGTTTTCAAATTTTTTTTTAGCAGGCAGCTAAAAATTATCCAGCTATAACTACGCAAAGAGCAATGAGTATCAACAGTCTTATTGCAAACAAGACTAGTAAGACCAAACGGGGAATTGCCAAGAATCACCGGAGTACTGCAGCTGAATGCAAGGTAAACCCCCGTTCCTCCAGTATATGAAAGTCAGAAACTTTCAGAAAATGTGTCCCTGGTCCACTCCCAACTTTCTGAACTCAGTCAAATTTGGATGAAGTGCTTAGAATAGCACACGCAGAAATTTTAATGCAGAGCACTTCAGCCTTCCATTCTCTATCTGACAGGAGATGAATCCGTTTGTGCTCTTCATCTGTCTTCGGAGCAGTGTGGGCATGAGTCTCTTCCCATCACAGCCCCTACGGGCAGCCTGACCGGACTCGCTTCCCAGGCTGGCGTTAGGCTTTTGGAGATCCCTCACTGTATTTATGTCTTGCAAAGGTCCTATTGCATTGTCAGCACTTAACACCAGATAATAATTCTGGAGCCAGACACTCCCATCACAGGCCACAAGTCACTTCTATTGATTTCAAATACAGCGCTGCTTTTATCGCTCCTCCGTTCAGGAAAGAGTGTGGTTGGGTCACCCTCTCTCTATATATCATGTGGGTAATACAAAAAAGCAGTATATTGGAGGAAACTCTTGTACAAAGGCAATACTGCTTTATACTAATTCCTAGAATGGTGCACATAAAAAGAAGGACAGACTCTTTTTCTTTGAAAGTAAGATAATAATCCCAATGAAACGATAAGGGTATTATCACTGCCTCAAATATGGGTATGAGATAATAATTTTTCCTCTTCAATTTGCAAGTCTTTTGAGCAGCTGGTTAATATTTACTAGCTTTCATTAGCAGCAAGTAACAAATAGTTAAGTCTTAACCTCAAATTAACTGTGTAGAAAATAAACAATTTCAGTGAAGAAGATTGTCTCTATGAAACCTAGTCTGGGGTTCCTTCCCCGCAATCAAAAGAAAGAGAAAAATGTATATGGAGTTAGCAACACCACATGAGCCAGTAAGGCTAGGGAGCAGATTTTGGCTTGCTTTTGAAGCAATCTGAATGATTAAATGGCGGGGGGGGAGGGAGTAGAAGGGACTTTTATAAATAAATATTTTGCAAAAAAAGAAGTTGTTATTAACGCAGCAGTAGAACCTTAAGTCACAGACAGACATTAGGCACGGCTGCTCGTAGCAGGACCCAGATGCCAAGGTAGAAAAGATACATAACGCTTCCTATAGCAGCATCTGGCTTTTTGGCAGAGCCTACACACTTGGGCATTGGCGACTCTGGATTTGCTTCGTAGTCTTTGGAACAGTTGGATTACAGTGGCCCTGGGCAAAACTGCAGAACCTCTTCATTTCACACATGAAACAGCACCTCATTTCACATAGCATTTCCCTTTCCTAAATAAATTTCTCACCACCAGATAAGCAGAAATTGAACCGCCTGGTCCTTTAATGTAAAGAATATTTTAATATTGGGGGGAAAAAAGCAGGATCTTAAATGCTTGCTCTTGTTTCTTTTCTTTTTCTTTTTTTTTTTTTTTTGGTGCGTGTGTGTTGCAGATCAGCCACTGATCATGACTGTATACGCAGACTTGGGAAATATCCAACGCGAGTATGCCCAGCCTGCAAATGAGAAAAGGGCCTAAAGTGCATATATACCCTCGCATGTCCTTAATGGATTTAAGCTAGTAGTATGTCAAAGTAAAATACATTCTACTGATATATAATGGAGCTATCTCTTAAAGCAAGTTACGGTAAAGGACAGACTCACTATATTTTCATTCTGTACCTTTCACCGGAGGTTTTTACAATGATATTAAATATTAACTCTGTATAGGTTTAATCCCAAGCCACAGCAGCAGCCTTAAGGTTAATAGTCCTTTTAATTAAAGGATAAGTCAGTTATTGAACACAGAAGCTAATCACAAAAGGATTACCACTGAAAATGAACATAGTCTGTGCAATTAGTCTGATAATTAAGACTTAAGTACTGGACAGAGATCAAAGTGCTTGTAATCTGCAATAAAGTTCCTAGAGTTGTAAGGATTTTCAAAATGTTAGCTTGTGCTTTATTGCACCTTCCATTTATTGTGTACCCATGATAGCAGCAAACACGTTTTCCCAATGGATATCAGCATGTATAACTGCAACAGCTGTTACTACATAAGCCTGGTGTTTCTCACAATATGATTACTCTGTCAACGACTACCATAAAAGGTGGCATCTGCATTCATCAAACAGAGTTATCAATAAATGTAAAGCCATACAACAATTAGAGATCTCCGAGGAAGAACAAATCCAACCAAAAAAAAATGTCAACTACACTATTTAATTACTAAGATAGTTAATCAATAAAATGCCTTCATAACTTTTAATTAAATTTTTATTTGAACTGGATGTTTAGAGAATCTGATTCTTCGTTTTCGTTCCATTTAACAGTCGCACGACTAAAGTACTGGTGGCATCTGTGAAGAGCCATCCTCGGGGGGACACTTCATGTCTGTAATTGCATTTTGTCACCTACAGAGGGTGTTAAGAATCTTGTTAAAAATAAAGGAAATAGTTGGGAGACATCTCGCTGTAGCCATTATTATAGTGCAAATTACCAGGTAGAGCAATCCAGAAGCTGTCAGGAAAGGTTAGTGAGAAAGAGTGTCAGGAAATCAACCATTCAGCAATTCATCATGGCCTAACGCTGGCTCTAAAATGAAAGCTTTAAAAAAAGGCATTGTTTTATGAAGTAAGGGACATTATCTTTCTTTTTTTTTTTTTTTTACAGCAGTGAATAAAGATAACAAGGAGAGTGGTTCTCTTATGAAAGATATAAAGACATAATGATGAAAAATGTCGATTATTTTATTGCACAAATTTGCAGGCAAGGTAAAAATGAGAGAGAGGTTGTTACAATTGAAGGAGGCCATCGCTGTATATTACCTCACCTTTATTTTTATATTTATTTTGGAATATGCAATCTGATTTTTGCAATCCTTGTTCAGGCAAAAAAATGACAGGCTTTCCAGGTCACTAGCCTCATCCCTAAAGGCTCTGTAAGGTGTCATGAAAAAAGATAAAATTTGCTTTTCAGGAAGTTTTTACAAGTGCAGTGTTGATATTGATTGTAGCACGGATTGCCTTTGTTCTTTTAAGGGATCTTGTAAGAGTTTGTTGCCGTTTGTCTCACTGGCAAATACATTTATTTGCCTCTTCCTTTGACTTTCAGATTTAGCTAGTCAGTAAGGATCTTCTGACGTTGACTATCCATGATGATTCTCCACTGCTGTAATGCCACTTGTGTGGCCATATCTGTTCTCTGTTACAGACTGCTGTTGTTACAGTGCAGTGTCCAAGGAATGCCATCGCTCTTATTTTGGGTTTTGTTGGTTGACATTTATAATTATGGTAAAGCACTGGACACAAAAGTCAGTCTTCAATATAGCAGCTAAAATTGTACTCTCAGGGGTGGAGGAGGTGAGAAAGAAACCAAACAAAATCCCTCTGCAAACCACTAAAAGAATGAATTAGTAAAATGTCAAGACAGAACAGTTTGTACAGGATAGTACCATTTTCCTGGTTAATTCTGTCTGGGTGAAGTGGAAGGAAGGGAGTGCAGTTTGCTGGTGGGAGGGGAGAGCTCCCATAGGTTATGTAAAGAAGAAATAAAGTATACCCGTACTACAGATTCAAAGTACTGAGACAGAGGTGTAAGGAAAGTATGTTTCATTTCATTATGTTGCTAAAGGGCCTGAAAAAGAAGACAGATGTAATCAAGAAACCCCTGTGAACCAACAGCTTGCACGTGTAGGTGTCTACTGGTTCCTATTCTAGGAAAAGATAAATAGTCATCAAACCACCCAACCTACTGCAGGACTTGAACAGGAATTGAAGGGGAGAAGGAGAGCGTTCTAGATCATAGGGTTACCTTGGAAAAATCAAATTTCAAGCAGTGATAATAAAGGCAAAATAAAGTATGAGGGAGGCAACTATAGATGAGTTACATTAAAATCCGGAAGGAAAGAAAAAGCTTTTAGCTGAATTTAGGGAGAAAGAAATCAAAAGTCAATAATCAATGAAATATTTTAGTATAAACTGCTGTTTATGCCCTCTCTTTTCTCGTTCTGTTGCTGTTGTAACCATGATACCTTCTTGCCAAGCGTAAAGTGTAAATGTAAAAATCTGAAACTTCAGTTAATTTTCTAGACAATTTCCTAGAATTTTCTAAACAAGTTTTATAAACATCTGAATTGTTGGGCTTCCTTTTCTTTTTCCCCTCAGCCCCAACATGTGGATTCTGAAAGGTAAGAAGATATTTAAAGCATGAAGATAGCAATTTCTCAAAATTAAAATATCATGTTTTCTTGTGGTTTTGAGGATCTATTTGCTTACATTCAAGACTGCATGAAAAATCAGCAGCTGCTTGGCAATCTCTTAGTCCTTTCTCAGAAGCAAATCTCAGCACCTAGCTAATTTCTGGGTTTTTTCTATCAAAATAAATATGTAAAACCATAAAAACATGAAAAAAGTAGTAGAAAACTAACACATCCAAAAAGCAAAAATATCAGATCAAACACTTGAACTGCACAAATTAGCTTATTATTTATCCCCTGACTTAAAGAAGAGTAAATGATTTAAAAGTACCCCTAAACTTATATATACATAAACATGCAGGTATGTTGATAGTTTGGGGAAAAAAAAAGCTTGGGAATCTCTTATTTTAACTTTATTGACATTGGAGTATCTATAGGCTGTTTTGTGGAGTTCTCTGCAGTTACAGTGATGCGGGGAGGAAAAAAAGGGCAAAATCGCATACCTTGTTTATAATCTTGCTTTATTGCTTCTGTCAAACAGAGAAGGCATCGACTTAAAGATCTGAGACTTCAATTCACTTTCTACTGACATGAATGGCAAAATTACCACTCATTTCAGTGGTGGAGGACTGGGCTTTTTGCCAACAACTGTGTTTTGATATTTTGGCCAAATCCTGTTACCACTAACGTTGATGGCAACGTTTTTATTGACATCTATGGGAGCAGAAGTTTAGGCAAAATACTAACATTCATTTAATAGCCTCACTTAATATTTCCATTTGCTAAGAGGAAAAACTAGACAAAGTCATGGTGTAAATGTGCTGTTCAGAGGCCTAGTTTCTTGCCAGCACTGATGCAGCTCTAAAATAGCTTTGTAATGTGTTACTTAAGAAGCAGAAAACCTGGTAGAAAAGAAAGTGACCAAAAATCTGTCCTTGTTCAACATAGGAAAATGTCACAAGAACTATCAATAGCAAGGGATGGCATTGGAGGAAATAAATAGATGTTAGAAGACAGTTGTCTCAGATTAGGAGGGATCGTATAACTTTAGGTGATAGCTGGAAGACCTATGAAGATAATAAACAGAAACAGTAACAATCAGAAGGCTGTATAAGAAGGCAGGTTGAAGCGTACTGCACTTTACTGAAGTCTCTGAAAGCTCTTGGTGTGTTATACAGTTCTATGTAAAATCACGTGAAAGAATAATGCGATTATCAATTAATAGTCTTTTTTTTTTTAATTGAACTATTGATGATTAAGTGCCAGAAGGTTTAATTACCAGCACAAACTCACATCAAGTTTGTACTGATGAAAAAATGTTGCATTTATATCCAGCCTTAATGCAGTGCAAAGAGCTAGTCTTCATTTGCAATGTTCGTGATATTTACTCAAGACTTTTCAGAATGGAGCACTCACTTCTCATAGATATAAAAATACCCTTATGAACAGATAATAGCATCGATCACTTTTAGTATTTGCATGTCAGATGTCTATGAACACCCTGCTAACTACCTTCAGTAAAGAATGTTTTAAATTACTCCTCAAAATATATATGCATGTATTTTAATTCACAGGAGGACAGATTAAGAGAATGCTCCTTCCATGACACGCTGGATGAGAATCTGTCTTGTTGCAATGCTAAAAATTCTCAATCCATCAATTAAATGCAGATTCAGGGCACCGTCTCATATTTCCTTGTCAAATAAATTATGTCTTACATCAAAGACCACACAGATTCCTACTTAACAAAACAGGGGTATGTCTGAACGTATCATAAATGTGAAATATGAAAGAGAACAAAATGAGACAGCCAATAAAATGTAAGATTTGTTAGTCAGATAGCATATACCTTAGTGTTACTAGCACTCAGAATCTGTGATTAAGGAAATATTCTTAATTTGTAACTAATTTTCCCCACAGATTGAAACTTTCTTATAATACAAAACAGCAAATATTAAAATAGGAAAAGTAGCAGAGGAAATTGTGTTTAAATGTATATATTTATATTTTATTATTTTAAAAAATATCTTTTTTTCCCCTCTCCCATTCTTCTTTCAATAAAAAACTAAGCTGGAAAAGGATGCATATTGTCAAAGGACAAAGTTTGAAGATGATATAAAATTATTGAGGGTAGCCAAATGTAAAACCATATGTAGAATTTGCCTACCATTTTCATAATAGCTGTCTGGGAAATAAAACGGTAGCTAAAATTCATGTCATTAAGGGCAAAATAACATGGAGAAATCAACTCTAAGAAAGCTACTGCCACTCAAGAAAGAAATGACAGATTGGGTTGCTTTGTGAAAATGTGAATTTGGTATTCCTTAGTTTTCATACAGCAAACACTGCCCAGAATAATTTGGAAATCAGTTCCAAAGAAAACACCGAACTGATCAGACGTCCGATGTGCCCACATCTTAGATACACCTTATTGTTCTGGACAGAGTACAACAGAAAGTTGCAGCAGAATTAGGAAAAGGAAGAACAAAAGGACGAACAAATAGAGTGGTTCCGCGCCAATAACTGTACAGTTTGGGACTTTTAAAGTTTTTAAAAGGTACCTTAAAAGATGAACGAAGGAGATCCAATGGTAATCAGTGATAATGTGAAGAAAGCAAAGGTTGTTCATATTGCTCGTAGCAGGAAGACTAGGCAGCATACATCAAAACAAGGTGCGTTTGAAATAGACAATAAACCCAAACAGAGTCACGAGTTCCTTTCTATGGCATGTGACACAGTCCAAGAGTATAGACTCAAAAAGGGATTAAACAATTTGTAACATATAAATCACTGGTGACTAGGAAATACAACAATCCAGATGCGATCTCCGTGGACACTCCACGTGCCAAATCCTAGGATGCATTCCCAGTACTCGAGTCAAACCACTGTCAGATAGCCCAGTAGGATGGGTAGACCTTTAGTCTGAGCCAGGATGGAAACATAAGAAGCTTCAGTGGCAACCTGGATCTCCAAAGAAATGACTGTACAGGGAATGCAGCCCTGAGCTCTAATCACCATAAAAATGCATTTATAATGTGCATTTTCCTTCCAAAATGAATGTTCCTCCCTTTGTTTCCAATTATTAGGATCCCAGCATACTGAGGCAGCTTTTGCAGATGACGACTCTGAAGAAACTCTGGCCAAACAAGAGAACCAGCTATGTGGTAAGAATTTTAAGGTAGGTGAATAATTAGATAATATTTTTTTAGTGGTTTAGGTAATATGATGTAGTTCATGGACACTGGCTCCTGACAATAGACATTCACACTAAAAACAGATTCGCGTATGCCTTTTTTTCTGGCTAAAAAGGAAGTTTCACTGTCTATAACTGATCAACAGTTAATTCAGACAAGTTAATAAACGTCCTCAAAATCTCTCTTTTTTTTTTTAAATCTAAGTATGGATAGACAGCCACAAACTCATCATCTGGGAGCTCACTCCCTATGGTGACCTGACACCACCTGGCCTTCTGGGTAAAACAGGCAGAAGAAATTCTCCTTGCGATCCATGCATCAGGCCTCTGAGTTCTTGGCAAGGTAGCCTGTTTCTTCAGACTGACGGTTAGCCTGATATAAAATCTTCAGATGAAGACGAATCTGCCACGTGGAAATAGTTCCAGTGTTGAAGTTCGCTTCACACTTTATTCTCACTCTATGCTTCCCTGTCTTTTTTCCAGTCATTAGATCTTCCCGTGCTTGTGCCACTAGCTTAACTGTTTTATAAGTATCAAACTTCTTCATCTGTAGACAATTATGGACCGTGGTTAAACTATCTTTTAATCCACTGAGGATAAACTAAATAGGTTAAGCTTATTCCAAATCTCTACGGAAAGGTAGATTCCCACTTCTCAGGGTTGTTTTTCTTAGAGGTTTTCTGATATGTCAAAATACTTCCAAAGGGTAGGCACGTCCCAGGTTGCACACCCTACCTCAGAAATAGGCCTGATGCCACGTGTATCGCTATTATTACCATCCTCCATGTTTTTCTTGGTATTTCCATCTACATCTTGAAAAATGACATTCGGTCTTTCTTTGTCATTCTGAGACAACTTTTCCAGCTGCTTTTCAGCCATGACTTCCAAATCTTCGTAGCCCCTATTTTCCAAGGCAGAGTTCTTCGTCCTTCTAACAACTGGTGCATTACTCAAAGGTCTTCATTATTTCCTTTGTTCCACTTTCCTGTTACTCCTTATACCTAAATAAATATTTATATGGAAAAAACCCCACAACCTTCCTGCAAATTAAAATAAATCAATATGTGAATATACAATATTTACCCTCAGTCATTGAAATGCAATCACAGTATCTGTCTATCTCCACCACTATAACAACATCTTCCAGTTGAGAAGGAGGTATGATAGAAGGAATATATCGTGAGATGGAAGAAATACTTCATTTCTTAATTATGCTGTGAACTTTTTCTGCTTTCGACAATTTCCCTCCCAAGAGAAATATTCAGTGAACGACATACTGTGCCTAGCGAGATATGCAAATATGGCATACATATACTCAAAAACATAAAAGAAGCGTAAGAATTGTAATAATTATGGTGGTGGTGGGAATATAAAGGGGATGGCAGTTCATTACATAGAGTCGTTAACCTGAACTCTTTGAGCGCGTGTCCATGTGATCCTGCAGAATGTGGGCCTCGTTTGGCAACCAGACCTTACTACAAGCTTCATGTAAGAAGTGGGTGATGTTTTTTTTCCCCCAATCTGAGATAAGACATCAGTGATAAGGCTTTTTACAACCTTTGGATAAAGTTATTAAATTAATAGCGGTAATACCTTGCCTCATATTCACGAGAAGGAACAAATGACTCAATGGAGTCGGTTAAATTGTTCAGCAGTGTTCTACATCAGCCTGGTATTTTCATTCATATCAATTTTTTTTCCTGGGAAAGGCAGCAGTGCACACTCCTATGTGGCGGAGATGGAAGTGCTGGGGTATATGGGTATGTAACTTCCAATTTAGTTTATGGTATAATGCACAGGTACAATTTTAGGAGCTGTCTGTCTGCGGTTTGGTCAGCTGCAGCCTCTTAGGGGAAGGAGGGAGACAGGGTGCTCTTTCACAGAGGCTTCATTTCTGCTCCTCTGCTTTATCTTTAATCTGGAGTTACAACCCTTGTGCTGAGAGGGAGAGGTGTTTTTCTTCTGTGGGGAACAGGATGACCAAAATCGCAACCACCTTACTGTGATTTAGTGAAAGATCCATCTCATCAGCAGTGAGAGAAGTTGAATTGGTAAAGAAGAATACGTATGAAAGGAACTTTTCTCCAGCTGTATAAAACATCGCTTCAGATAATATCTTTCATGCTCAGCCACTAGCAGTAAAGCTCTGAAAGCATTTTCTTTCCCTCTTTCTGTTTCTGCACCCGTTTTTAGAAGAGGAAGCACGACGGTAATCTATTTTGTATGTTCACAACTGGAAGGATGGAAAGCTGAAAGCCATGGCGAAACCCTCAGCGATGCCACCACATTTTACGTACAGCTCTGAAGATCAACATCCCCCGTTCCTGAGGCTGTTAGAGACTTTAAGGGTAGAACATATTGTCACAGGGAGACTGCACCACTGAGGAGGAAATGTCTCTTAATTTTTAAAACAGAATTGAAACTCCTAATTAGCTTTTACCAATACTCATTTGTGAAATAGTACAGACCTGTGTGGTGCGGAGACAGGGCGGCAGCAGTGGGGTAAGGGCACTGCACAGCGAGGACAGAGCCAGGCTTTCCTGCTCTTGGGTAGCTTTAACAAGGGGAAGGCACTTGAGACACACATCTATCTGTAACGGCCACGTTTTCGCCATGCCATAGCCTCCAACATAAATGACAAGCTTTTGCTTAATTTGTTTTGCCTTTGGGGCCTGTCCCGAGAAAAGAAAGCTGGCTGCTCTGCTGGCTCCTTTGGTTTTGCACCAAGGTCAGTGAACCCCTCTTTCTGCCTATCCCTTAATTGATATATGTCATATTAATGCTAATCATTCCATTAAAGTCTTAACTACAGAAACAACAGAGAAATTAGAAAAATAGCCGAACACTTTCCCTTTTATTTAATCCCATTTATTCCTTCTCTAACATATATATTGGGTCATGTTGGTATGCGGGCCAAGAGGAATGAATTTCCATAAAAATCTTCTGAAATTCTAGCCCAGAACAACCCAAATGGAGGAACCTGACTCATTCACAGGGATGACCACAGTCTTCCACGACATACTCTCTCACTTTCATTTTTTTAAGTTATCTGAAAACAAGAGCATGAGCCAATGAACACAGGAAGCTGAGAAGGGATACCCAACAAAGTGGAAGTAATGCTCCTTCTTGCTCAGTAGGCCTGGATAAAATTATACATTTAGGGTTGGAAATCCTTTTTCTCTTTGTTTTTCCTTTTTCACTCTGTGGGTTTTTTTCAAAGATTGCAAGTGGGAAAAAAACCATCCTATGGTGTTCCCATCATATAATGCTGAATTGTTGAATATCAGGAGTTGGAACCAAGGAGATGGCTGAATTAGTAATTCCCCTTCAGAACCCCTTGGCAGTGTGTAACATTGCGGGTTTTTCGGGTTGGTATGTAGAGTATAACCATGATGGACTGCGATTACCTGCATTGCTGAAAAATTGCTAACATTGTAGGTCTGCAGTGGACTGCCACATTCATGCAGGAATGCAACCAGCAGTGCAAGACGTCCATGTGCTCTCATCGTCTCTACCAGTGCGTGGGAAACTTAAAATTGGGAAGAGAATGAGGAGTAAAAACTATAGGGCTGAGGATCACCTGAGTATTTGTGAAAGGTATTGGTGTCTCATTTTTACCCAGAGATCTTAAATGGACAAGGTGGACCTGCATGATTCCGAAGAGTGGCGTTCCTCAGGGGTCGGTATCGGGACCAGCGCTGTTTAACATCTTTGTCGTCTGCATGGACAGCGGGATCAAGTGCACCCTCAGCAAGTTTGCTGATGACACCAAGCTGTGTGGAGCAGTCGACACGCTGGAGGGAAGGGATGCCATCCGGAGGGAAGGGATGTCATCCAGAGGGACCCGGACAGGCTTGAGAGGTGGGCCTGTGTGAACCTCATGAGGTTCAACAAGGCCAAGTGCAAGGTCCTGCACATGGGTCGGGGTGATCCCAAGCACAAATACAGGCTGGGGCGAGAATGGATTAAGAGCAGCCCTGAGGAGAAGACTTGGGGGTGTTTTTGATAAGAAGCTCAGCACACCCTGGCAATGTGTGCTTGCAGCCCAGAAAGCCAGCCA
>VXBO01008743.1:233833-304375 GCA_013400135.1 Rhinoptilus africanus
GAGGAGGGGTATGAAGATGCTCAGAGGGCTGGAGCCCCTCTGCTGTGGGGACAGGCTGAGAGAGTTGGGGTTTTTCAGCCTGGAGAAGAGGAGGCTCCGTGGAGACCTTATAGTTGCCTTCCAGTACCCTACCAGGGGAGGGAGGGGCTCTTTGTCAGGGAGTGTAGTGATAGGATGAGGGATAACAGTTTTAGACTGAAAGAAGTTAGATTTAGATTAGATACTTAGAAGAAATTCTTGGCTGTGAGGGGGGTGAGCCCCTGGCCCAGGTTGCCCAGAGAAGCTGTGGCTGCCCCATCCCTGGAGGGGTTCAGGCCAGGCTGGACGGGGCTTGGAGCAGCCTGGGCTGGTGGGAGGTGTCCCTGCCCAGGGCAGGGGGGTGGAACTGGATGATCTTTAAGGTCCCTTCCAACCCAAGTGATTCTATGATTCAGGGACTCTAAGTTTTAGATTTCCAAAGCAGCCAAGTTTTGTTAATGCCTATCCCTTTTGAAATTCCAGCTCAAGGCAAATGTGCAGTTTCCATTCCATGGCATCGGTGTCTGGACTATATGCAAGGTTGTTTGCCTGATTTGATGATGACTGAAATTTGGACATACTCGCAGTCCAGCAGAAGTGGAATATTCATTAATAAAATAGGTAAGCACTAATCTGTTTAAATTTTAAGCAACCACACCAAAAAATATATCACAGCCTACTGCAGTCTACTAAACTAATTGCTTTCTAATTAAATTTTCCCTAGCTTTTATTTGGAAAACTATCAACAAGCATCCTTCAGTATTTGCTTAAGGCATTTTTTGTTCTTCCTTTAAATGGGATTAAGTGAGATTTTAATAAATAAAGCGGAGATTGCTAAGAATAGGAATTGCAAAGTAGTTTTCTCATATTCTCATATTACTCAACCTTCCTGTTACAGAGCTGTTCCTACAATATTTTGTGTTGGTTTGGCTTTTTCTGCATATTGACAATTAATGACAACATCTCTGTGATATATGAGTTTAAGACTGTAAGTAGTTTGAACTCTATGACTTTTTATCTGTATTGACCAGGAGTGAAACTATGTTAAAGAAACTCCGTCACCTGTGGATTCACTGTAGATCACTGTCTCCTCAGACGTAGAAGCCAGTGAGCCACAAAACTAATAATAATTAGGACTCCTAGCTGAGGTGAAAAGCTATTGCTTCATAGAACTATTTTCCAATCATCCTCTTTCCAGCTGAGCTGGACTAGTGACACTATAAACTGGCAATTAAAAGACTCAAGTTTAAAAATACCTTCAGCTTCCCAGGTCCCACAATGGCAAAGGTTAAGTGGATTATGTGGAGATAATTCACTCAGCTCCAGGGGGAGGGTGCCGACTGCCTGGGCTGTTGGTTACCTCCCTGTCCCCTCCTCACTTGCTGAAGCAATGATTGTTCCATAGTGTCAACTTTGCCAACCTAAAACAAGGAAGGGAGAGAAAAAGCCTGGAAAACTTTCCCAATGGACGCTGCAATTACTGAGTGATACCTGCAAACTTTGCTTTGATAAAGCCTTGAAAACTGAGCCTGGAAGTGGTCTTTACTCCTTGGCTAACATCTCAACGCTGTTAAATGTTGACCATTCATGCAAATCTCCCAGTAAATGCACCCTGTTTTCTCAAGGGAAAAGAAATATGAATAAGATTGCTGGCCTTCCATAAACGGCTACCCTTCCCCGTGCTCCGACTGAATTAAAACCACCAGTTACACCTCTAGTTGTGTGGCAACACCTACACAGTGTTTCCAATTAACTTTGTAAGTTTTTAATCAGTGACAAATGCATTTTTGTAAATTCAATTTGCCTTTTATTGCAGCACCTATAAAATGTCTTGCAGCATTCCGGAACTTTGTGAAGGTTTTACTTGCTACTGACATAAGGCAGCTGTCGGACCTACAACAAAGGCTAAGGTTTATGAGCAACTTGAATTAGGATGTAGGTTAAGCAATTAAAGCTCAAGGAGGGGGAGGGGGAGATGGCTTTACAAAATTTGCACTTGCCAACGTGAAAAAGCACACCAAAAACATGCTGTGTACCGGGACGCGGAAAACTAAAGTGGCTAAGGAGGCCGTACTCGATTTTAAACTCAGTATTTTGAGAGAGTTCCATATGTGAAAAGGTCACACAGACTTCAATAATAAATCTGCACTGCTATTTGTTTTCTTTTTTAATCAAACTCAAATGCATCCTGTTAAAGGGCTGAGTGATTAGATCGTAAATCTGGATGTCCTTGAAGATGATGAAGAAAACGCTTATCTGTAAAGCAATCATCATGCTGCCAGTTCTATCATTGGCACGTTTTTACAGGTGCTGGAAAAACGGTTTAATTTTAAATCATTTGCTTGATTTTCTAGGCAAGAAAAAAAAAAATCTTGCAGAATTTACAGTGAAAGGAGCAAATGGGTTACTTGTGACATATGGAAACAACCTATTACATCTAATCTTCTGTATCGAAATTCAGGGTATTAAAACAATCAACATTCAGAATAAACATGAATTAATATTTCATCTTAGTGAAACTCAGCACTCAGTACATTAACTTCTGCTTCCAGTTATAAGATACAATGCTCCTAAATTCAACAACTCTGAAATTAGTCAGTTTTAATGGGGCCTCGATATAAATTTGCCTGACTAGCTTTTAAAAGTAGAGCCACTCCGAATAAAGTTACTAACTCTGGTTTTGGAATATTAATGCATGGAAATCCTTATTCTGTGGGGTCCAGACCAGTACATATTGTGCTAGATTTCCCATTTCTTCTTTATTTTTTTATTTTTTCTTTTCCTTATATCTTGCTTTTTTTGCTTTGTTTGTTCAATACTTTTGGCAGTGTGTTTTTCTGTTGTAAGCATGATTGGGATATTGCTGCAACTTCTCCACTGTGCATTTGGGTCTTACAGCTGATTTGTCCCTTTGTCCGAACCCAGATTGTGGACACGGCGATGGTTGACATCATCAGCGTGTTTTGCTATTGCAGTGCGAGAAGGAAGTTGGGAAATGGATGTCTCTCTGGAACTTTATTCAAACAATGGACGTGGAAAATAAGAGTTTGGATTTACAGACGTTCTTACAAAAGGAATGAGGTATGGAGCAATATTTTGAGGTGGGTAAACACGTTTTGTAATTTCTTGCATGACTGATTTCCACTTTAACTTAAATCCCATCCAGTTAGATTAAACAGAGATGTTTTAATTTCTGGAGACTTTTGATCCGTGGAAGTTAAGAGCTACAAACTACACCTATCTGGCACTGATGCAAGTGCCAAAATCCGTCTCAGTGGAAGCCAGCACAGAGCACGTTATCTGATGACAGTGGAAGTGTTGCATTATTTACTGCATAGAATGTCCACCCCGCAAAGATTAATGTGTTTGTTTAACTTTGTTCTGTCTGGTTAATTGGTTCTAGTCACCGAAGACCCTCATATGCATAGAGTGAAACGTCAATCTGTTTTATTTTCAACATATTTTCAAAATTACTTGCTAGATTGTTCACTAGTTGAAAAGGCATTATGGTAAAAGCTCATTGTACTTTACAAAGGTCGGAGGATTCTAAATTATATGTTTCCCACGGATCATAGCGAGCAGAGAGTAACAACATCGTTCAGTCATATGCATCTAACTTTCCTTCACGCAATTTCCTTCAACTGACACTTATAAACATTATTTTCATTTGTTTTGTTGTAGATCCTGCAATCTTTTGCTCATAAATGCAAACACTAACTTAAAATTGAGTTCAGTGAGCCCGTTTTGAACCGCATGCAGAGAAGATTAAAAGAAATAGTACAGAATCCTCTCCTGGGAAAGATCAAATAGTGACTAAAATGAAAGCAACCTAAAACCGTAGCATTTATCCCAGAGGGGGGGAGGGGAATTGGGCATTTAGCTATAATTAACACCTTCTACTTACACTCTCCAGTCTTTCAAATGGGTTGTTTCCTATTATGGGTAGTTGCTCAGAAATCTGAAATCACTTTGATTTAAAAAAAAAAAAAAAATAGAATCAGAAAAAATGGTATCAACCAATATGAATAAATTCAAAGGTTTGGTCTTTGGGCAATAGTGCTGTAATCCTCCGACATATATAGTCGGCCATAAAGCCATCAGGCTTATATGTATATGTATAAAAATACATTAATTTTGTGGGAATATATGATTGCAGAGAAAATAAAACTTTCCCCTACTTTCTAAGGAACTCGTGCTGAGGTTTTGCTTGGGCAAGGACTATATTAGTTAATCTGAAGCTTGAGATTAGCAACTTTATCCAGGCTAAATGTCTTAAAGACTCTTGGTGCTATTTCTTCATTCCTCCATTTCAGCCAATATTGCTTAAAAGCATCTATAGGACATTTTGAACAAATGTATTGTAGCTCTTCCTTTTTTCAGTTTGTTTTGGTAAGTGAAGCACACAAAGAAACTGAAAAGCTGACAACCTTCTTTACCTGGCTTTCAGAGGCCTTGCTTAGTGTTTTTGCAAACTGGAATCTGAAATACAGCTTATTTTCTCTCCCCCTCTTCTGTTATATATGAACCAATGTCAGGACATCGCCTACTGATCACTCCGTCCCTCAGTTTGGTCCCACAAAGTACTTGTTATTTTCCCTAAACAGCAACAAATGTGTTGCTATTTTGTATCAGCTGATTTAAAGAAAGATATTTCCTGCCTTTATGAACTTTGATTTACATGTTGCTGCTACTACACTCCTTTGGCATTTATAAATTCATATCCTGTGTAGGTTCATATCCTGCCCTTCTAATGCATTGCAGGTTCTTAATGTACTTCTTAAACTAGTGGAGATAAATGTCAGTAGTACACCAGTGAAAATAAATTCTGGATCATATATGCATTAAAGAAAATATAATCCATGTATTCCAAGATAACAAGCCAGTGGAATTTACTTCGAAATCTTTCCCTAGCTGCAGAAGTGCCTCAAAATCATCACCTCTCCTTTTACTCTCTCCCACTGTGCTGTACAATGAACCCGAAAAGTGTGAACAGAGTGTCCTGCGGAGTTCACTGCTCACAGTCGACCTACCCCTCCGTGACATACGTGGTGGTTCTGATAAATTTGTGCATAAGTTGATGCACGTAGCCACGTAGGATTACAAATGTTTTCTCTGTGTTAGGTCAAGAAGACCCCAAATACCAGGAGTTTTGGGGGGATACAGTGGGTATGGAGATAGCAATTTACCTATTGATTTTGGTTGTCTGTAGTAGCTCATTAAGTATTTCAGCATGTAAGAAGTGATATGGTATTTAAGAAAGAGGCTGACAAATCTAAGATTATAAGATTGGGTCCTTTTTCTGGCTGAGATCTGTGAGCTACGTAGATTTGTTTCCACTTTTCCTTGTTTTGTTCCTAAAGAAAGGTTGTTTTGACTATAAACTTATGTGAAGTAATTCCTTCTTCTGTAGATAAGGTTAATACTTTCTGTCTTACTTGCTCTTTTTGTGCCTAAGGGGTGTAACACATATGGTAAGTAACAATAAAATACCGATCTGACTGTACAATTTTATGTAGGGCATGTGTGCCTAAAACCTGAGCAATAAAATTGCCTTTCCTGCTCAGACGGAATTGTATATGCCTGTCATATTTTATTGGTTGTTAAATGGCACATACACTTATCGATCAACAACCAAAAGCGGACAGTCTACAGTATCATTGCATATTAGTCATTTTCAATGAAAACGTAGCAGAGTTTTCTACACTTGGGAAAATTAAGCTATAGGAAAGTAAACACTCATGTTGCTTGTGAAAATGTATGCATTTAAAGCATGTAGAAACTTTAACCATTCAGTTTTAGTGGCAAATAAAAAATGTTTCTGCTGTAGCTATGGAGAAGGACACACCCAGTGATCAGAAAACAACGCTGTAGAGCAGTAAATTTTTTAAGAGAAATAGTTGCTTTTTCCAAATGCAGCCAAAAATAGCTTATAGATCCAACTACTCAAACCCATTCTAGCTACATTAGTAAATATCGTGTAATTCATTAACATGCGGCGACTAGAGCTACCTGGAAGACAAACAGTATTAAAGTTACCAAGTTACAACAGTGAGCCACTTACTTAGTCTTCTGAATTCTGGAATTGTTGGTTCTTTTCCTGCCTGGTAAACCATTTTAGTAAATTATAAAAATGATACATTATTTTCAAAAGGAATTGGATATAGGAAAATTGAAAAACTGAATGAGTTAAATATACAGTGCAAGTATGCTTCAGATACTCTTTCAAAGAATCCAATGACAAAAACTAATGACAGTGCTGTTTTCAGGAATTTCATTTTGAAAAAGTGTGAACATTTAATTAATTAGCCTAAGACTTAGAAAGCGTTTTAAGGGTGGTAAACAGAAGACTTGATCCAGTTACATTGATAATCCATCCTCTG
This sequence comes from Rhinoptilus africanus, assembly GCA_013400135.1. Classification (NCBI taxonomy): domain Eukaryota; kingdom Metazoa; phylum Chordata; class Aves; order Charadriiformes; family Glareolidae; genus Rhinoptilus; species Rhinoptilus africanus. The sequence goes on from VXBO01008743.1 coordinate 240,232, forward strand.
CCCTTTCTTCCAAGGTGGATAAAATGACATTTGTTTAACAAAATAAAGCTTTTGCTTATTTTGCTTAGCCCACAAGGCAGTACAGCACACTGGATAAGCCATTTGGCCACAGTAACATTGACCTTTATCAGAGAAACTGTTGGTCGGGAAAGATAGGAAAGTTTGAGTTCTTTCTTTGCAGGTACTAAAAATGATCAGTGCACAGCCCTCAAGCAATTAAGTCAGTGGGAAGACCACGCTTATCTGAATACTGAAGAGCAAATTGTCTTTATTCCAATGCCACCTGAGGTAAGATTTAATTTTGTCATATTCTTGACACTAATGGCTAAGTAAAGACTATAGGAGTGACCGTGACATGTAAGCAAATGGAGAGTGGATAAATTAAATGGATTTTGGTGACTGAGTATAATTTACTTATACAACGCTGTGAACACTTCAGGTAGCATGTGTCCACCTCCCACACGCAGGGTGTTTTAACTGGATCCTTAGCAGGTTACACAGGCTAAGAGTAACTTGTAGTAATGCTTCCTTTCTCCAACAAATAGATGTGTGATCCCACAGAGGCTCTGAGACCTCTCCCTCCTTTTCGTGCAAGACAACCCGCAGAACCCTTGATCTTTTCACTGCCTGTAATCTGAAGTGTCCATAACTGCCATTTCCCCCAATTTTACTGCTGCTTTACATTCATTAGAAATTATGTAATTAAAGTCAGGCTGATGAGCATAGTCAGGCTTTTGGTTTTAGATGGCTGCATTTAAGATGAACAGAATTGAGATGGAACTGAGCTGCCAGATTTGGTTTTGTTGTATTTACAAGCACGTAAGGTTTGTAGCAAGAGAGGGTGTCTTCCACCAGAGGGGCTGATGGTGTTGGAGGAAAAAAAAGGTTTCAAGTCTAAAATGCCTTTGTTAGGGTGCTGTTGGTTGGGTGTATACAGTAGCTTAACTCTCAAACTCCTCGCTAGTAAGTGCTTTTGCTGTTGTGAGAAAATATGGGAGAATGAGCTTAAATCCAAGCTGATACAACATTTTTTGTGCAGCTTTGTGTTACTTTATACAAAGTGACAACAATATAGATGTTCATATTTGGTAAAGATTATTACTGAAATGGGTAAAATGTCACATAACCACCTCACACGTTCACTGGCGTATTAGGACTCAATTAGCTGTTAAACAGAGGTTCTCAATACTGCTTTCCCCCAGCAAAAGTTTTAAAGAAAATCTAGAGCTTTGGAGGTGAGCTGTATTGCTTTATATCCAACCTTCTCTTAGGTGTTTTTTTCAACAGTCGTGAAGTTCCATTTTTCTGCTAGATTTGAAGGTTGAATGAAGATGCTAAAATACCTGTTCAGGAGAGAATTAATAATTCCAACACTTTTAAACACTGTCTGAAAGTCAACTGCAACAAATGGTAACTCCAAAATGCATTCCAACATCTTTCAAAATGTTACGGTTTGAGTAACTACAGTATTTAAAGTGTGTTTTCCCAAAGAAAGGTGGTTTAAGTTGCAAAATCAGAAACGGAGCTTGCTAAACATTTGGGGCATGCCTTCAGCTTACGAGATGTAATGGCCATGGTCTGTGTAGTCAGATCCTATTTCAAATACCTCTCATGTGTGCCATGTATTTTTGACAAGGCCGTAAATACGATGCTACTCCTTTAATTGGGGGGGGTAGACAAGAGTTGATTTTGAAGAAAATATGAATATCTGAACGCATTCAAGGATCAGTCCCCCCCTCAGATATTTTTCCTCAGTTCTGTCTGACAGCACTAAAAGTTTTGTCTCAGTGTTTGCAGCCCGAATTGGGCTGACAGAGGATGTGGAGCGTCTCAGTGCAGAAAACGTCCAAGGTTTGTGCAGTTTAATCACTGATGCTCCCTCTGCTGGTAGTGAAAGATGGAAAGAAAAATACAATCAGCCTAGTGGATTTATAACTGTTTCACAATACAAATTAAAATAGTCTCAGTCGATATGTGTAAATTAGCTAATATCCACAATTTTTGTGTAAAACTGACCGCTGCTTCATCTGACTGTTCAGTATGGCATAGCTACTGCAATGTCATGTATTTGCAACAATGATTGTTTATATAAAGTACCATACTACCACATGGAAAAAAAAAACAAACCTCATTTTGAACCAACCATTAGATCAAAATCAGGATGCAAACTAGCATCCAGGAGAGATTATGCCCCAAACTCAGTGAAAGTATGGTCAATACCCTGCTCCCAACTGAAATTGTTCACGGGTACCATAAGTGAAACAACAAACAGCTTACTCAGGAGATGTATGTGCATGGTCTTCATATGTTTTCCCATCCAAAACTACATCATACCTCCTACTAAATCTTTTTTTTTAATACCATGTGAGTGAAAGGTCTTCTTATTCCCATAATACGAATTTGGTAAAGGGCTGATTTACAATTTATTGACAATTCTCTGAACTAAAATTCCCAGCCAAGGCAAGTGGATGTAATGCCATATTATTTTAGCATTTATGTGTACGCGCCTTCCACTGACTGTTATACAAGTTGCACATGTGCATCTGAAGGAAGAATCTAAGCCTGAATTCAGTGTTTAGCACACAGCTTGTACCTTTACACATACAGGAAAGCACATAGCAATTTAAATTTTGAGCATTCAGAGACAAGGAAGGTGTGTTCCCCACTCATTATCCTCTAAACAGAAGATAAATACCAACCACCAAATCCCTTTAGATCACAAGAAAAATGTGTATCTGCTCTAGCTTTGTTTTGCACGGATAAGGGAGCTTTCAGGAAAATGTAACAGCACAGCTAAAACTAAAGATCTGAGTCTACTTAAGGCACCCAAGTGAAATAGGTTTGTTGGTCTCACGTCAGTGCATACTGCAAAAACATTTCAACCCAGCTGATAGTCTCCATTTCAGCTGAGCTTTTTGGACTGAAGTAACACAGAGATCTACATGACTACATTACTTTCACCTCAAGAGATATTTATGGCCGTGATCTGTCAAGGATACACTTGGAAGCAGTGACACGGTAACAGGAGTGCTGACTACGTAGTTGCATGCAGGTACATAAGGAGCCAGCCTTACATTACTGCTCTGAGCTACTAACATTAAAATACAGTTTTCTGACAAATACAGAAAGGCTTTCCAATGACTTGTAATTCTGACATTGGTAGCCCAGCAGAAAAACACCAGCAGCGACAGTATTTTTTAGAGGAATACAATAAAAGCTATAGTTGCACTACAGTTCCAGGTTCTTGACTTTTCCTCTTAAAAGAAAGAGCTACTTTAACCTAATTCCAACGCAATTTCCGTGTGAGCAGTGATCCTCCAAGGAAGCACCACATTTTCACAATCACAGAAGATCGGCAGACAGTAAAGAAACACTAAGTTTAACTGAGGTTAAACTTTTAGTACAATGAAAGTTGCTTCACATATTTTTCCAGGAGAAAGCATTTATCAACCACAATCCAAGACCACCACCCCCATATCAGTTTTAAAGTAAAATAATAAAAGCTTGAAGACTGACAGTTTTCTACACAGTATTTATGGGTGGAATTTAGCACAATCTTGCTCAATCTGATTTCTTGTGTAATAAAAAGAGGGACAGGATATTATGGAAGTGATGTTTCTCTATTGCACTCTGGACTAAGACACTGCTTTACTGCAATTCCTCTTAGGCAGAGTTTGTATTTTTTGCCAATCCATTGGTTTATCTCACCAGGCAAGAAATTTCCACAGTGTGTTGAAAAAACCAGGGGAAAAAGCTCCCCAGAGCTCTTCACGTCATGCAGCCTTGCACACCTGAATTAGGTGTCAATCATGTGGGGATTTTTTGTAAATGAATAAATAAAAGCAACTTCTTTTCCTCCCCACACATCACAGTCCACTTTATGTTAGGAGACCACCTTATGTCTTATCTCTGAAGGTATCTTATCACATCTTAGAGGGGAGGCCGTAAGTAACTTCATGGAATTTTATCCTGTGGACCAAAAAGTGAAGTTTTTTAATACAGGAAACAGGATTTTCAGAATAGTGTAGGGAACTCCCAGACTTCAATGAAAGCTGATTTCTTTGGACTCTTGACCCTTACTGACATAAAAATTAATGTTTTATACAGTTCTTGAACAGCAAAATGACTCACGAGCAAATTGAAGCTTGTGATATATAGCAACGTAACTAACAGAAGCCTGTTCCAGGACTGGGAGGTAATCCCACTGAGTAATGCTTCCTGAGTGAAGTCATGGGAATAATTCAGCCCTGGAACTTGGTCATTTTACTGTTTTAAATCAGACGACCCAGTATCTTTAACGCGCTTGTGCTACGACTGCTGTTTACTTGTTTCCAAACCCTTAGTGTTCTGACATTTACTAAATCCCTGTTTGTAGTTAAAAACACATTTTATATTTACTCTGTGGGAAGTTATCCTTGGAACATATAGGGGAAATAAGATTAAAAACTCATGGACGAAGATTCCTCTGTAAAGAAACAAATAGTGATGTGCAATCGGGAAGGGAAGGTGACTGACTCTCCGTTCTCACTCCCGCAGAAAGGCTAGGTTGCCATGTCAGTCCTTTCCGCAGCCTGCAGGGCAGGTGAAGCCAGCAGTTATCCCTGCTCCATCATTACAGGTCTTCCTTACTCACGCTCAGGCGTCCTGCACGGCATCCTACATGCTGGTGGCCACCTATGCCAGGCAGTGCTCTTCCTGCGCTCTCCTCCTCCACGGAGAAAACAATGCAGGATAATTTCTCACATTGGAAGAAAAACCTGGCTTCCCTCTAGGCAGGCACCTGGGCCAAATTTAGTAATTGCTTTCGAAATCTAGTAATTAAATGCAAGATGATTCTGTTGTATGACATGCAGTTTAACGACTTCAGCTTTTTTCCACGCCGCATGGATACATTTGGTGAAGATTTTTAAGCACCAACAGCTCCTGCTAAGTATTAAAAATGCAAAGCGTAATATAAGGATAACAGGTGCAAAAGCGGTTCGTTAATGTTCTTACGTGCTCCTCATGAGTTAGGTGGGTACAGTATAATCAAAGGGGGTAAGCTGCCGGTTTAATATAGCAGTGTAACTTCCAGTTATGAACTCTGACAGAAGCAGTGACGCAGCTACTCATTTCTCCTTAATATTGTTTCTTCTGAAAAGGATGGATTTGCTCTGCTGTATTTCTCTCAGCTAATACTGTAATTTGGGTTTCTGTTTCTTGGTAAATCCTTCTGGATGAAAAACAAATGCAAATGTCGTCCTGATAAAACTATTTCTTATTGTTACCTCAAGGCAAAAAGTTACTATGTACCATGGAAGATTAATTGATATTAGACCTGTTAGTCTACTTCCATTTGTAGTTCAAGTATTAACTCCCTTTTGGTTTGTTTTATGTGTTTTGGGTTGGGTTTCTTTTTTTTTAATTCTATCAGTGTAGTTATTTTTGTATGATTGAAAGAATGTCTTACTGATAAACAGAGAAATTAATTACGTGATGTCCCTAAGTAGTTGCGGATAGACGAAGGAGGTCCTTCCCATAATTTGACAGCAGAAGTATATGCACTGTCCTGTAACAGAAACGGTGCATTTAATGTTACTTATTAGATATCTGTCTTCGCAGACCAATGTCAGTAACAGATCCTTGCAGGTATGAAACAATGTGGAGTGCTTTGGCCAGTCTGGTTTTCAGTGACTGAATCACACGGGTTTTCCGTTGTTTCCAATTTGCAGTAAAGTCCCCTGTTTTGAATTTCCAGTTTCAAATTAAACTGACAGTTCCTCCCTTTCGTCACTGAACTCCCAGAAAAACACAATTTTAAACAGAAATACCAGGAAATTATTTTTCCATTATAGTTACATGTAAACTTGAGTGTTCTTCACAATTTTAATAATTATTTTATGTATCCTTCTGATTTGTCAATTATACTTTCTGTGCTTCCCAAGATTACTACCTTATCTTTAAAAGTTTTGGAATGTTTTTACCAAGTGGACATTTCCGAGGGATGCTTCTGAACTCAGATGCCCCATAATAAACCGTAAAATGAATAGATTCAAAAATAGATCTGATTCTTCAGACAGCACACAATTGTCCCTGGTCTCCTGCAAAAAGTAAAAGCAAGTGTAGGTCCTAAACAATTTGTAACTGAAGTAAAAATGTACAAATGCAGAATGTGGAAGGAGAGCGAAGTTAAGTGACTACTGTGTGCGCTTTAATGAGATTGCCAAATTAGCTAGTCGTTGATTTCTCAGTCTGACTAGTTTCTCAACTATAGATTATCCTTTAAAAAAGATTTCAAGGCTGGAAACCAACACAGAAATAGAAAGAAATTTTCAGCATCACAGAGTAGCCACCAGCTCCTTGAAGTTCAATGTTGTAGGTGAGAAGGAGCTCAGTAGGATAAAATAATCTAAAATCCACTATTCAGGAATAAGATTAGGATGTCTTATAACCACTCCTTGTCTGTGAATACATTAGAAGCTGGTCAAAGAAAAAGAAATAGCCTTTTGTTAAAATTGATGGAGAGAACAGACTGATGGAGAATATTCCTGGATGGCTATTACTAGCCTTATTTTTTTTTAATACTGTATAGAAATATTTTCAAATATAAATTCTAATAAATGCAATAAAAGCATTTTAATGTACATTTCATTATAAGCTCTAAGGTTTTAACAACATAAATACATAAGCATACATATGGGTTTCTATTCATCTTGTAGCTCACACGAAAATCACTTCCTAAATTAAAATCAAAACCTCACTTAGGAATTTCACTTTCTTTGAAAACTATTAAGAATACTCCTGAGTCACGCCCATAGCTTTCTTCTAGCACAGAGCTATAATGTAAAGAAAGTTTTCTCCTCTCTTTAGGGATTGGTTCTCCCTTGAAGCCTGGATAAAATAATTCTGATAGCACCTGAAGGATCAGCGGAGGATAGTGCTTCAATTACAGGCAAGAACCTGGGCCAAAAAGGAGCTCTCCTAATTCTCACAGTGCTCATTACCTTTGGCTTTCTGCCTTAACAACTGGCATGTACTACACCAGGTGTATAAATGTTCTGTGTGCTTCTCACATCTTCTCCACGCTTAGACTCACTTGGCAGGTGCTCTGCGCCTCCTCCTCTGATGACTTTCACCTTGCAAAATCATTATGTCATTTACTTTACGTAAAGCGGATCCGAACCACTTCTGAATTACAAGTCTTTGCGCGGCACCCTCTTTCTTTGCAAAGGTGTGAGTGGCCACACTAGGGGCAAGGAAACGAACTTCTTTGCCCAGAATGAGGATTTTTGAGATGCAGTTTTTTCCATTTTTACAGTGCAAATGTTTTAACAAAAGTTATAAAAAATATTTGTAAAAATGACCTTTGTGTCAGCTTGCCAGTGAAAAATATTCCTATCTGTAAGGTGCACAAATATGAAGAAGTCCAGAGGATAAACTCAAGCAACATTCTGGTTTTGCATCTGGCTTATATTAGTCAATAGCTTATAATGTGATAGTATAATAGAAGCAAAGAGCGTATGGAGGGATTCTACTACTCAGTTACCACATCTGTCTCTCTACATTATCATCATTAGAGTGTTTAGATGCAATTTATCTCCCTTTCCCTTTGAAAGATTCATGTTCCCTCCTATGAACTGGGCATCGGCCCAACCGTGATGGGTTGTGTCCGTAGGGGAACGCCTTCACTTCGACACCTGCTATTAGCCATCATCAGCCCAGCAAGATCTATTTTGATTGTTTATATGTTTGCAATCTTTAGCCAAGCAGGGAAGGAACCGGTGCATGTTTCTCTGATACGGAAACAAGAGAGGAAACTAGGGGAAAGAAAAAGAAAGCTACGTCTACTTTTCCACAGCTGACGGATTTTACAATTCAGACATATGGAAATTTAGCAAAGCTGGGCTCTGCTGCCATTTTAATTAAATACAAATAGAGAAGAAGGATGCTGCTGTGGTTAAGGCCATTGGCTAAGGCACAAGAGATCAAGAGTGAGTCACTAGCAACTGCCACAGTCTGACACTGGGCAAATCAACTTCTCTGTGTCCCAGATTTACAAAATAGCTTGTGTATTTAGACTGCATGTTCCTTTGGCCAAGGATTGGCTTTTATTACATTTTTCCCAGCATCCAGTACCCTGAGGCCCTGATCTCAATGAGGTCATCTGCTTATTATCATAATACAAACAGTCCCATCTACATCTCTGCTCTCTGGCCTCAATCTTACCCAAAGAAGCTGCATGTAAAAAGGAACTGAGGAAAAATACCTAGATGAAGCACAGAAAATCTTCCCTTCAGGTCAAAATCTTAAAATAAAGTATCATAGCCATTTCTGTTGTGTTAGAACTAAATCGCTTATCACTAATTAAGGGATAACGGGTAAAAATGGAGATGAAGCAACCCACTTTGTTATCCAACTCCCAGGCATTCATGGCAAAATCAAAAAGCACTAAAGTAATCAGAAGTTTCGTATAATTGAGTTCCATCACTGTCATTTAAAACAAAAAATCAATGGGGTAGGGAGTATTGTTGCAGTGCTTACTCGGTCGTATCTCTTAACTTGTTTTGGAGATGGTTGTTAAAACACGCTTTGGAGAAAGGTACGAGGATCCCTATTTTCTCAGTCTTCCACCAGGGAGAATAGCGTAGGATGGTCTGCACTTGTGCTACTCTCATATTACTGGGATGTGTCGGTGGGTGTGATGCCTGCAGTATGCGTAGGCGTTCTCACGCGAGCTTTAATCTAGAATCTAGCCTGCGCAGGCTGCAGTGACACATCCAGTTGCAGTGTACACAGATGTTGGATACAAAAGAAGTCTAATTTGAATCAGGAGATCTGGGTTCTGTTAGTGACTCTGCTATATATTTCCTGTATTGCTCTAGGCAAGGCCTGATCCAGCCTCTATTTAATTCCACAGCAATCTTTTCTCTGGCAGTGCTGTGAGCTGGATTAGACTTCCAGCCTATTGCTTTCCCAGGCTCTCCATATTCCTCAATGGTATAATAATACCTACTCACTCCGTAGGTAGCTGGTATGGCTTAAACCATTTGCCTCTAAAGTGATTTGCTACTTAGGCATAGCATGCATATGCAATTGAATTAAATTCTTGATTCAGCAAAACCCTCAAAGCTCTAATAAGCTTCAATCAAGGAAACACATACTGGGGAATTTTATGTTCTATGTCATGAGGTGTTGATATGTAGTCTTAAACATGCAAGAAGGTAAATAACTTCAGTGGAACTACTTAGGGACCTAACGTTAAGCATATGCCAAAGTACCTCGCTCGAGGCTGTATTGTCTATCTACATGTCCTTAAAGTTAAGCATCTGCTTAAATGTATTGTTCAATTCATCCCTAACAGCATAATACTCATACGCTTTCTAGCATAGCGTACACAAACGTTTGAGCCTAGGAGATAGTAAAAATAATCTACATTGGATTATATGAAATGTCCAAATAATTGCTTTTGTCTTTCTAGTATATATGAAGAAACGCAGAAAATGTAAGGTTGTTTAGGCCACGCTAATTTCCAGGAATCTTGCTTACCCTATAGCCCTTTACTTTTACATAACGTTGGAATCACAATACGGATGTGTATTTTGAAGTAATTGTGTTGGTGGTCCCTTCATGCTTTCTGAACATCTAACAGTTAGCTCAGCAAACACACGTGACTGATTAAAAGAAGAAAGGGAACTATTTTTACAGGGACCATTAAACTTTAACTGCCATCTGGCAGGGAATGATTAGAGAAGATCAAAATTAAGGCAGTCAACACAAATACTGTGTGGATACCTCAGGGAATTAATGTGGATAGAAGACGGTGGACTTGTGGCTATGTTAAGAGACAGACAGAGAGGGAAGTGGTGAACACATCCTTTATGACTGTTGCCCTAATGGCCATGATCATAGCAGCAGGAGCAGAGAAAGAAGAAATCAAGAACACCTGGGAATAATCAGACGCTTGCTGTCATAAAAAAGAAAGTTAAAGCATTATACAAGAGCCACACCGTTCTTGTTCCCCAACAAGTCAGGAAGGAAATTTTTATTGTGGAGGTGTGTTGAAGTTGGCAGGTAGTTAATATTCAAATTAGCCCGCTATCTTTTCACAGGCATTTTAAATAGGGTCTGTAATAAATCTTTTAATTGAATGACCTTACGGAACGTGGACCTGTGGTTAATCTAACTGAACGCTGGATGTCACTATTTATACACATTGTTAGTCATTTTAGAGGCATTAAAAGCACAATCCCGCCATGAATTGGAACAACCCAGACATTAGCTTTTTCAAATCAGCTATCTTTAATTATTGGTGTTCTTGAAACAGCAGTTTCAATGAGCCAAAACTTCCAAGCTGTGTAAACAAACACAGGTCACTTTTTACAGCTGCTCCACTGCCTGCCCTGCCTATTCTGCCGTTAGGTGATCCCTAACAAGAGTACCACGGCTGATTTCATTTTTTATGGGAAAGATTTGAGGTTTGAATAGGAAGATAATGGACTGACTGCTCACTGCAACACCTCACAGCTGAGACTCTTACCAGGCAGCCAGATTATGGTCTTATAACACTGCTGTTGTGACTGGTAAGGAACAATCAAAATACAGGTCACCTAAAACCACAACAGCACCCACACGAGACTGGAACAGAACCTTCTCTCACCCCTCAAGAGCTATTGGGTTGGAAAACTCCTGGTCCCTCAAGCATCTGCCCTGAGGTTTTTCATTCCATGGCACTAATAACATGCAGCTCTTCTGCCACTCTGCTCCCCTTCCCTGAGGGACAGGTGATTTCCAAGGAATACAGTTATTTTGAGGGAGTACTTTTAAGAGCCAGGGTAAGGGCGAAAAAAAGGAGAAAAGAAAAAAAAAAAAAAGAGCATCTGAGTCCAAGTGGTATGTAAAACAAGCTGGTGCTAAGAGTCCAGAAGCTCAGGTTAGCTGCAAAAAGACTAAGGACGGAAGACATGTGATAGGAGATAAAGATTAAGAACAATGGATACAGTAATGTATTGTGAAATGAGACTGGCTATTTTTGCTCCTTGAGCTCAACACAGTATTCTAAAGTTTGACTTTTCAATAGAATAAGAGAAGCACATTAAGTATGCTTCAAAGCGTATGAAATCTCGTCAACTGTACTTGATTTCATAAACTTATGCTAAATAACAACCACAAAAAAATCAGAAATGTACACGTTACTACTCTGAAATGTACAGGCAGTACAAATGTTTGGTAATTTTAGACCTTGATTCTCAAAAGAATTTTCCAGTATGTGTCTACTTGTCATTCTGCATCCTTGAAAATATTAGGACCTTTAAAAATGTGACTCTATTGTACATTTTTAAATTCAGTATTCTTTCAGGGAGACGTAAAATATAATTAAAAACTTCCTTAGGTACTTTGCAAGTAAAGAAAACAACTGAAAATACCTCTTATGATTTGCAATAATATATTTCTATGCAGGACATGTGAACATGGTCTTTCCTAGTGCTATACTGCAAATGTACTACTGTAAAAACACTACAGGTGTTAAGGGGATTTGCGTTTTTTGGTTTCTTTTCCACGGATCCTGGCTGGATGGTGAAATGTCTAAAAGTCAGTCATCGTGACTGGAAATGTATGGCTGGAAATTCTCTGTGCTGAATCTTATTTTATTCCAAATACTCTTTTTGGAGAAATACTCTGGGCAAAGTATTCTTTTGCTTAACTACAAGATTATATTTTAAATTTGAGCGTAGTACACTGTACAGGTGAGGCTCATGAACAAGTTTTTCTCTTTCCTAACTTTTTTCTGGCCTTATAGAGTACAGAGTAATTCTGCCAACGCAAGTAATCTGTTCAGTGGGGCAAAAACAGGAGTCAAGTGCAGCTATAGTATATTAATATGATACGAATGCTATATGTATAATATATTATTATAATATTTATGTATAATATATTATATTTGTGTATCTTATACAGAGCATTACATAGAATATTAAGTTTAATAAGCAGTATTAATTCTGCTGTATATATACGCCACTTTACAGCTGGGTGAGAGCAGAATATGCCTTTTGCACAAACCTGTTCAGAATCTGGGAAGGCAAAAGCTGTGATGCAAAAAGGCAATGCTCTATCATTCTCTCCTCAGAATATACCATAGACACAAGGCGATCAAGGGCCATCTGAAAAAGCAGTGCAGCTCTGGTAAACTTCTGCAGTTTGTTGCCCCAGCTTTGATGCAGAAACCTGTTAAGACTGCTCAGAGCGTGTAACAGCTCTCTCCTGTTAACAAGGTGCAGAGCATTCATGCTCCACATGCAAAATTCCAAGCACCGAGCCAAACTGAAAGAGAAATACAGTAGACATTTGTTGATTTTTTTATAATGCCCACGAGCATCTACAGATGTGATCCCATGTAATGAAGCATGTGGCCTTAAGCTGGAATTATTTGCAAACAGCAGGATCTCCTGGCAAAAGAGATGGCACTTGCTGTGTTATGAAAGCTGTCCCTCTAAAACCATGTTTGGTTAGCACCTATGCCCTGTTGAAATTGGCATAGATAATTCCAAGTGGGAACAATGCCAGCACGACAGATGGGAGTGAATGCAGGCATGCCAGAGAACCAGTATGTTCATCAAGGCTGAATATTAGGGACAGAGTCCTTTCCAAGAATTTAGAAATGGCAGGCTGTCCACAGTTTCTGTACTTTAGGTACGGAGTATAAGAATATATGATCTTTCTGTAACTATGAGTAAAATCAATTGTAGTAATTTAAAAATAGCTCATCTGAGCCATGCAAAGCATGGCAGTAGTCAGCTGAATTAGAGGAAATGTTTCTCCAGATTCAGACTGGCACCAGGTCCGAGAGGGTGGAACCTGTGCCCTGGAGTCAAAATGATTCCACAGGTTTTCTGCTAAGTGGTTCAGACCAAAGAGCTTTCGAACAATGTGGCTCGAAAGCTGCCCGGCAGAAAGGGACCTGGGGGTGTTGGTGGCAGCCGGCTGAATATGAGCCAGCAGTGTGTGCCCAGGTGGCCAAGAAGGCCAACAGCATCCTGGCCTGGATCAGGAATAGTGTGGNTATGATTCTACAATAATGAATACTTTTCATTTACGCAGTGCCTTTCAGGCAGCGATCCCAAAGCAATTTGCAAGTATATGAGAATTTAAACTCATACTTGGAAGGTACATAATTTACAATTAAGCAAATGAATCCTGCATGTATTAATAGACTATAGTCCCATCTCCCCTCCCACCAAGGATTATAAACTGGAACTATACTCTCTGTGGAGAGGGTGGAGGAAGACAAAATCCTTCTGCCATAGTCCTGGCACATACGTATGTACCCTGCTTTTTCTCCTTACATGGTGCAAATAGCCATAACAGATCAGTTTCAAAAAACCACTAATTTAATCTCCAACCAGGAATTAGTAATTCCTATATTTTCTGAGCACTGGACAGCTACCTTTCCTACTTCTCTTTTCAGATTGTCAACAGACAAAATATATTGCCCCAGAAGACTTGCCTAGGAACATTTACATGATTCTGAGAAACAGGAAGATCAAAGAAAATCTAACAAAAATAGCTTAGGTACTATTGTTTAAAAACTAAGAATCTGTTGTTGCAATTCCCCTTGCACAAAAAGCTTGTACTCCCAGAAGAGCCTGCTAGCAAAACATCCCTCCATTTGGGGTTTCCTCAACTTCAGCAACCAAAATTTATGGATACTTCTGGAAACGTTGGCTCTAATATGTTCTCTGGAGCTGTGTTTTATCAGAAAGTGTGTATCCTATGAAAGGTTCTGGGTTGCCGGCATTGTGTTCTAACCAGTGCAACTTACAGCTGAACTCTGTTTTCTGTTAAAAATATATTTAATACTATTAGTAGGAATAAAAAGCATTGCTGAATTCATTTTCATTTAATCCAGTGATATTCTATAAACTCGAAATCTATGTGTGTGTTATCCAGTCAACTGACTGACCGTTTCAGGTATCAGCTGTTTTTTGCAACACAGCAAAGAGGAAGCCTGAGCCAGCCTTGGGAAATACGTGAGTCAGCTGAGCAAGACATCGTAGTTCAGTGAGTTTATGTTCTAAAGTAATACATGAAGAGGTCCTTTCATTCCCAAGGTTCTGAATTTTCTGTCTATTTATAAGAATTGCTTTGATTAAGCATCAGTGGATAGTTTTATTAGTGCTTTTCCTCTTAAATTTCAAAAAAATACTGGGTAGATACATAGTAATGATTTTTAAATAGATGAAAACTCCCCCTGAATGTGGAGATGCTGGCACACACGGTGTAATAGATGTGAAGCATAAAGTGATTAATGAATCTAATGATATTGCAAATACAAATAAACATCACATTAACACATGGAATCAGAATTTTTTAGACAATTTATAATTTTTGCTGACATACAAAATGAATTGGAAAAATACAGGATCACCCTCCACCTTGTGACGTGCTGGGTTTCACAAAAGGGTGGCTGTATTTTTACATATTTACACTGTCGTACAGCATCCTGAAGCTAACCAGCAGAACCTGAATGCTGGACAACAGGGCTTGTTATCCACAGTGAGAGCTGGATACCCAGCTCTACCAGTCTTTTCTGGCAAGGCTGCCCTAGAGCCTTGATCTCACTTTCCACCAGAACCCAGTAGGTAGGACGAAAATGAGAACACCTCTTTTCCATGCCGAATTTCTGCTGTAGTAGAATGGCTTTCCTCTTGACAACATCCCATTTCAATGTATAATGGCTATGGTAGTAGTAGATCCTACGTATATAATCATTGTGCCATTTAAAGTGGATCTTAGAGACCCAAAAATTACATGACAAGGATTATAATGATTTTCAATTCAAAATACATCAACGGTCTCAACAGTATTAGCATACTTTCAGAATCTTGCTAAGTATGAAAATGGTATGATGCTTGTGGTTAAGGCCATCCATTTCTAGGACTCGGGTGTTAAAACAATCAATGGACTGAGCAGTCTTAAATTAGCCCTGCTTTGTTAATTGCCTTCAGCTCTATACTGAAAGCAGCTGTTGAGACTAAAAGAAAACTAATTTTAGCAAAAAAATACCTTGGGTAAGTACTCTGGGGGACAAAGAGCACTCAAGAAGTAGATTGTCCCTTTCCCCTGTAAAAGAGAAGTTTACAATGATGAGAGAAAACTTTTATCATCTGCTTTCCTATAAAGCATCAATTCCAATCCAGCCAACTCAGCAATTAAAACTCCCAACATCACCTACGTCAAGATCTGCCAACTACTAATAATCAATAAGGTAAACAGGTATTAAGAGTGTGTTACCAAAAGATTTTCTACTTAAAGCAGAGCCATCTAATAACGGCTCCATTCCTTCTTCCCAGAGCTAAATTGGTTTAAATATTCTGAAGCGTATTAATTCTGCTCTATATACCTTCTTTCCACAAGCCATTGCTCCGGTTACCCGAGAGGACCTATGCAGTCCTGAATGGGAAGACTCAACCACACAGTTGTGAATGGGAGAGGCAGGAGCGCAAGATACTCTCTGGACTGAAACACAGCCTGTGTGAAAAACACTGAAAACCCCTGACTTTATAAATCAATATCAATCAATGCCCTGCAAAGTACATCATAAATCTGGAACTTCTAGAGAGCTAACCCTGAGGTAATAACACCACTTTATGTTTTAAAACATTTCACAAACATTAGGACAATCTCAGGAGGCCTTTGATCTGATTTCGTCCTTTGAGGCTCTTCCAACAATTAAGGGTTATTGGAATATACTGGTTTTCCAGTCACATCTCCTCTTCAAAACAGATTTAAAAAAAAGACTAGTGTGAGCACATGACATGCTTTCTCCCATCCTCTGCTGGGAGAAAAAAATTAACCTGAAGGAATAGCTCTTTAGGCACCACGTACTGCTCAAGCAGCTGCACTCTGTCTTCCTTGCCAGAAAAAAACTGGGGAGGAAACCTCCTCTGGCAGCCGTGGCTACTGCCCACATGCAAACTGGTCCTGTCTGGGAGAGGAACTTGGAAAACTGAGAATCTATTCTAAGAGATCTGGGGAGTTTAAGATAAAATTCCAAGTAAAATAGAGTTTCGGAAATGTGGTGAGCAGTTGGATATCTCACTGCTCTTTAGTGCACCAATGTACTTCCTTGGGGACCTAGCAGCAGGTAAGCAGATAGGAAATGGCATGAGATTAACAGAAGTCAATTTTTATAGAGATCTGTTTGAATTAAACCAAACGTGGTCCTCAGAGACCGGTAATTGCTCTTCGAACTCCTCCTGAAAGCAGCAGCTGAGTTGTGCATGTAAAATACGACATCAGCTGTTGTGCCTTAAAAGCAACAAGTGTTTAATGGTGGTTTTGACATTGTTCAGATCAAACAGCTTGCAAATGCATCTTCTGCATAACATTCCAGGGTGGCAATCATGACAGAAGAGGGCACTTTCTTTATGGAAGGTGGTTTCCATTTAACATTTTGTTGAATCCACGTGACATTGCGCTGTGCATATACAGGAGTGTAATGTCCACTTTGATCTCCATTCGGAGAGCTGTGGGAAGGTATGTTTCATGCCTGGAGGTCCACACCACTAAGTTATCCAGAAGAAAATGTGTCTCAAACTGCTTGCTTCCATCCACGAACACGCCAACTTCTTTGTTGCAAAGGGCCTGTACTTCCTAAGGGAAGAACACTCCTTCAGAAATGGTGTACTTTGCATGTTAGTATCAACAGCACGTAGATTCAAATTTTTTTTTAGGTGAAAAGTTCTGCCTAACCATTTAGGGGTTTTGCCATGGATACTTATTTCTCACTTAGCATTCATTTGTCTCCACTCGCCAGGCACTGCAGATCTCCCTGTTCACCCCAATTCCCAAACAATGGGTGTAAGGTGTGAAAAGAAAGAAAGAAAACCAAAAAACCAGGCAACTTATAGCTTTTGCTGGCCTTTATAGACTCCCTTTTTACTGCTAATAAGACTCTGGATGCATGCCAGAATCAAACCAAGCTCTCTGTTGGGTTTGAGGCAGGGAGCAGAAAGCTGGGAAATTCAAACTATCCTGTTTTCTCTCACCTTAGGACCTACAATGGGTACAACTCCACTGTACCTAAGACACTGCGTTCTAGGTTATGAAAGCAACATTATACTATTAACATTAGCATGTGGCTGCTGAAAGTGGTTATTAATCATGTTTGTTAGTGGATGTTCAAGTTGCAGATATGGAGTATGTACATCTCAGCTGCGTGGCACCCGTGGTTTGACCAGCGTCAGCAACTTCAATAGTCTGTGTACGTTTGCAGGAGGCCAGCAGATAACTCTGAAGACACTACGTGTGTTCCTATCCCTAAATAAAGCGTACATATCCTCTTATTCATCCCTTCAGAGACAGTTTGTAACACACAGGCTATTTTAGATTGTATCAAATACAAATTTTTGCAACAACTTAAACATACATTTCCCAGTGTTTTATCCAAAAAGTGGATTTTTCTGCTTCTAAAGACAGTGGTAAAGCACCATTAAAATAACGACCTCCACATCAAGTGAAAAACTTCAAAGAATATGTAAGTGCTTAAAGCGGGAATCTCGAAAACACATGCTCCGCTCTGCGATGATAACCTTGTTTTGACAAAGCTTGACTAAAAGGGATTATTTTTTTTATTATTTGGGTGTGAGCCCGCTCATCATGCGAAAATGACTAATTAAACAGAGGGCACTTTTTGAACACTTCAACTGCCCAGGGAGGCCCCATCCCTGGAGGGGTTCAAGGCCAGGCTGGACGGGGCTTGGAGCAGCCTGGGCTGGTGGGAGGTGTCCCTGCCCAGGGCAGGGGGGTTGGAACTGGATGATCTTTAAGATCCCTTCTAACCCGAACCATTCCGTGATTCTCCTGCCCGTGAATCGTGCGCTTTTCTGCGTCGTGTGACCCCCCCCGGCCCCCGACAGCGGCGGTTCCAGTCAGGCCCCACCGCCCGCTCCACCTCTTCCCCGAGCAGGCCGGGGACGGGCCGCGGCGGCGTCGCACCTCCTTCCCCTCCGCGGAGCCCGGCCCGGTTCTTTAAACCCCTCCCCGCTCAACGGGCTTCTCTCCCCCCACCCCGCTCACCCTCAGGGTGCCGGCCCNCCGCTTCGCCCTCCCTGGTGAGTGGGGGCGCCGAGGCCTCCGCGCCGGCCGCCTCCCGGGCTGCAGCGGTGGCGGGGCGCCCCGGGGGCCGGGCGGGCCGCTGGGCCCCACCGCAGGCCGCTAGGACGGGCCCGTACGGAGGGGCCGCCCGCCCGAGTGGGAAAGGGGGGGTTGGGGGGGGGCGAGCTGCGGCAGGGCCCGGTTCTCCTTCCCGCCTCCTTGGCGTGGGCCAGGGCCCTTTGCCAAGGTGAGGGGCCTTCCCACAGCAGCGGCGAAAGAGCCCGGGCCTGGTGCGGTCAGCGCCTTGCTGTAGGTCAAACTCCAGCCTGTTGCTTGTGCTGCGTGGGGGTTTTTTTGTTTTTTTTTTTTTTCTCCCTTGCAGAGGCAAGGGTCTGCCCTGCTTCAAAATGTCCTCTGTAGGCTGCGAAGCGTCTCGGTTTGCGTGGTGCGGGCACAGGTTTCCCCTGCAGGAAGAGCTTTGTGCAAGAGCCGATATGACCTTAGGCTGCTGGAAGCCCAAGGACACATGCAGGCCGCTTGCTGAAAGAGGATTCATTCATTTGTGCCTTGATAGATTTAAAGGCCTGGGTTATGCCGGTGCAATGAACAACTTTATAATTGATTTTGATGGGTTTTATGTTTTCATTTCAAATGTATGTCACTGCCTGCTGGTCCATCTGGCTTTTTTTTGTCGCTGTTTTGCTCCATTTTCTGTCAGTATAACGCATGTACAAGTTCGTTGAAGGATGGTAGCTCTTTGTAATAATGTCTTCTGAAAACAGTGCTATCAAATTGCATGGCAGCGTTTGCTTCTGTATCTTTTATTTTACATACAGCTATGCAAAGGTTGCTGTCTTTGATGTAAGACAAAAGGCTTAGATAATAGCCTTAAAATCTTACAGACTATTGTATGGGAACAGTTGTGATCAAATGTTGCTCTTTTTTTTATGCCTTTTTTTCTGCTCTTGCAGATCCGTGCTGGATCAAGAGTCTTGTACAGACCAATTTCGGCATCTGTGTTGTCTAGGCCAGAAATCAAGAATGGAGAGGTACCTTAAAAACAAAATTCTGTATCTTCCTAAATTACCTGGTGAGCCTAAATGTCCTCAACCTAGAGTTCACTTGTACTAACTCAAACATTTGTAGTGTGAAACTTGGTTTAAGTCAAACACCTAATAATACTTGTTGCCGTCTTGCTGTTTCCCCTGAGTAGTTTCACATTTAATGTTGATTAGTTTCAGGAAGAACAGGTAACATTGCGATTTTTTTTAACTCTTAGCTGCAGTCTCATCGCTTGGAAGAGGAACTAGACATTGGATCTAACACAACCTCTAAGCTGCAAAATAACACTATCAGAGTGGTCATAGAGAATGGTCTGTGTCTGAATATAATGCTCTTTCATGTTTTGTTTTCTTAGGGCAACTCAACACTTAACGGGGCCCAAAATACTGTCTCCCGGCTAGCACTTAGAGAATTCCAAACCAGTGCTATCAGCAGGGACATTGACACTGCTGCCAAATTTATTGGTGCTGGTGCTGCCACAGTAGGCGTGGCTGGTTCTGGTGCTGGTATTGGAACAGTCTTCGGTAGTCTAATCATTGGTTATGCCAGGTAATCACTTTCTCTCTTATAAAATTCTCGAATTGCATGCAGGTGTATCTTGAGACAGCACCCTCATATAAGCTAAGTTGTAGTAAGGATGATGGCGCTGTAATAAATTCTGTTAATAATTACTGTTAATGATAGACGTGGCTAAATAGAATCATACGAAACTGTAGTATATTCATCAGGATGGCTGTATTGTTAAATTCAGAACTTTGTACGCTCTGCCTGGAGAAGAGACGTGAAAGAAATAAGATCGTTAGACTTAGTCACTGTTTTCGTCACTGAAGTCCAGTGTTTTAGCATTCAGTTCCAGACCTGAATCAAAGAATCTAGCCTGGATCTTTTCCTCTGTGAGAGGGAAGGAGAAGTCCTAAACAGGAACTGTATGAAAACTGATCATAAGTGACAGGAGTTTGTATGCTTTAGGCTTAGTAGTCAGGATTGTTATTTATTTATGTATCCATTATTTATAATGGATACATAATTAATTTTTCTAATGTGTACCTTTGCATCTCAGAATATGTGATTACTTTATCACATGAGTAGTCAGTCCTTCTGGAAATCTGAGGGGGGGGGATTTTATAGTAGGGATGAACTTCTTGCAGATAAGTTTACGATGTTCCTGTAATAGGAATAGTTCATATGGAAAAGCAGAACTGATGCAGGCATAAAAAAGCTTTACCGAAGGTTTCATGTTCTTCATTACTCTTTCAACCAGTTAAGATTTAATTAAGTCTAATTTCACAAAAAAATTTTTAAGCCCTACTGAAGACAAGTTCACTTTCCACTTGAAAGATGAGTGTTTTCAGTACAAAACTAATGCCTCCTTTTTTGAATTTGGCATGAACATGCCTATAAGCGATTGCTGAACGTTATTTCATAGTATTATGTTGGGGGTGTTTTTTTCTCTCCCACACACTTCTTGGAGGGATACTTCATTGCATTTTTGCAGCAAACTGCAGTGCATTTATTTTTTTTGCTCTGGCTGGTTTCAGTTCCTGTATTTTTCTGAGAGATACTTAAAATGTTATACACAAACTTCGCTGGAATATAGTTCTAATGTCACAAATGTAAAATAAATTCATAAAACATAATGCTGATAGTTTCTGCATGGGAGGATATAGAGAAGTCAAATTCAAAAGCATATATGAACGTGATCACAAAAACTGTGCTTGTTCAGAAAAGTCATATACAGTCTGCATAACCTAAATCTAGTCTTAATTGCGGAGTCATTTGTCTTCAAGTGAAATCCTTACTAAAAATTACTTCTATGTGGATTTATTGGATTTTCACGTTATGGAATCTATGGCAGGGAATTATGAGGCTCTGAATCTGTCAGGTGCATTAAACTGTATGAAAAACATCTTAATTGTAAAGATAAAGAGGTCTTACACCTTGGCTTTCTTTTAGAAATCCTTCTCTGAAGCAGCAGCTGTTCTCATACGCTATCCTGGGATTCGCCCTGTCTGAAGCTATGGGTCTCTTCTGTCTGATGGTCGCTTTCTTGATCCTATTTGCCATGTGAAAGGAGATCTGCCTGTAGTATTGGCATTGGAATGTAACTCTGCATTTTATGGGACTCCCAAAATGTTGGTGTCATGGAAATTGATGCTATTTCCAAAGTCATTTCATTAAAGATAACAACTTTAACTGTCAACCTGTTGCCTGCATTTATTATCTTTTCACTGGGTTATCTGGAAGACAGCATCTTGTCGTTCAGTCACCATGCGTTTCTCCTGACAGTGACATATCACTTGGGACCCTTCAAAGAGTGACTTCAAGTCAAACATTTTATTTATTAACATATATAGGAGTGCCACGTGTTTGTTAAAATTAATGTGGCGTATCTTTGAAGGCTCAAAGGATACACAGATGAAATGTGAAAGGCTATACTGCTGGCCTTGTTCCTTCGCTTACTTCAAACCTATCCAGAGCTGTTTCTCTGCACAATTTGGTTTGGTTTTTTCTTTTCCTCAGGCCAGCTGGCACATAACATGTTCCGGCACCTCTTGATAGAAGGAGCTAAACACAAATCCGTAAGTCGTGATAGGAATGTTCTCTTTGCATCAGTTATCAGTTACGCTACGAATTTTGAGCACTGTGGTAAAATTTTTCCACTTTGTTCTGAGCAGTGTCACAGTTGAACTAAACTGACTACTGCTTTAGACTGATTGAAGGCATTTAACTGCAGCACATTGATGTTAGACACTTGGTTACTGCCTTTTTGGCGTCACCTAATTAAAAGGGAGAACTTCCAGCTTCCTAATTTTGTAGTCAGCCTTGCGTTATCTCCCAAATTCTTTTAAGAGCAGTAGGATCAAAGCATTTTTAATAACGAAAGGTCTGCTATATTAAGCTTTGCTTGCACAGTACCTGTCTTGTAACAATCTAAATGCATTTACGGTGGTGTCTACACTTACAGCAACATACTCTGCGCTACTGTGTACTAATCCAGTGGGGGGGTTTGATAGCATCACAAACTTTGTTCAGAATATTAAATAATAGATCTGATCATTCAACAACTGTAAGCTGAACTTTAGAAGATGGTGAGCAAGCTTGTTACGAGCTCTGTCATCTTGCTGTTAAATTAGTAATTACTGAATTAAATCTAGGAAACTTTTTACTCTAAGCTGCCTATCCCTAGGGCAATGGAGAAATGACTAGGCTCTCAGGTCAGTGCAAGGTGCAGGTAAGACCTTTTTTATCTGAACTGAAATATGAAATTAGTGTTCGTGTAGTCTAACTTGGACCCAGCATGAGAAGCTGCTTTCCTGGTATGGGAAGACAAATGGTCATCTTCTCAGAAGGATTTAAAGTTGCCATTTAAATCCTTTTATATATCAGGTTTTGGAATGTAGAATATGCAGCATCTTTTAACATGCATCTCTAGAACAGTATTAGTAGTGCCTTATGTGACTAGGTCTGGAGTGGGGGTTTTGGAGGTGAGGGAGGGGTAGGAGCCATCTTCCATGTGGTCTGTGCTCACCCTGCATTTGTTCAGGAACTTGCTGTAACCTGTTCTCGTGAGCTGTTCTGTTACAGAGCTGACGGACAGCGCGTTTGCCCTGGATGAAAGGCAGATGATGATTACTGGAATTCTAGGCTAAAGCTCCTCTGTGTACTGCTGGACTCCTGGTGGGTGAAGAACTCTGTTCTGCTCTTTCAGTACTGTAGAAATCTGCGCAGGCAGATCGCACAATTCCCCGTGGCGTGGACTAGTCTAGTGGACTAGGTTAATTCAAGCTTTAGATTTCCACACCACTGGGATTTGGCTGAACAAGGATCTTCAGACTTGCCTTGGTCAAGCCTAGCTCCAGCTCGGTTAATCGTACCTATTGATTTGTCTACGTATAAAATGGATCTGCTGGGTTAGAGTTGTGTGTTTGGTGTGAAGTTCTGGCTGGGCTATTGCTCTATAACCGTAATAAGAAAGCTGCCTGAGTCCCCGTGAGCTACTTGAATCAGCTTTGAATAACGATTTCTGGATCTACATCCCATCTTTTCCCACGTACCCTTTTCCCTGTGATCAGCTTTGTCTGAAAGGCAGCAGACATCTCAGGTGACCCTGTAAAGCCTGTTTATTTTAGTAGTGGCATCTTCCCAAGCTCGTTGCTTTTTGACTCACTCTTAGAATGGTGAACATGGGCCAAACCCAAGTGAAATAGCGATTAGGTTTTGCTGTTCTTGAAAGAAATCGGATCTCAGTGTTACAGATGAAGACTAATCACGGTCTTTCAAAACATGGCAACAAACCTTCGTGCAGGGGATTATCCTCCTTATAGACAATAAGGGGCTTATGGGTGATGGGCAGGTTTTCAAATCTGAACAATCCCAGGGCACGCGGACTCCCTCTCTCTATTGCTGTTTTCACTGCTCTTGAAAAACGGAGCTTGGTTTCAGCGGTTACTCGAGCACTTCATCAGCTCAGTCAATTTGAGTGGTCTTATAAAAAAATTCCGTTTTCCTAAAATACCCGCAAAAGAAACAACCCTAGTTGTGTAGAAGATTAAATGTTAGGGTTTAGAATTTTTTTTTAAATAATTCTTTGCAGTGATTGGGCAGCAGCAAGCTATTTAAAAAAAAACTTTTGGTCTTCTGCATGAGAGTTTGCATCGAGAAATCTTGTTTCATAGGTCAGAGAAACCAGATACAAAGTTCCATGAGGTGATACTGTAGGGTTCACTTTTGGGAAGGCTTTGTTAGTTTTTCTGACGTGGCCTGTGCTGACCTTAGAGACTGTCGACTCCAGAAGATGCATGTTTTAGATTCTCCGGATCCAAAGACTGTATTTGTGTTTCAGTGGTGAAGGTGGAGCCAGCTGGAGCAGAAAGCTTCACTATTGCTGTCTACTGCTCTCCCAGTAGATCCAACATCATTCCCCTTGTGACAGTGATGGGCACAACAGCGTTACCCTAATGTGTAATGAAGGAAATTATGTTACCAATTACATTCTTAAAGTATTGCTGCAGGTAAAAATGATTCCTCCTTTCCATCCTGCTGCTCTCCCTCTGTTTATGTTTCTTGCACCAATCTCTGAGGGAGGAAAGGCAAAGAACATGGAGTTCAGTTCTCTGGTCAGGACTGATGCTGCCCTGTGATGGTAGATCTGAACAATACTTGTTTCCAATACAGCTCTTAATTGCTCTGTGAAGAAGGAAGGAAGATCTCTGTTCCTCTCTTGTCCTTACACTGTCTCCGTGGAGCAAGAGGGGAGGAGAGTATCTGTCATCTTGTCCTTAGTCAATCCGGCCCAAACCATGGCACTCACATTCCAGCCCTTTGCAACACGCCTCTGGTAAGGAATAATGCCACCTTTACGTAAACTGTACTATTACACAGTGGTTTTTATCCCACCTTATCTCAGATAACTTTGCCGAAGTGCCATACGGTGCCTGCCCAAACAATGTAGAATAGATGAAACACACCATACTGTCTTTTGCAAGTACGAGGAAACTTAGACATAATGTAATTTACTGGAACTAATACTTCTTTTTTAT
Source organism: Rhinoptilus africanus (assembly GCA_013400135.1). Taxonomy (NCBI): domain Eukaryota; kingdom Metazoa; phylum Chordata; class Aves; order Charadriiformes; family Glareolidae; genus Rhinoptilus; species Rhinoptilus africanus. The sequence goes on from VXBO01008743.1 coordinate 264,906, forward strand.
AAGTTGGGGTTTTTTTGTTGTTCTGATTCATAGTCTCAGGTCAGTCTCGGAACAAGACAGTTCCAAATGATACATAGGCACAGAATTAAAACCTCATCTGTGATTCAGAGCATGTACTTGCTAAATGGTGTTGCCATTTATAATTTTTTTAACTCATCCAAAATGCTGATTTTTTCTGTTAAATTTAGGTAAAGATGCTTCCCTTCCTTGTACGCTGCTGCAGCATTTTTGATTCAACTGATCAGAAATACGGCTTTGGGCACGCACCTGGTTTCAGCTGTAGGAGAGGTGGTGTGCTGGGAGAGCCCAGGAGTACAGCCAGTGCGTGGGTTTGGAGGGATTATTCCAAAACTTGGATGTGACAAGCGTGCCAGGTGCTGTCGCCGAGCCCGGCAGCGGGGGACGGGCACGAACCCTCCACCAACAGCAGCCTGACCCAAAGGGACGCAGCCTGGTTCGGCTCCCGCCGTCCAGACGTGGTTCCCCGGTGGGGGGGGGGGACACCGCTCTGAACTCTGGGGAGCCGTTTACCGCCGCTCACGAAGCTCCCGGCCGAGGCAGAGCGTTGGTCTCCCATCCGCGGGCGGACCGAGCAGCTCCTGCTTAGCTACGGCCGCGGCGCGGCGCCGCTCGGCCACACCCAGCCATTTGGCGCTTCCGGCCTCGCCGTCGTCCCGCCCCCCCTAACCTCGCCCAATCCGCGGCGCGCCTCGCCCTTCGCCCCGCCCTTCCCGGCCACGTGACCCGCGCGTCCCCGCCGCCCGCGGAGATGTCAGCCGAGCTCTCGCGAGAAGTGACGGAAGCCTGTGGGGGACCCGGCCTTTAACGCGCGGTCCGGCCCGCGTTCCCGGGTGAGTTTGTAAACACCAGCGCGGCCCGGCCCGGCCCGGCCCGGCGCCGGCTCCTCCTCCTCCCTCCCTCCGCGCCGCGNCGAGCAGGCCTCTCCCTGCATCCATCTTCTGCCCTGGGGGGAGGTCCGGCTCCGTGCCCGCTGCGGCGGGGGGTGCGGTGTGTGCGGGGGAGCCGGGCGGGAGGGGGAGGGCAGCTTTGCCGCGCCAGCGGGAGGTGTTAGCCCCCCCCGTGGGCTGGCCGTGCCCCTCTGCCTTCTGCACCAGCTGCCCCCCTGACTTTGCCCGGTATCGTGCATTGTGCGTCTCGAGTTGTCTTAAAAGGTGTCTGGAGCTTTCGGGTGAAAAATCACATCGCAGGCCCTCCAGCAATGACGGCTGCATATTTTAGGCACAAGTGCTTGATGCCAGGTGCAACTTGAGGTTTGGAGTGAAGGGACATGTGTGCTGCCATGTTGCTTCTGCAGTCTTACTCTTTCTGCAGCCTTTCTGCATCCCTGATCTTGAGATGGGATCCATCAGTATGTTTCCTTGCCCTGTCCACGCGCTCTGTGTCACTCAGTTGCTTTACATTATGTTACTTTCTCACAGAAATGTTTTTCTTCAATTAGTGATACTGTCACCTGTTTCCTTGCACTTGAATGAGAAATTCTAAGAAAGCTGGAAGCTCTGAGTCATCTCCTACTTTCCAAATAATGACCCCGCACATGGCCAAAGTGCATTTTCTTTTCTGCCTTTTAAAATAATATTTTTGTTTTCTTGTCATATTCTACATATGGTACTGAATGCCATGTCCGAAGTTCTTGCTGAGTGTCAAGTCAATGAAAACAAACGTTCTTGAAGTTAAGGTCGTAATTCAGCTAGATCTATATTAGATGCCAAATTCATCACTAGTTTGTAGGATGAGGAGGACTTTTCCTTGTGGTCCTAGTCTTCCATAAGTGTCTAGACATGATTTCTTCTGCCTTCTGCTGAAACTTAAGTTACTGTCTATTAGTGGGCATCCAGTTGCAGACCTAATTTCAGAGGGATAAACTATAGTCAAGTTAGGCCTTCACTTGAGTTCTCTTAGGGTTCCTAATTCTGTATTCCAGAATCAAAATCAGAAAGTTGTCTTATTAAAAAGCAAAACAATAACTTTGTCAGGGACTGCTTCTTATATAGTGCATCAAGAGAAATGTGAAATAATAAAAAAACCTTAGTGTGTAAATGGAACGAAGCAGCTTGTTTAAAAAATCCATTATGAGTTTCTACTTTAATAATAATATTGCATGATAATACTTAATCAACTAGTCGAGCCTTTGCTCTTCTTCACAGTGTAGTTGGTATTTCTGCCCTGTGTGAATTCTAGAAATGTGAACATATTTGATATGTCTTTCCAGAAACTTCCAGACGATGCAGCATCTAACATAAGGTGCTTTCAGGTATTAAATTTGATCATACATAATTTTATAAATAATTTTGGGTTTCATGCTACTTCTGTTTTGTGACAAAGTGTTGAGCACCCTGAAATATGGTATTCTCTTGAATCTTGTTTAATTAAATTTTGAGTGTATCTATATTGCCTAAAATTCCTTTTCTGTCATCAGCTATTTTTTTTTTCCTTCCACTATAAATCAATTTAAACTTAACAAATGCACATTTATATCGCTGAAAAGCTTTACTCTTTTTAAAAGTTCAGATGTTATTTCTAATCTCAACTTTTTTTTATGATTTCTTAAAATAATCTCAAATTTTATATATAAAACCAGTGCATTATTTTTAAAGGAGCAAACGTGATTCAATACTATTAGCTTGTTTTTTGGAATAATGAATACGTTTCAAGTTATCATTGTCCTGCATAACTTAACTACGTTTGTTTCACATCAATGATGTGTGCTCTAAGGAGGCATTGGATATAGTTAGTGGTAGAAATATGAGTCAATATTTAATAACTATGCAATAAATTTTTTTTCAAGTTTATGCTACACTGTTTCTAACTCTGTTCTGTGTCAGTTCAGCCTGAGAATTTTTCCATTAACTCCAATTCAGATGGCAGCTTCTCTTCAGTAAGCTATTCCAAGCAAGATAGTATGTTTCCCTTTCTAAGTAAATGCAAATGATCATTTATACTATTGCTTACAGGAAAGAAAAAGATTATTCTGTTTTAATGAGCAATGGGAGTCCTGTATTGGGATATTTATGATGTATTTAAAGATTTTTTTTTTAAAGTTAAATTCTTAATTATTGCATTCAGTTTTATTCTTCAGGGATGCAATGTGAAAAAATATAAAAATAAATAACTTTTTATTAAGCTTTTTTTTTTCTAAATGCGTTGAAGGTGATGTAGCAAAAGGACATTGGATTTCTAGTATGTGTTAGGTTGATGGGCAACAATACGGTGTTCAATCCTAGATAAGTGAGCTGGAGAAGGCAAGTCCTAGTATCTCACTAAGCAAATGTGGAAAAGATCAGTGGAAGATTAACCCCTGTGTATTTTTCCTCTGAGGTTCATTGACCTTTCACTTATCTACAAGAGCTGTATTCACAAGGCATGAATTTCCAGTAAGTCAAAGAAAGATCAAGGCACCTCTGAAAAATACTTGAGTCGGGGGTTGACTTAGGAGCTGCCATGTTCAGCCAACAGGAAGCGTTAGGCTTAAGGGCCTTTCTTTATTCCATTAGAGCTCTCTGTTTACCAGAAATGTACTTTCGTGTGGAAAAAGGCTGCTCCTTCAGCAAAGCTGAAGTGACTTAATTGCTTTGTTTCTGTACATGTAACTGTCCAGCTGGATTTTGTGATCTTATTTGAACTTGTTAAGTCAATCATCCTCACTTCTCGCATCTTTTTCTTCTTGTCCAGATGCTCCCCCCTTTATTTGTAGAATCTTAGACAAACTGAGGAAGGTATGGAATTAATCTTAGACATCAGTTACAAGCAGTTAACTAATAGCATCAGCAAAAAGTGCCCAACGTTTGACTTTTTAAAAGAAAAAAATCTGTGTGTTATGGTGCAGGCATTACGTTCTTCCTTATTCTTCCCCAGAACTCTCTGAAACAGATCATGTGTCTTCTAGGAAATAGCATGACCACTCTTTTAAGCAGCGAAGTGTGAAGGAGCTCCCATTTTCACGTTTGCCAGTTTTGAGGTTTATAACCTTTAAATATTCTGGACTATGTCTTAAAGTTTTCTTGCAGAATCTGCTGAGCTACCTTCTCATGATTCCACTTTCTTTATGAGGAGGGATGCTTTTATTTTTCAAACTTTTTACCCTCCATTCTCTTAATTGTTCAGTTTTATTTTTTAGGAAGGCTAAATTATATGGCATTATATAAATACAATCTGTCAGAACGCTTTTGAAAGTGGACTTTAATGGTCAGGTATTAATTACACCGCTTTTGCTTCTCGTTTCTTCTTTTGCTTTGTAGGAAACTGAAAAAATAGCTGTTGCAATCCCTCCAGGTAAGTGGAGCAATGACTTTTTTTTTTCTTTAAAATATAAATTTTGGGTTTAGTTACTTATGTTACTTCTTAGCAAGCAGTGTATTCTACATACTAACTTCTGATTTTTACTGAAAGCAAATCTTGCGAGCCTGCCTCTACAGAAAATTGTGGAAATAAAGACAGGCTCAAATGTGGGAGGTGATTAAAATTTATGCTGTGCAATGCTGTATGCAAGTATTGAAAGTACAAAAGGCGCCCTGTTCATCTTGAATTGTGTTGATTTGTTTGGTTGTGTGAGAAAGGCACCTCTTAATTTTGAACTGTTTAAACGTGGAAAACAAAAATAGCTACTTTTTTTTTTTTCTCATTTAAAGAAGTACGTCTATTAAAATTCTTGTATGGAGCCAAGCAAAACACTAAATTCACCTCTTCAGGTAACCGTTAAGAGAATTTACCGTGGCAAATGCGTTCAGGCCACTTGACTTTACTCTGAAAAAGTATGCACCTCAAGTAGAACTCTTAAAATTTATGTAGACTTTGAAAAATTTTGACCTTTCCCTTTTATCCTTGTTTCCTATTGTAAAATGAATCTTCAAAGCAAAATCTTAAAAAAACTTATGCTACCTAAAGTAATTACACACTATGATGAGATCTACGGAAAAGCTTAGTAAGAGTTAATAATTCTGTATACAGTAAGAGTTTGTATCTTGCAGTAAAAAGGGGCACAATCCCAGATCAAATGTAAAGAATAAAAGGAAATGTTGAATAGACGTGATCGCTCTTGAGGAAGTACAAACATCCGTTGGAAAATACATCGCTGATACTGTAACTTAAGCACTTAGTCCTGTACAGACCCAAGGGAGACGAGGTGCTGGTGGACTACTATACTTCGGATTTGTCCCAATGGCCTACTTCTCATTTTCTGCAAACCAGGATGTACAAATGTTTCTTGAGTTGGAGCCACATGGGAGTGGTCAGTCTAGCTACGAAACTTGGGTTTGCATCGCATGTAAGCAGCAGGAGATAAATAAGCTACTGCTGTAGCTACAGACTGTCAGATTGTCCTCTATGGACTGTCCAGTTTAGGGGGGTGACACATGTGTGAGGGTGTGCATCTCCTTGCTTGCGGGCCAGTAGAGGAATGCTGAAATTGAAAAGCTTTGAGGTTTTGGGGGGTTTTTTGTTTTCTTTTTTTGTGTGTTTATAGTTGTCCATCTTTTCTGTGTTCGGTTCAGGCTGTTCTCTTCCACGCTGTTTATGCCAGCCCTGAAATTGCAGGAGGACAGTGTGTGTATTGCTTAAAATAAGTAATTCAGGGTAAGACTGCACAGCCCATGAGCAGCTTAGTGCATAGCGGTCTTTTGGCATACAGCATGCTTTATACAGGTAAACTCGTCAGAGGCTTTAGTTACAGGTCTGACAAATCTTTACTAGGTATGTGCGAAGAACGACTTATTTTTTTTTTATCTCAGCAAATTCAGAGAGGTTTTCGCAACAATTATCAGTACGTATACATGTAAACAGGTATTTAAATGTTTAATAGAAAAAAAATGGAAACAAGGTGTCTGCTGTGTTTTTGATGCTCCTGTATGTAGGGAATTAGGAGAAAACAGGAGAATATTTACTGGTAAAATAAGCCAACAAGACATTGCTTAAGTCAGTGTATGATTCTATTCTTTTACAAACTGTCTACATGAAGGTATTTTAGAAGCAAGCCTCAGAGTATGAAGTAATAGTTTCCAGAAAGTGTACCTAAGATGATTAATTAAAATCTTATAAAAATATACAGATAGTTGTTGTGGCTATTTTTGTACACATTTAGAAAAACATTAGTGTGACTTTTCATAGGAAACTTATTTATTTTTTTAACAAGCACACTGTCCTAAATATTAGTAAGTTGCTCACAGACCTGTTCTTATTTCTTTGTGTTGTATATATTTTAACACATACTTATGCTTTTGTATATATTTCATTGTACTGTTTGTTTTCCAAAAGTGATGGAAGAGGCTTATGACCTTTTAAAAAGGAGTGGTGTGAAAGTATTTTACCTTTCTATTGAAAATATGGAGCAAACGCCAAAAAAGTGAGATTACTTTCTGATTTAAGTACTGAAGTTGATTATATTGCTGAGATTATTCCCTGTTTTTTCCATGTTGAGCTGTGATCCTGTTTCTCACTGTAACTCAAGAGAGTTCTCTGTATGGGTTTCTTTATGCTACTAAAAGGAATTTAGGGTTGGAAGGCTCACAGAAGAAAGTTGCAGTTCAGTGGACTGTAGTAAGAATCATTTCACTGAACTCTTCAGTTTATCTGAAGACCGAAGTTAAGTTTCACATCGGTTGGAATGCTTCAGGAACCGTCTTTTTTTCTCTGGGACAAGGTGCTTGCTGTTGCCTGGGTAACAATCCAAGGTGGCTATAATTCATCTCTAGCGATTGGGTTAGCAGTTTACGTACTTTATTTCTCATTTGGTTGAGCAAATAACATATTTGTCAAGATGGCATTTAAGTTGCTATTTTTGTTTTCAGGGGAAGAGTATTTTCTAAATTCTTCTTTATAACTGGGATATTCTGTCTTAGAGCAGTCAGTCTCCAATAATCTTTTGAATTAAATCAGAGTGGCAATCACAAACTTCTCTTCTGAAAATTTGCCTTCTGCGTATTAGTCTTGTTATTCTTGTCAGGCAAGAACAATCCAGAAGGAAAAGAGAAGGCAAAATGTGGGGTTGGTTTGTTTGCTTGTTTTCCCTAGCAGCAACAGTTTTAGTTGTTGGGCAGTAAATTTAACTGTGTTAAGGCTTCTAAAGCTGTCAGAACATTAGCCAAGTTTGGATTGTCTCTTGCTGTTGTTTACCTCTGTTTCTAGCTATGAAGTCTTTATAGTTTACTTCAAATTTCAGAATTATATTGAATTTCATCCACTCATTTTTAATACGTCCAAGGATGGAGATTCCGCACCCCCACTGGGCAACCTGTTCCAGTGTTCAGCTGCCCTCACTGTGTGATTTTTATTATTTTTTTGGGGTCAGGTTTTCCCCATCCCTCCTCTTACACTTGCTCATAACTAACTTGGTGTGGCTTGTGAATGATGCATCTCATCCTGTTGTTATACACTACCCAGAGTCTGGATATGTCTTCTCTATAACAATACAGTAGATAGTGTAAGACAGCAAGTAGATCCTTCCTTAGCTTTTCTTCTCCGTGCTGAGCAAAAATTGCTTCCTGATATTCCTCTTGTATGTAATAGTCCAGCCTCCTAACTATTTTGGTGTGGCCCCTGCTGGTTTCTCTCCACTGTCGTCTGTCTTGAAGGGCTCAAAACTGGGCACAGCAGTCCAGCTGTAGCCTCGTGAGTGCCAGATAAAGAAGAATAATCACTTCCCTTGGTCTGGTTGCTATGCTCTTGCTAGTTCAGCCGGCAGGCTGTTAGCTTTCAGTGCTCTAGGCGGGATGATGCTGCAGCGTGCTCAGTGTGCTGTCCACCAGGAGTTACAGGTTCTGCCCCAAAGCTGCTTGGCAGCGGCTTGGCCCTCAGCCTGCACGGTTGCATGGAGTTCTTGCATTCTAGGTGCGAGCTTTGCATTTGTCTTTGTAATAGGTAAATACAGTCCTTACCAATTTGTCTATACTAACGAACGGGAGCCCTTTGTTTTCGCATCCTGTTGGATCCGGTTTCTGTTTAGATTTATAATGTCTGAAGTCTTGCCAGAATGCACGAGTGAACTTTTCTTTCTTTTAAGTGCACTACAATTTCAGTGCTTCAAGATACTTTTTTCTTTTCTTTCTTCCTCAGACCCTAGCTGGAATCCCTTTACAAGGCATTACCTCACAATATTCCTTGTAGCCTGCAGTCAAACAATATTACAAAGATGAGGAAATGAATTTATCTCCAACTTTTTTCCAGTAAGTTTGCCAGGAGGATGACACTCCTTTTTGACAAGGATTGACTTTTAGTTTATAAGACGGGCATCCAAAATTCACAGGCCTCACAAACCAGAACATGAAACTAGATAACAACTTCATATGCAAATATGTGTTTTGGTGATATTCCTTTAAAGGAGAAAATGAACAGACTTGAAAAATTGATCTTCACAGCTTATGACTAACTGTGGGTGAAGTAGATTTTATGACTGATACTGTGCACTTTTCAAAGACCGACAACAAGCTGTAGTAACAGAGTAGGAAAAAATGCCCTACATGCACTTTTGTTAATCAAAATATTAATCCTTTGGCTAAAAAAATCCCAAACCAACACAGAATTGTTTCTTGCCCCTTCAGACATTTCTGATATGGATATAAGTCTTCTGTTCATAATATATATCCATGTGTGCGTATTGTAGCCATGTTAGTTTTGAACATACGTTTGAAAATAATCTGACTGTTGTATAGCTGAACAAGGATAATAAGATCATGGGATAGCTTTTAAGTGTTTGTTGAAGTTCCAGAAAATATAAGGATATAATACTAAACCTTCGTTGATACAGGTCTTATTTTTTACCCCGAAGTCATAGTCATGAGTATTCAAACTTGCCCATAACTCTCTTAATACTCTCTACTGGTGACAATACCAAGTTCATAGTTTGAACAGTTCAAGAAATATTTCGTCCCTTCAGAAACTTGAGACAGGTTACGAACTCTTTGCAAACTACAGCAGAACAATCTCCATTTGTGATTTGCTTTGGCATCCTTCCTTTGGGACATAAATGTTTCCCTGAGTTGTCAGTGCCAAAAACTGAAGTTTCTGGCAGCTGTTCAACTCTTCTTGGCTTGTGATCTTGGCTCAGTGTCCTCATTCTGTTGAACGTATATATTTAGAAGTGACACTTTGGAATCTCCTCCACTCCACCTTTTGCTTTTTTGCTATTCAGTGGTCATGATCAAGGACGCCGGGATCTCCTTCTCCTCGGTGTAATATCCAAAAAAGTCTGTGCAGTAGTGTTTTACTGTACAGCCACAGGCAAAAGGATCAGGTAACACATTCCCTATGTGTCTCTGAGGTATTAAGCCTTAAATGATTTGCTTACGCTTACTTGAGCTGTCTTGTGTCTAGTGCTAAATGGTGTACCAGAAGTATACATTCTTAGGATGGTTAGACAGTTTCAGAAGCATTGCAACTTTTCATGACCAGCCTGTTGGGGGAGAGGTGGATTTATTCTGCTTATGATCTTTAATCATAAAGACATCTTTATTCATCTTTATTTGCTTCATCGAGCTAAGCAGCGTTCAGAACTAACATTGTTAGATCTCCATACAAATACTCATATTTAAAGATGAATGTATTTCCTCCAGGGTAAAGCCACAGATGGGTTGAGAGTGCTTGTCATCTTCTGGCTAATTAGCTAATTTGGTACACTCATTCCCTCCCCCGCCCACCCTGTTACTTGACCTTAAAATGAAATGTTACTGTTGAGATTAGTTACTCCTCACTATTGCGTTTAGTGATGTGACAACAATATCTTGATTTTATACGTTCATTGTACCAGAACTTTATTATTTTTTGTCATTGATATCACAGCATCCACATACTAGTTTTATGCATTGACCGGCACAGTTTGGCTCATTCCCATTCTTGTTCCTTTTTCTCTTCCTAAAGCGGAGCAATGCTGCCTGGCAATGTTTGCTCTGTGCTTGCGGGATGAAAGAGCAGAAGCATCTCTTTCTATCTGAGAGAAAGCATAACTAAATAGAGGATATATTGAAGTAAACCATTTCTTTAAAAAACTGTCATGTTTCATGGGTGAATAGTGGGCATTATATCATTTATCTTTACAAAATCGTGTGTTATTAAGCGTTTAACATAAGTAGTAATTACTGTTTTCTTCCAATTGCAGTTCATTGCCATGAAAAGGAGGATATGATAGTTTGCCCTATGAAACAGGTTTATATGTGAAATCTGGCAGGTATGTGTATTGGTATGTGTGGTGAGTATGCAAAACAGCACAAAATATAACTAATATCTATTATTTCTTTCTTAAATATTTTTTAACCTGTTGATAATTTAGTTGTATAGCTGAAACATTACTTAAAGTACATGGTTTTGTAATTAAATTTGTAGCAGTTTACATAAAGGGCTATATGGTAACTTGTCTTTAAAGATAAGCTTTTAAAGTTTATGAAAAGACTACGGAATCAATCACTTTTTCTCATCTGTTGGCTCGTCAGTATCCTTGACTACTGTGTTTTGTCTGCTGCTTTGTTCTTTAATTGTGGGTGTTGGATCATTGTTGCAGTGTATTTTTATTTCAGTAACAAGTTGTCTTACTGTGTCTTCAGATACTCTTTGCAATTAGTCATGCTACATACAAATGGAATCATAGAATAGCTTGGTTTGCAAAGGGCCTTAAAAGTTCATCTAATCCAAACCCCCTGCCATAAGCAGGGACATTTTCAACTCGATCAGGTAGAATACTTTCCGATTAAGAGGTATATTCAGAACCGATGAGGTCCATATTGGTTTTTTGGTATCTTCCTGACAAAGCTGGTAATCCAGGTTCTACTTGAATCTCACATATTTAGATTCTCAGTGTAGCCAGAAGGCAGAAGTTCTTGCCCATGGAATATTAAAATAACCTATTGATGTTGATGTATTGATAACTCAATGCAGTATTCGTAAAATTGGTTCCGTTCTCATTTTAATACAGGTAGCACAACGACCTGTGGAATATGAGTGATGACAAACCCTTTTTATGCACTGCCCCTGGATGTGGCCAGGTAATGGTCTGACGTGAAGTTATTAACATTGATCAAATAAAAGTAAAACAATGAAATGTATTTGTAGGGATCGAAGAAAAGAGGATTTATGATAATTGGTAGAAAGCATCTGTGTTTTGCTGAAAAGCAGGTGACAGCAAGAATTTCTAGCATTTTGTATGTTTTTTCAGAAAATGCTATCAATAGAGGAAAAAAAACCTAATTAAATTACCCTTTCTGAGCTGAAAATAATTTAGTTTATTAGCCCTGCTTTATTTGCTTTCACTAAAATAAAACAAATAAATAAACATCCTGATTTGTATCAGGTAACCTGTATTTCTTGGAATATTTCACTGTTAGTGGGGAGCTCATTGTGAATCTTGCTTGTCACAAATCTTCACAGCTATGGTGACTGCGCATATTTAATGCATAATTTTTATGTATGTATATTTTTGTAGCTAGGAAGATGCTAACAGTATGCATAAAACATATTTCAATTCCTATTGTAGTTTTAATTTATTCTGTTAAGTGGCATTAGTAGATAAACAGCTGAATGTGAGCAGAAAAGTAAACGTATTACTGAGTGGTTTAGCAGATGGTTGCTTAAAAGGAGGCCATCTTAATGCTTTAATTTAGTAACCTGAAAAGAAATGAATTTGCATTATCTGCTGCATGAGATGGACATCCCTGCATTCTGTATGTAGAGTTTCTTAAGCTGAATTTTTTCATTATATTACTGCACTTGGATTTATTTGAATTATGAGTTTAAAATATTTTCATTTTAATTCTGAAAATTTAGCTTTTATGATGAGTGGCAGCATTAATGTTATATTAATGGAGTCTACTGTATTTAAAGTGGGAAAGGACTAAGATTTCTTATTATGTCTAATAAGTTCAGAGACATCAAAAGTAACGGAAGAGGACTGCCTTCTCCTAAGCAACATATTTGTCCCCATCCTATTTGAATCTTTTTTCGATGTAAGCTCCGTCAGAAGCGTTTTGGCAACTAAATCTCATAGAAGATGCATCACAGGGCTACAGCAATCCTTGATTCCAGTGAAGGAGAAGAGAGAAGTTCATGTCCCTGAAAAGGCTTCTCCAGACGCCAGCTTATATTGTAGAATAGAGAGAGAGTCAGAATCTGGAGAACCTGTTCCCTCTGAAGGAGTCTGTCCATCACATAGTGAGGACAGAAAGGTGTAGTTAAGTCCCTTAGTGTGATAAAACACCAAAGTTTCTGGATTATGCTGTATCTAGAGATAAGGCACAGGGGTCGTGGAGAGCTGGGCATTTAGAACCCTTAGCAACAGAGTTCTAACCAAAAGCCTGGCCTGTATTAGTCCTTCAGCTATCCTGCGTTTTTAATTTGCCCCTCAGCTCCACACATCCATGTCCTTTCTCACAGAAATATTCTGGCTGACTGTACCCTGAAGTCAACGAAGCTTTCCGTGTTGTTTTCCGAGAGATGGCACTTCATGTGTCTGTTATGAGATATACGTGGAGTGACTTAAATTATTGAGGAATAATCAGAAACATAATTTGGGACTCCGGTATTCACAAAGAAGGATTTCAATATTTTGTAAAATGTGTTCTTTTTAGGAAAGCTACATTTTGGGAAAATTTTTTAGATTATCTCAATTGAAACACTAACTTTACCCACAATCCATAGCAAATTTCAAGTTAGTAAAAGTAAGAATATCTATTTTATAGTACCTAGCTTGTCTGCTTACTCCTTTTTTTTTAATCGAATGTACGCCCATTTGTGGGGAGTATGCACAAAACTGGCATACATCTGAAAACTTAAGATATTTTTAAAATGCTGATAGGTTTAGTTAATTCACAGGTTTTGAGTTGTCTGACATTTGTTGCGGTGTTTTCCATTCTATCTGCCTCTTAGGAAGTAAATGGTCGGGGGCAGGAACTATACTTTTTGGTTTTGCACTATTAAATACAGTGAAATCTGTGTCTGCGATTACAGATCAATTGTGATTACTGTGGTAATACACAAAATACAGAAATCAAATCGTGGTAATCAATTACTAAACATTGTCAAGATCCATTAGTATAGCAAGCGGCTGTTTGCTAATGGTTGATGATGTCTGCAGTGCTTGGAAGTTTTATCTTGGACTTTTGATGAATGCAGGTACTTGTACTATCATTTCCATGGTATCGTTGCTATTTAGTTAGTATGAACATTGTTTGAGTTTTGTAATATTTCTGCTTGGTACTGTTGAGCAAAGAAAAGACATCTCTGTCTAAGAGGGTTGTCTTTTAACATAGTAATGACAGTTTTATGTATTGCAAAAATTACTTTCTGTGGAATTGCATTACTTTATTCACACTCAAAATTACAACTGTTTCTTAAAACTTTCTGCTGCAGCGTTTTACCAATGAGGATCATTTGGCTGTCCATAAGCATAAACATGAGATGACACTGAAATTTGGTCCGGCTCGTAATGATAGTGTCATTGTGGCTGGTTAGTATATACTTTTATAACTAGTTTATTCACTCTTCTGCTGGAATGGTCATACATTTAATGTATTTTCTGTACATAATGCATAGACTTATGATAAGAGAATATGAAACATTCTTCACTATAGTTGTCTGCAGTGTGTGCTTGGGCAATATTTTCATACAGAATTAGCTTCTGTCAGAATTTGAAGCACTATTTTTCTCCATAAGTAATGTTTATTTGGATCTGATACATAACCTAAGCATTTTTCAGTTATCAATGCTTTAATAATTGATTAAATTATGTAATAAGCATTCAGTAAGAACACACACTAATAAAGGCTATGTCTAACAGGAGCTGTAACTAGATTAAACTGTATTTCAGTTTTAATTATTCGTTGATATTGCTTGTCTCTTAAATTTTAAAATATGGAATGTTTTTTACATGTTATGGTGACATTAGAAGAATGAGTTGATAATTACTATACTTTAAGTGGGATAGTAAAAGAAAGAAAAAACCCCTTTGTTTCAGCTTAAATTCAAAACACTTTGCTGTGTTTCCACCTCTGAATTCATGGTATACCCTTGGTGAGTTGTAACGAACTTTTTTTATTTGTCTGGAATCGGAAGTAATTGGTGATTGATGATTGATTGCAATATAAATTTTAAAGTTCTTGAATGAAGATAGCACGTGCTAATTATTCTAAAGTTATAATCAGACTGGCTTTGGGGGTTTTTTTTCAGTGGTGGAGCAGCCTAAGTAAATTTCACAAAGGCTTTCAGATGTTTTCCAAATTTAATAATAGGTGGCTAATTTGTTAGGACAAGCAGATAAAAAAAAATCCTTACTCTTAAAGCAGCAGTCATACATTTTTGGTATTCTAAATGTGATCCTCGGCAATAAGGAAGGGGACATGTCAGATAATCAGGTGCTCGAGAATAAAACCATGGCCTTGTCTGTCTCTTTGCAGCCACGTTCCAGTGTATGAACTGTTAGTCATGAATGCCAGCTTATGTTAGTAAGGTGCACATAATACCACTTTATAATATTTTAAGTACAGGTAATTTTGTAGCAAACGTGGTTAATTTTGATCTGGTAATGATAGTGAAATAATGGCAATTTATGTAGTACCAAAAACTTCATTAAGACTTTTCTGAAATTGCTTCATGCAGTAGTCGCCCAGATACCAGAAGTGTTACGATTCCAGCTTGACTATAGAGGCATCGTCGGAGTCAATATGATCTTGTGTATAGTATCACACTTCCTTTTAGAAGTTCCACACCCTTGAAAATAATCACTACTGTTTTCACAATATGAAAAGAAAGGAGCAAACCGGCCTTCGTGTAGGTCTTATCTTTATTTGGAAATAGAGCCTGCTTGCTCACTAAGTGATCTGCTCTGCTAGACTCCACACTTGAGAGTAGCTCCCTCTGGTTTCTGGACACAGAAGAAATGCTTTGAATACCCTCCCAAAATTCTTAAGGGGCTGCCCGGTTTGCCAGCTTGAGTTCCTTGTCTCCAGCAGGTGGAGTATGCCTTCTGGCTGGCCTCCCTGCAAGCCAGAAAGGAGCTGCTGACAAGGCATAAGAGTTCTTAAGCGCGTTGCTGCTTTCTGCTTGCTTTTATTCTGAAAAATATTTAGGATCAGTAGGTTCATAAATGGTATTTTTAAAATAAAATTGTGGGGGTTTTTTATACGCTTCGTTTCAGATCAGACACCAACACCAACTCGATTCTTGAAGAACTGTGAAGAAGTGGGCTTATTCAATGAATTAGCAAGTCCTTTTGAAAATGAGTTTAAAAAGGCTTCTGAAGATGACATTAAAAAAGTATGTTCAAAAACTTTGTCTTCTCAGACCTTCTACTTTTTTCATGTCAGAAATTCCACTTAAAGAGAGTAAACTTTGGATTTATGTATTGCCTCCTAAGCTACATCAATAATCATTTGCCAGCTGCTTATATATGTTGTATGGAGAGAATACAAATCTAAGATTACTCCCCTGAAGATTAGTTTACCTGATTCATTTTAGGTAGTTAGCATGGTCAATGAGACACATTGACTTCATCTTAATTTTTAAAGTATCTAGTTTGTATTGTTGAAGTTAATCGTTAGCTTTGAGCAAAATTTCATTAGGCCCTGAAGAAGCAAAAAATAAATTTGAAAAGTAAAGAGTTTTTACAGAAAGAAAAAAACATTTGTAAGAAACCCTTGTGAAAAGACAAGTATGTGAACACTGATTATTTTGGTTAGTTTTAAAATACCAATGTTATTATAAGAATCAATAGTAATGATATGAGAATTAAGTAGTGACTAAATTTAAATAAGCGTCAGTAATTTGGTTATAATTATATTCACTATGTGTTGAAATCACTTTTGCCTAGAAATTATTGATCCCAACCTGAATGTCAACTTTTTTAATGTACAGTTTGAAGTAATATAAGAAAAATATGAACTGTATCTGTTTAGCAACTTCATGTTTTTATGAGGAACTTCCCACACTTTTAAGGGTGTTTTCTTCTATTTATTTTAGTACTTCCCAGTCATAACTAATTAGGGGCCCAAACACTTCTGCAAATGGAAAGTTTTGTTCAATTACACTTTTAAGTAATTTTGCATTTGACTGATAACCTGGTTGACTTCCACAGGCAGTGATAAAAAAATAGGTGTTTTTATATTCATATATAAAGGTTTTACAGAATTATTATCAGCGTTTTCTTTGCCTCAGTAAAGATTTTGATAGGTGCTTGTGAATAGGATGGATTATGAAGGCTGACAAAGCCTCACCCTTGCTTTGTTACTGCACCTGTACCAAATCATGATTGGTTTAAGTTTTTTTTTTAATTGGGGCATATTAACTGTTCTTAAAACACTACATATGCTAACACTGATTCTGGGTTTACTAATGCTGTATTTTCTGTGTAATTCACCACTGCCTTGGGGGAAATATAGGAATTGCAAAATATTTTAAACATTTTGTTTAATTGATATTAATTTTCCNACAATTTTTTTAATTGATACTAATTTTCCAAGCTGCCCTCTGTTTTGAGAAAAAACACAGTCCTGCCATATCTTTGGTTGATAGTATACATAAACAATTGTGGCAAGGGGTGGAAAAAATTACCATAATAGCACACTTCCTAAGGGATTGATGGTTTAGGTTTTTTTCTGTAGTATGTTATATTCATATGTGGTGTGAGAAGGAATTGCACTTTTAACAATCTTCCCTACCCGTTAGTAATGTATTTTGTAGGAAAACTAGGAATTGGATTGAAAAAAAAAACATTTGGAAGAATGTAAATAGATGATGAGCTTTGTGTGGGAAGTTTCTTCCAAAAGTATTTGGGTAGCAGATAGACACAAGTATAGGCTTTCAAATCTATAGTATTGCTTTAATTATTTTTGTAACTTAATTTCTTTGTGGCATTTCAGATGTCCTGGTGGATTTTATCTGTGCAGTAGTGTAAAACTTGTTTTTTCAATAATTATTTGCTGTAATAAGTTTGAAATGAATTGTCCGCAGTAGCTTTCTTAATTTGGAAATGTAGTTGTGATTTTGCGCGTTGTGGTATGTGATATAACTCTCTTAACTATAATTTTTCGGTGTAGCGTAGTCATCCCTCAGCTGTAATCTTCCTGTGACTCTTGGGAAAGGAAAACTTGAGTGTTTTTTTAATTCTGAGGAAGCAAATACTTAGTCTGACATTGGTGTTGAAAGACAGAGTGTTACCGAAGATTAGTATTCATGCAGATGCTGGAAAAATAGCCTTGACGGGTAACGCATCTGCATCAAGCTCTTCTAAACGTCAGCACCTCCCTCTTGTTATAAAGCTGATACTTCTCTTTAGTTGCTTATGTTTTTCTTGTGTATTTTAATTTTTTTAGAGATTGAGTAATTTTGTTTTACACTGGTGCTCTTAGATGCCTCTAGATCTGTCTCCTCTGGCAACACCAATTATAAGAAATAAAATTGAAGAACCTTCCGTTGTAGAGACAACTCATCAAGATAGTCCTTTACCTCATCCGGAGTCTACTACCAATGATGAAAAGGTCAGAAGCCTTTTATTTTTATTTTTTTTCTGTTTGGAATTAATTTTTCAGATATTTTGATGATCTGTACGTTTATTGTACATAATGATAGCCACACTACTTAACTAGTTGAAAGGAAAAGACTTTTCATTGTCCATATTCCTGTGGGTATGTACTTAATTTGTTCAATTCTTTACTTAGCTTTGCTCACAGCAATTATTTCTTTGCCTCACACTGGCCATCCAGTAAAGACCGAAAGAAAATCAAATTTAGTATGCATGCTGTGTTAGAAAAGTCTAAAGGGTCTCTTTGTTCTGTTTTATGCATTATAATTTCTAAGAAAGTGTTCAGTTTCTTTTGGTTGTTATTTTTTTAAATGTCATCAACAATTTGAGACTCTTCATGTGCACATTTTTATGTTTATCCTATGTTTCACCATAAAGAGTTTTGTAGAACAGCAAAGGATGTTCTACAAAAATGTATAGGGGTGAATGGGCTGTCTTTCAAAGCTAAGCACCGGGTAATTTTGTTTCAAATTTTATACTTTTTGGGCTACAGCAATATGCTTAAAAGTGATCTCAGGTATTTGCTTGTTTAGTGCTTACTTCAGTGCTCGTAGGATACTGAGGTATTGTCTGTCAGGAGAGGATGTTGCAGTCAAATCAGTTTTAGAACTATTGCTCTAAAGAACGAATACATGGTTTAATAAAATGATAACTTTGGTAAGTGGCTTGCTCTGTTTTCATCATGTAGAATTCTCTTGAACACAAAACAAAGCAAAATGAATGACATAATTTATTTCTAGTTCTACATCAATAGATAAAAATATTAGGAGTAGAACATAACAAAGCAATATGGTTGCTCTAGTCAGTCTCTTTTCTATCTGCATCTTCAGGGGGCAGTCTACTTTTAAGGGACTTAGCTACCTGCCTCTTAGCAGGATTTTTCAGGCTCTCAGGGTAATTCATGTTGGATGGGACCGCAGGAAGTTCCTGGTCCAACTTCACCCCCAAAGCAGGGGTTAGCTCTCAGATCAGACCAAGTTACTCGGGGCTTTACGCAGTCTGGTCTTGAACCATCTGAGGAGGGACGGGGGCCGCGCAGCCCCTCAGTGCAACCTGCTCCAGTGCCAGGCTCTCCTTGTGGTGGAAGTGGTTTTCTTTGGATCCAGTCTGAACCTCTCTGGTTTCAACTTGCACCCCTTCTCTTACCCTGCCAGCAGGCACTAGTGTGAGCATAAAGTGTATGGCAGAAACTTGAGAGTTTCAACTCAGACTTGTCTTTACAAAGCTTCACTGAGTTTTATTAGTTAACAAGAATGAGTAATCCTAGGTAATCAAGGCAATCATGTAGTCAAAAATAGTAAAAGTAGTTTAAAGGAGTATGTGTAAAGAGCTGCTTAGATTAAGCAAATTGTAGTCCAAATCTGAAGTCTTCTTTATTTCATTTCTTCTTTATTTCAGAGGTTAGTTTTTTCCTCTGCAGATACTTATTCCAAGTAATCTAATTTTGGCAGGAGATAATGTTCATATCTTTATACAGTAGTGGTTCAGTATCTCATTAGCATCACTACAAGTGAAAACTATATCTCAGTGCTCGGCAGTACTTACAAACTTTTCTCATTCATGATGTAATTTCAGTGTTGTCACTGTCACAGTGCTGAAGCGAAAAGCTGCTGCTCAATGCTGTTCTGATGTTTGATTGTAGAGCCAAGCTGAGCGAGGGTGAGGGTGCTGCTGCTGAACGTGCCCTGCAGAAGTTGAGAAATGTGAGCAGAGTGTTGCTGTCTTCTCAGTTAGATTTTTATATTCTCCTTCTACAGCTGTAATGAAGGAGGGAAGGTGGTTTTGTTTTTTCTCAGGGCATAGTTGGTTTTAAAATATATTTCACTGGTTGAATGTATTTTAGTAGCCTTAAATGGTTACAGCCTGTTAATGTATGTGCAAGTTGTAGTTGTCAAAGGAATGTCTTAGGGACTCTTGAAAATATTATTCTAATTCTTTTCGAAGAGTTTCACTAAAAGTCGATATTCTGCTTTGAATAGACCAAGATATCATTGGAAGTATATAAAGCCTTTTAGCCTCAAAATAATAAGCAAATGAAACCTAAGTTATTCTTTGAGAGCTTTCAAATTCATTCTAGTTGCTGATTAATAGTGCTTTGGAGAGCGAACCTCGGCAGTTTCGCAACTTGCTTAGTCAGATAGCTAATTGCCTAACCTAGTTATTTTTAAATGAATTGTTTTCTTATGGTAATAATCAATTACAGTATTAGTTCTGGCCGTCTATGTTTCTTGTAAAAAGAATTCTGTGTATTCATTGATGGCATTAGGAAATTTTTACATGATACCTGCAAATAAGCATCTCTGAAAACACTTCTTAAATAAAGTAACTATCTTCTTCTGTAAAATATTTTCCATATCAGTGGGTTTTAGTTTCAAGAATAAAAGAATTGGAGACGTCCTTTCAATAAGTCTCTAATATCTTTGAATAACCTTAAACTTCTTTCTTGTAAAGGTGGGTAAATGTAAGATCACTTTGATTTAATCTCATGATTGCAAATTCATCTCTATTTTTCTCATTCTTTAGCAGAATATATTTACAAAGTATTTTATTTGAGATAAAATTTATACTTCATTAGTGAAATGCTTTGACCAATTAGTATCTTTGTCAGACTGGTGTGCCTATGGTTTTGTTTTTATATGCTAATAAAATGTCAATTTCCTTTAGATCCTTGGATCTGCAGCTTGTGTTATTGCCACATAGTTGCAGTAACTAGCACATGTATGTGTTTTTCAGGGTGTAAGTTAGTGTAAGGAGTGAAGAGGAAGTTGAAAATACTTTGTTTTCAACTGTATAAACACACTTGTCAGTAAATGTGTTACTCCTGCAGTGGTCGATCTTTTCTGATCTTCTAAACAGAGCGCAAACGCTGTCTTTAATAACACACAGAAATAATTCTGTGCATGTGAGGTTTCTATTTTCAGAATGTTACAGTTTTATTTCAGAGTTTTGTACATTAATCTTCTGACCGTTGCTGAAAGCTGGTTTCCACAGAGCACTTTGTCTAAAAGTTGCAAATCACCTTTTTTCTAGTAGGGGATCAAGCCAGGGAGAGACCCGGTTTTACAGTCAGTATTTATTTGAGCACCGGTTAATTAAGCTGCTGTTATTAATAGCCAATAGGTATTCTTGGAATGCCATAGCTTTCTCGTACATGGCTGCAACAGCAGTTGGGAGGCCAGTCCCAGCTGCCTGCCCGGAGGTGGACGGTTGTACTGACGTGCCAGAGACTTCCAGGGAGGTGTTCACAGAGTGTTTGAGGTCAGGTTGGATGGGGCTCTGAGCACCCTGATCTAGTGAAAGATGTCCCTACCCATGGCAGAAGGGTTGGACTGAGGTGATCTTTAAAGGTTGCTTCCAACTCCAGCCATTCTGTGGAGGTCCTTCAAGGGGTCCATTCTTTCATCAAGCGTATACATAATGCATTAGTCTTTGTTTGCATGTAGCAGCCACCTACACCTTGGAAGTTGTCTGGATTGTACAGCATGTTTGTGCTAGCATAGAGATTGAGCTGGTGGTGTGAGTTTATGATTTGTTGCAGATTTGACAGGGACAGTTTTCTCTGGAGCTTATCCGTTCTTGGGAGACTTCCACACACTCAGCCTCTCAGCACTTCTTTTCTTGGCCTGCTGTATTTTGGTAGCTATTTCTCCATCCACACACAGAGATACTTAAAGAAGCTATACAAACTTACACAAACCCATGCAGAAGGGGCATTGTTGTTACTGAGAAAGTGTGAATATCTGGTTAGTTTAGATTTTTACTTTAAGGCTAGGTATGTGTCTCCATGGCTGCTGTTAGCCAGCTGTCTCTTCCCTCCTTTTCATGGAAATTAGAATTACTTTGCCATGGCTGTTTATTCTGTGGTGTTCATGTATCTACATTTATATTTATGCCTATACTTTACATATATATTGTGTGTGCCACATATGAACATGTTTCGGATAAAAGGAAGAACAAGAAAAAGAACTTACATGTCTGTGGCTGTTAGGGGCAAACAGGGGTGTTCCTCTGTCAGATCCCTACCATGGGAATGAACTTTCTAGTGGCTCCTTGCTCACAGTAACAAGACACATAAAAGCAGCAAACAGCAGGCAGGAAAGAGTGAAGCTGAAACCAGTGAAGAATAGCACAATATTACTTTCTGAATTGACTGTTGCCAAAAGATTATCAGGGCAAGCGTTCTCTCCGTATACCTTCCTCTAATCTCACATAGTCAAGCACTTCAGTCTTTGTTTTCCCTGTGGCTCTTCTTACTGAGTGAGATCTGTATAGCTGTTACACCAAATTCCTTATTTGCAAAGGAGTGCTTAATCCTGTCCTAAGAATATGCCTTAGTCAGCTCTTCCAATTTTTTTTTTCCCAGTTTCTGCAATTCCATACTGGATGTTTTGTTCTTTTGAATGAATGCTGGTGTGTAATTCTACGTCCTGTGTTCAAACATTACAACACTTATAAATACACCAGATTGGTACTAAAGAAAAAATTCTTGCTTTCCTCAGTACACTGTCATTCTCCAGAAACTCTCATTCGCTGTAAATAGTCTTTTAGGTCACTTGGGCAAAAGCCTAAATGAACTAATGAAACCCTCATGACCAGTTTAACCTCTGCGCTTTTGAAGGCAGAAAATGTCATCATCCAAAGTCCTTCTTTTTTAAAGTCCACTTATAGTTCTATGAAGTGCTCAGAGGAGCACACGCATTTTGCATTGGATGTATAAGAAGAAAAACAACCTGTAAGACAGCTGAGACTTTACTACTTAAAGCTTTGTGGATGAGTTTTAAAAACTTAAGCTTAATACAGAGCCTATATGATGCAAGAATGAGATGTTCTCTTTGAATTACGGTTTAACAGCAGAGCAACTAAAGTCTGCTGGTCTTAAGATGTAGTTTTATGTGCCACTGATTGCAGTAGCTACTGTCAAAGGAATAAATAACTGGGAAAAATGCTGTCTGAAGCTAAATCCTGTCTGAAGTCTGACAATATCAAGGGTTTCCTGAGGGGGAAGACGTTGGTTACAGTAAGACATTTCTAGGTTTTCAGAAACAGCAAATTCAAGTGCTAACTGATAATGTACTCTACCTGACTGCTAAGCTAAGAATTAATGTCAATTCTGTCTAGTATTTACTTGCAGCTAAGGAAATTTCATTTCTGTGCTCAAATAATTTCTTCTGCTTTAGGATATGCATATACTTTGCCAAGCTGTGGATGTAACATCCAAGTATTTTTAACTTAGTAGCACTCTGAGAAGTACATGGTAAGGCATAAAGGCTTAAAAAAAAGACAGATTTTTTTTTTCCTGTTTCACTGAACCATAAAACTCTTGTTTCAGTTTAAGTCCAGAATAATGGACTGAAACTGAATGTACATAAGGACACCATAAAATGTTTTCCTTGTTCAGAGTATGTGTAGACACGATGGTGCTGATAGGACCGTGTGTTTCTTGGCAAAAAAACCCCAGCCTTAATACCTGATGAAACCTGAATTATAAGTAATGGTAGCCTTAACATAAATTGGGCCAGGGTTTGTCATAAAACTAAAATCACTGTCGTTGGAACAGTTTTACTTTAGTTTAAATGATTTATCCAAAGGGGGGGTTTTTTGATGTTTTTAATTGTATAACTGATTCTACTTGCATAATGTTATAGAAATTCGGATTTGTTCCATCAAACTGTGCTCATTTAAGTTGGAATTAATGCTCTATACTTGTATTTTACAAACTGATGAGTCTTTCTTTTTCCTCAGGAAGTGTCACTGCAGCAGACAGCACAGCCTACATCAACAATAGTTCGTCCAGCATCGCTACAGGTTCCTAATGTACTGCTTACGAGTTCCGACTCAAGTGTTATTATTCAGCAGGCAATACCATCACCAACGTCTAGTACTGTTATTACCCAGGCTCCATCCTCTAACAGACCAATAGTGTAAGTTACATAAATCTTAGTAAAATGTTTTCTTGCAGAATTTAAAAATATTTAGTCTTGTTTACTTTCAGTTAATGTACAAATTTGAGGTGCTTTGGTGTAATGTGGTGCTTTACTACATATAAAACATACAACTTTCACTACACGTGAAATATAATTCCATGTTCTCCACATCACTAAGTTCATATTTTTGATCTCCAAATAAATGCTACATTACAACTGTTAGCAAACAGATTTAAAATAATGTGTAAACTTGTTCTCTTCTGGATAAGTTTTCTTTTATATAGTTCATTCCTTTTTCAGTCCAGTTCCAGGTCCTTTTCCTCTGCTGTTACATCTTCCTAATGGACAAACCATGCCTGTTGCTATTCCTGCATCTATCACAAATTCTAATGTGCATGTCCCTGCTGCAGTTCCAGTAAGTAAGCATGATGCTATATTAATTTGAAAGTGGAGCAGATGTGCATAAGTGCAGCATAGAACGTAGTTTTAAGCAGCTTGATAGCTGTTTTGGCTTCAGAGGGTAGTGCTGTCATATGCTCTCTGTTATGATAACATACTCAGGTTTTCTTCATTTTTATACTTTATCTGGTCAGCTTGTTAGACCTGTCACCATGGTGCCTAGTATCCCAGGAATCCCAGGGCCTTCCTCCCCACAGCCAGTGCAGTCTGAGGCTAAATTGGTAAGTGAAAAACTCCATTATTCCTCAAGAAGAGTAACTTGAGAAATTAATTACGTTCTATTGCTTTTTAAAACAGCTTTAGGTTTCTTTTGTCAGTCTAAATTCTGCAAGTACAAATTTAATAAAAATAGAAAAATAACAGGTGCGTTTATTTTACAGTTATTTCAAATTCCAGTCTGTGTTAGTTCTGTTGTTAATGGTAATTTTGATCTCATTTTCAATCAGTCTTTTAAATGAACTAGGTTTTTAACTAAACTCCTTCTTGGTCCTTGTATTGGAGGACAGGAAATGTTAGTTGGAAGAAAGACAAGATTATTAGCATGTTAACAGTGAACATCACCTTCAGAGAAGCAAAATATGTTTCCTCCCAAAGGATATGGTACTTCTTGAAAAAACTAGGGAAATAAAGTTTTTTTTAATGATGTTTTCAGAATCTCAACTGAGTATGGTCCATTTGACAAGAGGTTTGTAATTAGATATGTGTTACTGAGATACTTAAGAAATTGTTTTGTGTGGGGGTTGTTTCTATTGTCAGAGCGGTTTTGGGTTGTTTTGCTTTTCTTTTAAATATTAGTGATCCAGTGATGGTGGTAGTTTGAATTAATCATCACTTTCTTGAAAATATTTCTGCAACATTAGGTAGTTCCTTCTCTGTTTTTGCTGTCTTGTTTGTTTGTTCCAGCTGTTCTAAAATGATGGAAAAACTATTATTAAACAATAATTAACCCATTTATGTATTTACAAGATTCCTGTGTAAACGGTATCTGTCTTGTGAAGCAATGTTCCTCTTCTGACTCTTACTTTGTGCTTAAAAAAGAATCAGGAAAAACAGATAAAATATATTTTTGTACATCAGTGTTGGTAAGTGGGAAGATGTCCATAACATCCTTTGGTATTTCATTTCCCGTGACCTAAACCTGTGGACTTTATTTCCTTACCTGTATGCTCCTCTCAAACCACAATATGAACAACAGTGAGTTTGGGAATACAGATTATTCTGCTGTCTGGAGTAGTGGAATTCCAGTATAGTGGGCACACTCTTAAGCATATTGCTGAGTGATTTTGCTTTTACAAAGCTTTAAAGGGGGGAACGAAATACATGTATGTGGTGAAGACTTTGATGTCACGTTGGAACAAGCAGTCAGTCGGATGCGAAGAAGAACAAAGATCATTAGACTTAAAATTTAACAGTCTCATTAGGCTTCTCGTTAGAATTTAGCAAATATATGCACTTCAGTGATTGCTTTTTTTTAAGTGAGATTGTAAAAAGGGTATTTGCAGTATTTCTTCTTTCTTGTCGCTTAATACAAAGCATGAACAGAATTCAAGAATATCAGAATTACGTACATTTCTTATGCTCATTTACTTTTATATAGTGCCTATTCACAAAAATAAAAAACTTAATTTCTTATCAATCCCAAAGTAAAAGCAATTTAATGAGAAACTTCATGTTTATGTAGAAAAGCTTCCAAAAGGAAGACTAACTCACTAGGCCATGTGATGCACTGTTGGCAGATATATGATGGTTTATCAACTGTGAAGTTCCATTTAATTTTTAAAATTTAAGTCTTTGTGATGCCAAATCCTTTCTTTTTCATGTATCTCTTGAAAATAATTTTGCTTACATACTGAATTCTGCAAAGGTATCAGGTTTATTTTTCACTTGTGTTCCTGGTAAAGCCATCAGAAGACTTAATATTTAGTTTTACAGCTACTTGTTTGCTTTTTATTTCATTAAGAGTTCACATTCAAAGTTGAAACGTAAGCGATTACACTGGAATTTAATAAGTGAATAGTGCATGTTTAATGACAGCATGTTTCATCTAGTAATAGGATATTGCAATTTGCGGATTTATTGGTATGTTTAGGTTAGCAGAACACTGGGAACACTTTCTGGTCCTTTTGCCCACCGTGTTTCTGCTTCGTGTTGGGGTGAAGCCTGGCAGCCCAGTATTCCTACTGTCTTCTGGGCAGAAAGCTGGATGAAGGGGCAAAGCTGTGATGTTCCCTTGTCAACAAGGAAGGCCCAGGAGTCAGGATTTTTATAAATCTCTGGGATTTTTGTTGCTTTGTTTTATTTGTTATTTATTATTTGGAGAAATTTTTCCTTATTCTTGATAGACAGACCTTGCAGTCTAATGGATCTTTTCATATTGCATTATAAAATGTAGAAATAAGAATATGTAGCGAGTGTAAAAAATATGCTCAAATAGTTTCCTAACACTGCAACTATTCCTCAGATATTAAAGGAAATTTGGTAGTGGATGGGATGCAAAATTTGGAAAGTTAATGTGTTTTTCTCCAGAGGTTTTTGTCATGCATGCTTTTGGCTATCTGAATCTTTCTTTCAGTCAAAGACCAGACTTTCCTAATACAGTATGCTGCATTTTCTGTTGTCATATGTATGACAATACTATTGCAAGGTATTTTTCATTGACACACATCTACCTACTTCAGAGGTTGAGTAAAATTCTTTAACTGTTTGCAGCAACTTTGTCACTTTAGGATGCAGATCTGTCCTGTGCAGAAGGCACAGCTCCGTATGTTTTGGATTAAATACCTGTCACAAACCAAGGCAGGAACCAGGGACTTCCCTTTGTTTGTGCTTTTTGCCTTTCTTTACCGAGGCTGTTTCTGCAGTTCATTTCTTGCATGAGATTTCGAGGAACTAGTGTATTTTAGAGTTTTGTGCTCTGATTTCATTGCTCATCTCAATCATTCATTTCTTTTACCTGTTTTCAAAAGACTACTGTTGTGTAGACTTCTTTTTTTTTTTTAAGTGAAGGTGGGAACTAATTTGAGAAAAATCAAATTAGAGATTGTAGTGCCATTATTTCCTAATCCTATGGAGTTGAATTATTTAAATGTGGATTTGCAGAACTTAATTTCTCTATTTTTATTGATGTGAAAATAACGTACTTTTCTTCTTTTTTGATTAATAGCTGTTGTTTCCTTATGAGTTGTATATACCAAATTATACCTAGAGCATCATATATTTCTTTATATAAAATAATGAATGAACTTTAGTAAAACGAACTGACATTTTGATTTCTAAGAGCTGAAGCTTAAAATAATTGGCAGAAGACGTCTTTGGTAATGAGCGTTGGATGCCTTCCTATAGCACAATTAAATTTTTTCTTCGGCTGTCCTAAAAGTCTTAAAATCCTTTAAAGATAAGGGAACTAATATACTTGCTGGGTATTTTTTTTTCCCCCCACTGTGGACAGCTTTTGGAGACTTTTTTTCAGTTCATAAACAAGCTCTGTTACGACATTTGAAAGTGGTTTTAGATTAGACCATCCAAGCTTAATGCATAATAATCAGAACTGTGTATTTATTTCTCTACTTGATAAAGTTTTCAATCTAAAGTGTCAGACTCCTTCACCATGGCGGTTTTGGTTATTCATGTGAAGCAAGTTACCGAGGTGTCATTTATAGAATTGTTAGTTCTTTGCTGAAACGCTCTTTTCCCTGGTTACCATTAAAGTTGCCTGACGCTAAATGGTCACCTGAATTCTGTAGAGTGACAGTTGGGTGTGAGAACAGGTTCGTTCCACAGTGCAACAGTTAGGTGTGAAAACAGGTTCACCGAGTGAAATAGCAAGTAGAAAAATACATACCGACTGTGAGGAATAATGACTGGGAGGGGAAAAAAAATGTTGTAAAAAATGAAAAAATTGGCTATGCAGTGAGCCAACTCCTTAGAATTGGTGACATTAATGCAGGAGGCTTTCAACCGAAAAAGCAGAAATTTAGTGGAAGACTGTGTTAAGCACAATCTTAGTGTCTGCTTCAGCACTGAAACATACAGTGCTCTATATGTTTCAGTGCTCTGGGATAATTACGTAAAATTAGACTGCACTTTAATTTTATTGTCCAATATCGAAGTTACTGTAGTGAACATGACCTGTGAAAGGCATTGTGCCTATATTGCATATTCTTGGATCCTTTTTCTCATATTGCTTGTAGAACTGAAGGGAAGTATGACTAGCGATTTTATTCAGACAAAGGCTGACTTTTACTGCTATTCTTTCGAAAGTATCCTTGTATCTGTACTGAGAACGGCACTCAATAAGATTAGAAATAAGTTTCGGATTTCTGTAGCACACTTAATAGAAACTGTCAGTTCTTCTGATGACTCCATATTTGTTGTTATGCTAAAGAAACTAACTTCCACAAACTTAGGTAAAATCAAATGCATGAGTCAGTTTTGCGTTATTTTAGAGGCTTAGAAGTAGGCGCAGTAGCTGTGTGCTGTGGTTTAACCCCAGCCAGCGACTCAGCACCACGCAGCTGCTGCCTCACTATCCCCTGGTGGGATGGGGGTGAAAATTGGAAGGGTAAAAGTCGGAAAACTTGTGGGTTGAGATAAAGACAGTTTAATAAGAAAAGCAAAAGCTGTGCACGCAAGCAAAGCAAAACAAGGAATTAATTCACTGCTTCCCACGGGCAGGCAGGTGTTCAGCCTTCCCCAGGAGAGCAGGGCTCCATCCGGCGTAAGGGCTACTTGGGAAGACAAATGCCATAACTCTAAACATCCCCCCCTTCCTCTTTCTTCCCCCAGCTTTATATGTTGAGCATGACACCACATGGTACGGAATATCCCTCTGGTCAGCTGGGAGCTCCCTTCCTTCTTGTTGGCAGACCAGTAGGAGAAGCTGGAAAGTCCTTGACTGCTTAGCAACAACTAAAATATTAGTATGTTACCGACATTATTCTCACTCTAAGTCCAAAACATGGCACTGTACCAGCTGCTAGTAAGAAAATTAACTCTATCCCAGCTAAAACCAGGACACTGTATTTAAAAACAAAAAACCCCAAACAAACAAACAAAAAACCCAAACTTCCTCACTAAGATAAGGATGCATGATTCTAAATATTACAGAATTGCTCCTGATCTTTTTTTGGGAGGATCTGTAATTGTATGCTTGCTTTATATGAAATGTGAGCCATGAGTTTCTCCTAGTTGTTAAAACATCCTTTTTTTGAGTGTGCAGCTTGTGGATGCAAACTTAATGTTCAGACCCTTCTGCGTGGATTGCAGAAGTTTCCAAAGAACTTTAAAAATAGCTTGTAACACGGAGTGTCTCCCTCCGTCTCCTCCTATCCATATAACACCTTTTGTCACAATCTGAGAAATACCTTGCACGCAGTGGGCAGCCAGTAGACTTTCTGCAGGAGGTTTCTACCGAGAAGTGACAAAGGGCAGCTTGGCAAATGTTCAGAAACCGACATTAACTTGCTGGAGCCCGGCATGGGACCTTGTGTTCAGCAGAATTCTTCTGACCTGTCTCTCTGCATGCCGAGCTCATCAGCAAACACCTAATGAGCCTACTCTAAAGAAACAGACCCTCTCACAACCTACTTCATTTTCATATGTTCTCTGGGGGTGGAGAGACAAGACTTCATAAGGACTGATGATGCTGCAAAGACCACAATAATGATAATTAACTTGCTGAATTTAGAAGATTATGCTGTTAATTAGTTGCAAAATAAAGATAAGTAATAGAGCAGCAGATGGTAGGATAACACCCAGGAGAAGGAGGGTTATTACTCTGATGAGCTTTTGTGGCAGATATGAAATATGGATCTGAGTTTTTCACAAATTGTTTCTGGAGAATATTATCTTGTTTCTGTGAGCTCTTGATGGAATGATCTAGTTCTACCAAATTTTGACAGATGTGGTGAGGATTTGTTTTCAAGGATATACATGAACAATAAAACCTTGCTAATAAAGACTTTAAAAGCTATTAAGCTATTTGAAAATACCAATTTTAGTTTGCCTCTAATAACATCAAACAAATCTTGGTTGTCATTAGGTTTCCCCACTAATGATACTTGTATACGTTTATTCTAATATTTGTTTCTATATACTTGATTTTTAAAACTGAGATTCTCATTGTATTTGGGATAACTGCCTCCCTCCTCACAGGAAGCACAACATCCATATAGTATTTTACTCCAGCATTGCCTTCTAAAATGTGAAACCTTTTAAATACATGAGCTGGGTATCTCCTTGTGAAAATCTGTAGATATTCCTCAGATTTTCACAATATTTCTGCATTTGTGGATAACTTAAATCATAACTGTTTGAATTGTAACTCTTAAACTCTGTAATATAAAATTAAAACAGTTTTTTTCTGTTTCTGTAGTACATTACATTTAACAATGTAATTTCCAAAAGGAGTTCACTTATAAATGTACAAAATTATAATGTTTAAATGTTAGCATTAGAGGAAGTTAAGTCCTACTTTGACTGCACAGCCATTCTGCCTCGTGATAGATCTTTTATAGTGTAGATAGGATTGTACTGTTTCCCTCACTTTCTACTGCCATTTTCAAATTAAATGTAAAAATATACAAATTTGATAGCACGAACGTCCTTTCTTTTTAGGTTGACTTTGCAAATATTTCTGTAACACAGAAATGCAGTAGAAAGAATGGAGCTAGACAATAGTAACAGTATGTACACATTAAAAAAGCAAGCAAACAAACAAACCACCAAACCCGAATTAGTTTTGTTCCTTCTCCTGGATCTTCTGAACATGTCATGGCTGTGTAATTTTTGAGACTAATTTTTAAAAATCTAGTATGATGGCTTGAAATGAAAGAAAGCATGCGCTTTGAAACCTTAGCAGAAGTTAAAATAGACAAATAACTAATTTTTTACAATTGATTTGTACTGTCACTACTGCCTTGATGTTGACTCAAAGTTTGTCACGTCCTGCTAACCAGCAAGTTGTGATCCAAGAAATACATACGAAGTAATTCAGATAATAAATGAAAATACATTGTGAAAAATCAGATGTTAATAACTTATGGAAGGGATATTGGATTAAATTGTCATATTGACATTAAATACTTGCTACTTTCTTTAAAAAAACCTACTTTTTTAAAAGTGATTTGGAAGTCATGTGTTCAAGGACCAGGATTAATTAGAATTTTAAAGAGTCGGGGGGAAATCATGTTGCCATCCTTTCAATTGTTGTAATTAGATCATAGACTTTGGGTTTAGTGATTTCAGTCAGACAATTAGAAAACACTTAGGCTTTTCTATGCTTGTTTAGCTGGAAACAGGGACTGACATTTTGTTGTTAGCTTCTTGTTCCAAGGTGAATTAGGAAGGTGCAAGTTCATTCTTGGTTTTGTTTTAATAGTGTAGAGTAAGTGTTGACTACCTAAGGGCTTAGGATTTTCAGAGTGCTGTACACATTCTAAGAATTATGGGCAGATTATCTTAAAAATCTGTGTCCTCCTACCCTAATGCCTGCAGCTATCCTAAATTTTTGTTGTTAGAGCTGAGCACCAGGGAAATTACTGTAAATTTATGTACTTTTCTGCGAGCGCCTTCTTTATTCTGGGAAAATTACGAAGTTGATACAAAAGTGAGGTGGGGAACAGAACTTCCTTGACACCGAATTTCTACGTACACTTGAAAAGTCCCTGTCTGGGGTAACGCGTGCTCGTTAATTCAGTCTAGAGCAGTCACTACAGAAAAGACTTACTACAGAAATCACTGGCTAAAGACTCCTTAATAGCAAACCAGCAGAGGAACGTTGGAGTTTCTCAGTTCTCTTTGTAGCCCTCAAATGGGATGTCTGCTGCTGGTGGTTGGATGCTACAGTCAACTACGTGGATTTGGTAGTCGATGTAACTTGCCACATTGCAGACCTGAAGATTTTTTGCAGTTCTGACGGAGGTAATCTGCAATCTGTTGTCCTAACTGTACAATAGGATCCAGGAAAGGTAGGAGAGCGCTGTCACTATATTCCAGTGACTTAATTGTTGAGACATGTTTAAAGAGAATATCTACATAAATAGGTGCAAAGTCTTCTGCTTATTTTGAGCTGGCCAAAGGCAGCCTAGCTCTTCAGTGTTTTTAAGACATTTTATTAATATTAGTACTTTGGCAATACTTTGTTCATATTTCAAGATATGGTGATACAAGTTATCAGGGTTTTCATAAACTCCTATGTATTAAGTAATTAGTCTATTCTTAAACTTGTACTGGATTTTTTAAAAATCCAGTGCTCGGTAGAAAAATCTTCTTTAATACTATTTGTCTAATAAGGTAAATTATTCAGTAAAACTGAAAATTTAATGATAAATTATACAATATTCATGAAATTTTAAGAAAGGATATGGAATTTTGAGTGGTTATATCTACTGAAATTTAGTATGACCCTTTATCACTTAAGGTTAAGAGTATGTTGTAAATAGAGTATACTACCTGTTACAGTTTTAATAGATTCCACCAAAAGTTGAGTGAAATAATTTTCAAGAGGTAGTCAATTAAATGCTTTAAAATACTCTCTCAAGTTGTCAGTAACTCTTGAATGTTTTATATACAGATGAACTTTGAAGTTCATCTTCTGTTCTTTGTAGTGGCTGTGTACAGTAAAGGAAGAACTTCAAACCTTTTAGCAATTTCTTCATGTAAAATAGCATTCTCTAACTGTTACCTTGCATATTTCTATATAAATAAAAGCTAATCTTTACATGAGATTCCAAGCTCGTTATTATTTTGTGCGTTATTGAGATGTTTCAGCAAAGACCTTGGCTTTTGTCTGTTAATTACTCATAGGAAGGATTGTAGAGGTGAGTATTTGTAAAGGCCATGAAAACGCAGAGTCTTAACAAACTATTTAAAAATGGATAGAGAACACCAGAATTTTTAAAAGGAAAAGAAGTTTGTGTTCTTTACCTGTTTTCCATCATGTGTGGTTCTTACCTTTCTGATCTGTGCCTTGTGTGATACCAGCCTCGGCAACTGTTCATGGCCTTCCACCCTCTCTTTGTGGGCACAGTTCATTACGAAGGAGGCTTTCTGTTTCCTTCTCATCAGCTTACCATCCTTCTCTTCCTGACATCCTGTGTAAAGCCTCATTCCTACTGTCATGCTTGCAAGAAATTGTCACCTATTAGTAGGTATATGCCTAGATCGCTGTTGAAAGCCAATAAAAAGAAACAGCTATTTTAGAGTTGGAGTTCCTGTTTCCAAAATGGAAGTAACTACTACTATAAGTAGTTAATAGCTCCTTAATTTAGCGTGATAGAATATTCCCTTTTTTTTCCCTTCTTCTGTCTTTTTCTGCTTTCAGAGATTGAAAGCCGCCTTGACCCAGCAGCACCCTCAGGTAACAAATGGAGATACTGCCAAGGGACATCCAAGCGGGTTGGTTAGGACTCAGTCAGAGGAACCACGACCGCAATCGCTACAACAACCTGCAACTTCAACGACTGAAACCCCGGTACGACATGTACTTCCTACCCCTTTCTTTGTTATGCAAATAAATGAATCTTTTTCCTTTACTCTTGGTTTGTAAAATAGAGGTTGACATGTGCTACAGACTCCCAAGACTACAGAAACCCAAGATGAGAGTTTCAAAATAGGTATTATCTATATGCTCAAATTTAGAACTAAGTCCTCTTGATTTCTGGATTTTAACAGGAAATTCTGTGGTAACTGAAAATCATACAGCTGGTTATTATATATGTGAAAAAAACCAAATGCTTTCGTTTTGTATTTATATTGCATCTGATCAATATTTTATATCATAAACACTCTTCAGAAATTTTTTTTAATTGCGCCAGGTATCATGCTTATGTTAATTTGCCTGAAGCATCTTTTCTGGGCTGCCACACAGTTTCAGCTGTGGGATTAAGCGTACTTTGTCATCCCAGGTACAGAAAGCGGGGTTCTGAGTTTAGGAACAGTGTTCTGTCCTTTGGGATGATAGATGAGAATGGGGGAATAAAGGAGAAGGCCTCTGAGTCAGACTGGAAGTGGAAGTGCTGCTGGAGGAAAGAGTGACTTTCCTGGGTGAATCCTGGAGGATTGCTCCTGTTCTACTTCAAAAAAAATTGTTGAAGCGTATTTTCAAAACGCTTTAAAAAAGTCTAAGAGTTATTTTCAGAATTTGAATAACATGAATTTTATACGATCTATATACTTGGCTCAGAACTGGAAGGAGCTGCATATGCAGTGAAAGCACTCAGATTCTTATACTGGCCAGTGAATTCAAATAATGTACCAAAACAAATATGTTTGGAGGAAAAGGTTACCCGTTGTACAATGAGCCCCTTCTTAGGGCTGCTGTTCTCCCATGCTACCTTAAGTTTTTTAAAAGAATATTTTCATAATATCACATAGCAGAATTTTCAAGATGAAAAGCTTGCTGTTTGGTTATTTTGTGGTTACTTTATAATTAGTATTAAAAAAAAAAGAAAAATTGCAAGTGTTTCATTCCTAAAAGGCTGATTTGAGTTCACAGGGTTTTTTTATTATTAGCTATTTAGAATTTATGCCAAATCGATGTGCTAACTGATGCATGGTTGTTTTTAATTTAAAAATAAAACTTTCTTGCTGTGCTAGACTGAATGTGCAGGTACGCCTGTGAGTATGTCATGTAGACAGTTAAATTCTGTCTATCCTATCCCTTTAAGGTATTTTAAGATCCATTATATTGTTATCATAATTCAGTACATCTCTGCCTGGGTTCTGTATAGAGCTATGAAAGGAGTATAGCATAAAATTTTAAATATTTCAGTATTTTGATCCTGTCATATAAGGGAAATTGGTATGTAGCAGTGGGGAACACAGCAACAAGTAGGAGATTGCTCTCTGGGCATCAGGGATCAGTGAGTATCAGCACTGACAGCGTTTGTCACACAACTTCTCTGTATTGAGCGTAAACAGTTGCGTAGTATTTCAGTTGTGACTAGGTTTGTGGGAAGAGCATTTGGGGAGGGTCAAAAGTGGAAAATTTATTTTCCACTAAATGTAACTCATAAATGTAACTTGTAAAAGCTATTTTGGGTGGAAGAGTTTTTGAAAGTTTACCTCTTGTAAATATTATGTCCTCAGAATTGGTAAAAGAATGTCTGAGAGTCCCTCTAAAGAAGTGTTGCTTCCAGCCTTTATTCAGCTGCCAAATGTAAATGGCATTTAAATTTAACTGTGGAGTGCCTTCCTCCAGTGCAGTTTTAAACCAAAGCTAGAGCCCTGATTAAAATGCTACATCTGAATGTGACATGGTAAGGAGTGTAAATACAGTAAAAAATTTTTAAAACATAGCTGTAGAGTTCAGCAACGTCTCTTTCCACAAGAGAAACATGTATGCCCTGAACGTAGTTGTAGATGTGAATGCTTTGCTCAAGATGTGATGTGTATTTACCCTAGTGCTGTAGGTTACGTCATGAATAGTATTATACTGGCAACTTCTTCAATACTTTTTACTGTTTTCAGGCATCACCAGCCCAGCCTACGCCACAAACAACACCAAATACAGGTGGTCGGCGAAGAAGAGCTGCCAATGAAGACCCTGATGAGAAAAGAAGAAAATTTCTGGAGCGAAACCGGGCTGCCGCTTCCAGATGCCGACAGAAGCGGAAAGTCTGGGTGCAGTCATTGGAGAAAAAAGCTGAGGACCTGAGCTCGCTAAATGGCCAGTTACAGGTATACTTTTTATTTCAAGTAAAAATGAATAAGTTTTTCCAGTCTTAGACAGTCATCCTGGATCAATGGAACTTAAACTTTGCATGAAATCGGAAATATAAACAGCTTTGTACCTGGTGTCTCAGATCAGAATTGAAAATCCAGCACTAATTGCTTATGGCAATAAAATATTAGAGAATACTTAAATTTCAAGATGTGTAAACTTTAGGATCGTACCCTTTTTCCCTTTGTTCCATTTTAAATAACTTTCAGACTGTGATACTAAACAAGGACGACAAGATGCGTTGGAGTAAAGGCTTATCAACAAAGTAATAGCCTTACCTTAAAAACACCTTGCTCTTAATTTGTATCACAGCCTGAGTTATTTAAATAAGATTTGGTTTGATTTCTTTTGGTTCTTTTTAACTTCACTTTTTTTCCTTTAAAGTGAATGTAGTGCTCGTGAAAGGTGCCAGATTGACATCACTGGGAACTGAAGGCCTCTTTTGTCCACAGAACAGGTACAGCACAGGCAGTGGCAGTGCAAATTTCACCACGCTGCCCTCCCGGTGTGCCTAAACCCCGTAGGGAGGGAAGTATGCTGTAAGAGGGTAGTCTAGTATATGTTGCGAGTCTTTTTTCCAACTCACCTTAGGTTGTCAATCTTGGAAAGTAGTCACGTGGACACACTTTTCCCCCTGTAGAATTTGTTTAAACTACTCTTAAATGTTAAAGCGTGCTTCCTTAATGTTTTCCAGCAGCACATGAAAATTGGCCCAAAGTATTGTTTCAAAATGAAAAGTCCAAAAGCTTTGTTTTGAAAAATACAGAAAGGAAAAATGATATCACTTCCTAAATGAAGCATTCATTTAGAAAATGCAATGGAAATTATTTTGATATGTTTCACTTCTTGTTCTTTCATTAGAGCTGTTTGCCGAGTCAAACTCACAGGTCTTTTCCTTCCTATTAAAACTCCTCTTTCATGCTGTTTGATAAAGAAAATGTCATAGTTTGACCAACAGGAAAGTAGGGCATACTGAGATTACTTTTTATCATGTAATCAAAATCACACTGTATCTATCAGTTGCCTTCATGTTCAAGTTTATAAAATACTCATCATCCCAGACTGTAAAATGTGAGAAATTCCTGCATAAGCACACCACGTGGAATTGTTTCCTGTGCACCAGCATTAGTTAAATTTCTTGCAAGTATATCGTCTTCTCGTACCTGTTCAGACTTTAGACATGCTTCTTTAATGCAGTCACAGTCCTCGCTGTATATCCATTAATAGCTTACATAATCTAAGAAATAAGTGAAGGTAGGTCTACAGGAAGAAAAGCAAAGAACCAACAGATTGGCTATATTTCAGGATTTTCAGTGAAAGTAATCTTTGGTATTATATGAACTGCCTTTAACTTATACATACCAATTTTTATAACCAAAAATGATGTAAGTACCATCATTTCCAAGATTTCCAGCTTTCCAAGAGTTAACTCAGTAAGAGTGAATTCAAGAAAAAGAATTTTCTTATGCTCTGCCAAAAGCAAAACTGTTAGCTGTGAAGAACAGAATGACTTGTAAAGAAAACTGAATGTCAGAGAAATAATTAAACTGCACTTTATGTGGAAACATTAATCAGTCCTATATTTCCATAATAATTCTTCACTTGACAGGCTAACACAGCTGATCTGCATAGGGGGCAGTAATGACCCGTGATTACTTACTTTATATTTAATAGTAAATTTAATAAGTTTGGAGTTTTGCCTTGGTACGGTTTTATAGACTGAGTGTTAGGGTTTAGTAGTTCATATTTTGTTTAATGTCTAAATGACCTGCTCAGCTGAATTTACAGAGATGTCGTGTTTCCAAAAGCAGGTTAATACCAAAATGACTACGTTGCATTGCTTCACGTAACAATTCTGACTTCTCTCAGTGCAGTTAGTAGCTTTCTTGTCATGTCTGTGTCAAAGCTTCCAATATCAATGTCAAGATTTTTAAGACTGGAAAGTCTCTTACAGTATTTAAAGATTTTTGAAGCGATTTACTTGGTTGATGTATGTATCTTCTTCTGTAGTTTTCAGCTTTCTGTAGATTAACTCCTGCCTACTTTCTTCTTTTTAAATGTTTGAATGTCATTTCTTTACGCAGCATTATTTTTTCAAATTTTTGGCTTAAGGGAAAGTTTTCACCTACTACATCACATCAGTAACGTATTTAGGTTGGGTTGGCTGCCTTTATTATAGGCTCTGCTATGTAAATATTTTTCCATGCTTCCAACCTTTTAAAGTTAATTTACTGTTTGGTTTTGTGTTTGGCTGTGCTTTCTACTGATGTGTTGACTTGTTTATTCGTCTTAAATTTTATATAGCACATTGCGTTGCTTCTGTGCCTTGCACCACACTGCAGGGTATGACATGTTAAAGAAGTACTGACAGCGTGTCCCCAGTGCTGTTCAATCGTATTGCAGATCAGATGCCAAAGTTCATTATATGGTCTGTATTTGGTCCCTGTTGCTTTAATAATCTTAAAGGGCAAAGGATTAGTAGAAGAATGGCCCACGTTCCTCACGAGGTCATTGCAGGCTTTATAGGATCAGCAATCAAGTGTTGGTTTGTATTTGTATTAGTGCTGCTTTAGGAAGGCTAAATTATGAAAGAAATGCCTGTAAGTAAAGGTCTTTTCCCATACAGGGGTATCTCGTTGAAGTTGTCCAAAAGGAACAGGAAAAGCAGTGTTTAACTCGGCCACAGACAATCCCCCGTCCCCATAAGTCACATCTAGCTGTCTCTGATGGCAGCTTTGGTAAACACACCTCACAAATACCGTCCCACACCTTGCTGAGCAAGAGTTAATCTTGTCCCGCTATTAGGTAAGTATTTTGGCTCCAGGGAGAAATAGGCAGATACAGAAGAACGTGTTGTGCACTATGTGGTGTACCTCCGTAAGAATACAGAAGGGAAAGTATCTTTTGAAAAATGGAGTGCAGGTAAAAATAGATACTCTTTCCTCCAGAAACCTGCTTTCTAATGTTAGTGCATTTTGAAATGTGGGAACGTAAAAATGCTTCTAGACAGCATGTGAGATGTATTTCATGCTTATTTAAAGAAATGTTGATGCCTACGCTTGACTTGATACTTCATTAGTGAAGAGGACCTTTCCAGTGTGAAAACTTGAAACAATCTTTCTTCATGCCAACTGTTGAAGTGTTTATCCCATGGGTTTCTCGTTAGCCTGTTTTCAGCGTGTTCACCACGTGCTAAATGACTACCACATGTTGACGTCTTTTGAATGATAGGGAATGACTTGCTATTGTCACATACGTAATAAGGAACTACAATGTCTATAGGAGTTGGTTCTAACAACCCCTCTTTATTACCAGTTAGAAGTGGTTCTTACTGGTAATAATATAAATGACAACCATGGATTGCCTTTCTGTGACATTCCACACAGACATATCTATTTTCCTTTCAGGAATAATTTGTGCATGGCATGTAGCACTGTTGGCACACAGTGTTTGAGTTAATGCTAATACATAGGTATTCAATGAGAATTCTTCAACTTTTTTTTTAGTATAGGAATGCTATTCCATTTTTTTCCAAATCTGCCTTACAGTAAGATAATATATTTGCTTTTTCTATTTCTGTTAGAGAAATTCTTAGATGAATGTCAGTTGTATTATAAATACTACCAACTGCCTTTTCAAAAGTTTAAAAGTATAAAATTCTCCTTTAAAATATGGGAGACGAAGGTAGACAATTTCTGGAAAACTTTTTCCGGTTCGATTTGTGTTGACAGCATTCCTTTAGGTCATTTATTTTGACAACATTCCTTTAAACTAAGGGAAGTAAGTTTCACGTTCTTGGACATTGCTGCTTCTGTAGATTATCAAGAGTCTCAAAACTACATCAGCGCGCTTTCTCCCC